>CM026402.1:58929630-58985506 GCA_014843695.1 Archivesica marissinica
TTTCAACAGCATCATGCACATTAACTGATGATGAGCCTAGTCTGCCACTAATGATGTTCACTATCTCATCTGGATGCTTTGTTGGATCAATGCAGAGCTGAAGTTTCTTCCTTATCCCTTCCCTGGCTTTTGTATCACTTGCAATCCTTCCTTTGTTTTCCTCCTTGTGACAACTTTGAACATTAACTTTTCCTCCATCAATCATGTCAGACAGGTCTACCTCCAGCTGACTGCATATGTGGAGACTTAATGCCCAGGTTTTAAGTGTTTCTGGCTTAAGTGTGATACCAATAATTCCTCACTGTCCATGCCCATACCTCATAAAAGTAGTTTCTATGAACATGTCACTCCAGATACCATTCCAGAGACCAGGAACATGTCTCATAACATGCTGTCCTTTCAGAATGGTTTCAGCACATTATCAGGTAGATGTTCCATGGACCTGAGGTAGTATAGTCCATACCGTGCATAGTACACATGCCCAGCTGCGAAGAAGTATGGCACCATAAGTCTGCACACATCTAGGTGGAGCAACCAATCTCCTTCTCTTTCTGCTCTGATAAACATCATCATAATAAACACTAGTTTGATTACAACATCAACCCACAATTGTGTAGTGCTGTGCACATCAGGCTTCTTTGGTCCATGCACATCAGGCTTCTTTGGTCCATTATATCTGTGAACAGTTGTTTCAAAGTTAATGGGATCAGACATTACTCTCTTCTTAATGCGTTTGATTTTCTGTTGCTTGTCGATCATGTCTACAGTCTGCTCTGCCTTTGTTAACAGTACTGCTAATGAGTGAGTTGACAATTTCCCATTTTGAGATGATATCTCAGTATCAAAGTTATCTGCGACCATTTTCTCCACTGCTGCGAATGCTGTCGACTTCTTGAAACGGAGAACTTCATCATAAGAACAGGTTATTGCATAATCATGCATTTTGTTCACAAGCTCTTTTGAACTTCGAATTAAAACTCCAAGGGATAACTGTAAGGATGTAGGATGGTTATGTAGAGAGCTACTAATTACTGAACCAATCAATATAGCTGGAAGTGTCCTGTCTAGCTTTGGAGATAAACTTGCTATCAGTTCAATAAGTGTATAACTCATGGAGTCCAATCCCATTTCACAGTTGATATGGGCATCATACTTTTCTTTGTCTACTGGTATACCCTTCACATCACTTTTGATTTGTTTACAAACTTTAGTTATGGCAGCATCCATATCCTCCTCCTCCTCATCAACTAACCTTAGAACATTGGAGGCTTTGCTTCGGAACACAATTATGCTAGCTATACCAGGTGAGGACAGCACTAACAGATCATCACCAAAAGTCTTCACCAATGTTTTTAATCAAAGACTGAAGAGCACTATCCACTTCATTTGGGATTGTTTGCAAATTCACAGCTGATACTACTGACTTTTCTGACATAAAAATTTGGTCTACATGATACCTTGATTCATGCAGATCACTGATTGCTCCTTCAAGACGTGTTCTGACCTCCATAGCCCACTCATCATTTCTTTTGTCACAAATATCCAAAATAGACCTCTGATTCCTGCCGGGAGAGCATTCCATAGTCTTGGTGCAGCAGTAGCAAAGCTTCTGTCACCGTACATGACTTTGCGGCCTCTTGGCACCACGAGTGTAGTGGCATTTCTTCCATCCGTATTTCTCTGTGTCAAGTCTAGGTGACTCCAAATTTTCCAGAGATCTCCATGTGCAAGCTTGGTGATGTGCCCGTTTGACATTCTCCTCAAATGCCTGCGTTGTAGGAGGAAGGGAGCAGAGTTTGGGTGTTGAGGTGTACCCTTTGCCAGTCTTAGCAGCCCAAACATTGATGCGTGCAGTTGACATGGTATCACATTCTGACTGTCCATAACATGTAGCCATAAATTGTGTAGCCTGTTTTATTACTGCAGATAAAGGTACATTCAATTGACCCACCATTGATGTCTGTTTTCGGGAACTGGCATGAAGCCCTATCACTCTTGAGTAGATAAGGCTTGTATCAAAGACTTTCTCATCATCCACTCATACATGTTTATTTGATGCTGTCATGGTTGTTACTTTCTTATGAATTGTTTTATAAAAATCTTCTGGGCATGTCTTTTCATACTCTTTCATCTGAGTTGTCCCTATTTCAACAGCATCATGCACATTTACTGATGATGAGCCTAGTCTGCCACTAATGATGTTCACTATCTCATCTGGATGCTTTGTTGGATCAAGGGGGGTCAATGCAGAGCTGAAGTTTCTTCCTTATCCCTTCCCTGGCTTTTGTATCACTTGCAATCCTTCCTTTGTTTTCCTCCTTGTGACAACTTTGAACATTAACTGTTCCTCCATCAATCATGTCAGACAGGTCTACCTCCAGTTGACTGCATATGTGGAGACTTAATGCCCAGGTTTTAAGTGTTTCTGGCTTAAGTGTAATACCAATAATTCCTCACTGTCCATGCCCATACCTCATAAAAGTAGTTTCTATGAACATGTCACTCCAGATACCATTCCAGAGACCAGGAACATGTCTCATAACATGCTGTCCTTTCAGAATGGTTTCAGCACATTATCAGGTAGATGTTCCATGGACCTGAGGTAGTATAGTCCATACCGTGCATAGTACACATGCCCAGCTGCGAAGAAATATGGCACCATAAGTCTGTAAACATCTAGGTGGAGCAACCAATCTCCTTCTCTTTCTGCTCTGATAACACTGGTTTGATTACAACATCAACCCACAAATGTGTAGTGTTGTACACATCAGGCTTCTTTGGTCCATGCACATCAGGCTTCTTTGGTCCATTATATCTGTGAACAGTTGTTTCAAAGTTAATGGGATCAGACATTACTCTCTTCTTAATGCGTTTGATTTTCTGTTGCTTGTCGATCATGTCTACAGTCTGCTCTGCCTGTGTGAACAGTACTGCTAATGAGTGAGTTGACAATTTCCCATTTTGAGATGATATCTCAGTATCAAAGTTATCTGCGACCATTCTCTCCACTGCTGCGAGTGCTGTCGACTTCTTGAAACGGAGAACTTCATCATAAGAACAGGTTATTGCATAATCATGCATTTTGTTCACAAGCTCTTTTGAACTTCGAATTAAAACTCCAAGGGATAACTGTAAGGGTGTAGGATGGTTATGTAGAGAGCTACTAATTACTGAACCAATCAATATAGCTGTAAGTGTCCTGTCTAGCTTTGGAGATAAACTTGCTAGCAGTTCAATAAGTGTATAACTCATGGAGTCCAATCCCATTTCACAGTTGATATGGGCATCATACTTTTCTTTGTCTACTGGTATACCCTTCACATCACTTTTGATTTGTTTACAAACTTTAGTTATGGCAGCATCCATATCATCCTCCTCCTCATCAACTAACCTTAGAACAGTGGAGGCTTTGCTTTGGAACACAATTATGCTAGCTATACCAGGTGAGGACAGCACTAACAGATCATCACCAATGTTTTTAATCAAAGACTGAAGAGCACTATCCACTTCATTTGGGATTGTTTGCAAATTCACAGCTGATACTACTGACTTTTCTGACATAAAAATTTGGTCTACATGATACCTTGATTCAGCTGCATGCAGATCACTGATTGCTCCTTCAAGACGTGTTCTGACCTCCATAGCCCACTCATCATTTCTTTTGTCACAAATATCCAAAATAGACTCTCTGATTCCTGCCGGGAGAGCATTCCATAGTCTTGGTGCAGCAGTAGCAAAGCTTCTGTCACCGTACATGACTTTGCGGCCTCTTGGCACCACGAGTGTAGTAGCATTTCTTCCATCCGTATTTCTCTGTGTCAAGTCTAGGTGACTCCAAATTTTCCAGAGATCTCCATGTGCAAGCTTGGTGATGTGCCCGTTTGACATTCTCCTCAAATGCCTGCGTTGTAGGAGGAAGGGAGCAGAGTTTGGGTGTTGAGGTGTACCCTTTGCCAGTCTTAGCAGCCCAAACATTGATGCGTGCAGTTGACATGGTATCACATTCTGACTGTCCATAACATGTAGCCATAAATTGTGTAGCCTGTTTTATTACTGCAGATAAAGGTACATTCAATTGACCCACCATTGATGTCTGTTTTGCGGGAACTGGCCTGAAGCCCTATCACTCTTGAGTAGATAAGGCTTGTATCAAAGACTTTCTCATCATCCACTCATACATGTTTCTTTGATGATGTCATGGTTGTTACTTTCTTATGAATTGTTTTATAAAAACCTTTTGGGCATGTCTTTTCATACTCTTTCATCTGAGTTGTCCCTATTTCAACAGCATCATGCACATTAACTGATGATGAGCCTAGTATGCCACTAATGATGTTCACTATCTCATCTGGATGCTTTGTTGGATCAAGGGGGGTCAATGCAGAGCTGAAGTTTCTTCCTTATCCCTTCCCTGGCTTTTGTATCACTTGCAATCCTTCCTTTGTTTTCCTCCTTGTGACAACTTTGAACATTAACTTTTCCTCCACCAATCATGTCAGACAGGTCTACCTCCAGTTGACTGCATATGTGGAGACTTAATGCCCAGGTTTTAAGTGTTTCTGGCTTAAGTGTGATACCAATAATTCCTCACTGTCCATACCTCATAAAAGTAGTTTCTATGAACATGTCACTCCATATACCATTCCAGAGACTGGGAACATGTCTCATAACATGCTGTCCTTTCAGGAATGGTTTCAGCACATTATCAGGTTGATGTTCCATGGACCTGAGGTAGAATAGTCCATACCGTGCATAGTACACATGCCCAGCTGCGAAGAAGTATGGCACCATAAGTCTGTAAACATCTAGGTGGAGCAACCAATCTCCTTCTCTTTCTGCTCTGATAAACATCATCATAATAAACACTGGTTTGATTACCCACAATTTTGTAGTTTTGTGCACATCAGGCTTCTTTGGTCCATTATATCTGTGAACAGTTGTTTCAAAGTTAATGGGATCAGACATTACTCTCTTCTTAATGCGTTTGATTTTCTGTTGCTTGTCGATCATGTCTACAGTCTGCTCTGCCTGTGTTAACAGTACTGCTAATGAGTGAGTTGACAATTTCCCATTTTGAGATGATATCTCAGTATCAAAGTTATCTGCGACCATTTTCCCCACTGCTGCGAATGCTGTCGACTTCTTGAAACGGAGAACTTCATCATAAGAACAGGTTATTGCATAATCATGCATTTTGTTCACAAGCTCTTTTGAACTTCGAATTAAAACTCCAAGGGAAAACTGTAAGGATGTAGGATGGTTATGTAGAGAGCTACTAATTACTGAACCAATCAATATAGCTGGAAATGTCCTGTCTAGCTTTGGAGATAAACTTGCTAGCAGTTCAATAAGTGTATAACTCATGGAGTCCAATCCCATTTCACAGTTGATATGGGCATCATACTTTTCTTTGTCTACTGGTATACCCTTCACATCACTTTTGATTTGTTTACAAACTTTAGTTATGGCAGCATCCATATCATCCTCCTCCTCATCAACTAACCTTAGAACATTGGAGGCTTTGCTTCGGAACACAATTATGCTAGCTATACCAGGTGAGGACAGCACTAACAGATCATCACCAAAAGTCTTCACTAATGTTTTTAATCAAAGACTGAAGAGCACTATCCACTTCATTTGGGATTGTTTGCAAATTCACAGCTGATACTACTGACTTTTCTGACATAAAAATTTGGTCTACATGATCCCTTGATTCAGCTGCATGCAGATCACTGATTTCTCCTTCAAGACGTGTTCTGACCTCCATAGCCCACTCATAATTTCTTTTGTCACAAATATCCAAAATAGACTCTCTGATTCCTGCCGGGAGAGCATTCCATATTGGTGCAGCAGTAGCAAAGCTTCTGTCACCGTACATGACTTTGCGGCCTCTTGGCACCACGAGTGTAGTAGCATTTCTTCCATCCGTATTTCTCTGTGTCAAGTCTAGGTGACTCCAAATTTTCCAGAGATCTCCATGTGCAAGCTTGGTGATGTGCCCGTTTGACATTCTCCTCAAATGCCTGCGTTGTAGGAGGAAGGGAGCAGAGTTTGGGTGTTGAGGTGTACCCTTTGCCAGTCTTAGCAGCCCAAACATTGATGCGTGCAGTTGACATGGTATCACATTCTGACTGTCCATAACATGTAGCCATAAATTGTGTAGCCTGTTTTATTACTGCAGATAAAGGTACATTCAATTGACCCACCATTGATGTCTGTTTTTCGGGAACTGGCATGAAGCCCTATCACTCTTGAGTAGATAAGGCTTGTATCAAAGACTTTCTCATCATCCACTCATACATGTTTATTTGATGCTGTCATGGTTGTTACTTTCTTATGAATTGTTTTATAAAAACCTTCTGGGCATGTCTTTTCATACTCTTATTTCAACAGCATCATGCACATTAACTGATGATGAGCCTAGTCTGCCACTAATGATGTTCACTATCTCATCTGGATGCTTTGTTGGATCAAGGGGGGTCAATGCAGAGCTGAAGTTTCTTCCTTATCCCTTCCCTGGCTTTTGTATCACTTGCAATCCTTCCTTTGTTTTCCTCCTTGTGACAACTTTGAACATTAACTTTAACCTCCAGTTGACTGCATATGTGGAGACATAATGCCCAGGTTTTAAGTGTTTCTGGCTTAAGTGTGATACCAATAATTCCTCACTGTCCATGCCCATACCTCATAAAAGTAGTTTCTATGAACATGTCACTCCAGATACCATTCCAGAGACCAGGAACATGTCTCATAACATGCTGTCCTTTCAGGAATGGTTTCAGCACATTATCAGGTAGATGTTCCATGGACCTGAGGTAGTATAGTCCATACCGTGCATAGTACACATGCCCAGCTGCGAAGAAGTATGGCACCATAAGTCTGTAAACATCTAGGTGGAGCAACCAATCTCCTTCTCGTTCTGCTCTGATAAACATCATCATAATAAACACTGGTTTGATTACAACATCAACCCACAATTGTGTAGTGTTGTGCACATCAGGCTTCTTTGGTCCATGCACATCAGGCTTCTTTGGTCCATTATATCTGTGAACAGTTGTTTCAAAGTTAATGGGATCAGACATTACTCTCTTCTTAATGCGTTTGATTTTCTGTTGCTTGTCGATCATGTCTACAGTCTGCTCTGCCTGTGTTAACAGTACTGCTAATGAGTGAGTTGACAATTTCCCATTTTGAGATGATATCTCAGTATCAAAGTTATCTGCGACCATTTTCTCCACTGCTGCGAATGCTGTCGACTTCTTGAAACGGAGAACTTCATCATAAGAACAGGTTCTTGCATTTTGTTCACAAGCTCTTTTGAACTTCGAATTAAAACTCCAAGGGAAAACTGTAAGGATGTAGGATGGTTATGTAGAGAGCTACTAATTACTGAACCAATCAATATAGCTGGAAGTGTCATGTCTAGCTTTTGAGATAAACTTGCTAGCAGTTCAATAAGTCTATAACTCATGGAGTCCAATCCCATTTCACAGTTGATATGGGCATCATACTTTTCTTTGTCTACTGGTATACCCTTCACATCACTTTTGATTTGTTTACAAACTTTAGTTATGGCAGCATCCATATCATCCTCCTCCTCATCAACTAACCTTAGAACAGTGGAGGCTTTGCTTTGGAACACAATTATGCTAGCTATACCAGGTGAGGACAGCACTAACAGATCATCACCAATGTTTTTAATCAAAGACTGAAGAGCACTATCCACTTCATTTGGGATTGTTTGCAAATTCACAGCTGATACTACTGACTTTTCTGACATAAAAATTTGGTCTACATGATACCTTGATTCAGCTGCATGCAGATCACTGATTGCTCCTTCAAGACGTGTTCTGACCTCCATAGCCCACTCATCATTTCTTTTGTCACAAATATCCAAATAGACTCTCTGATTCCTGCCGGGAGAGCATTCCATAGTCTTGGTGCAGCAGTAGCAAAGCTTCTGTCCGTACATGACTTTGCGGCCTCTTGGCACCACGAGTGTAGTAGCATTTCTTCCATCCGTATTTCTCTGTGTCAAGTCTAGGTGACTCCAAATTTTCCAGAGATCTCCATGTGCAAGCTTGGTGATGTGCCCGTTTGACATTCTCCTCAAATGCCTGCGTTGTAGGAGGAAGGGAGCAGAGTTTGGGTGTTGAGGTGTACCCTTTGCCAGTCTTAGCAGCCCAAACATTGATGCGTGCAGTTGACATGGTATCACATTCTGACTGTCCATAACATGTAGCCATAAATTGTGTAGCCTGTTTTATTACTGCAGATAAAGGTACATTCAATTGACCCACCATTGATGTCTGTTTTGCGGGACCTGGCCTGAAGCCCTATCACTCTTGAGTAGATAGGCTTGTATCAAAGACTTTCTCATCATCCACTCATACATGTTTATTTGATGCTGTCATGGTTGTTACTTTCTTATGAATTGTTTTATAAAAATCTTCTGGGCATGTCTTTCATACTCTTTCATCTGAGTTGTCCCTATTTCAACAGCATCATGCACATTACCTGATGATGAGCCTAGTCTGCCACTAATGATGTTCACTATCTCATCTGGATGCTTTGTTGGATCAATGGGGGTCAATGCAGAGCTGAGTTCTTCCTTATCCATTCCCTGGCTTTTGTATCACTTGCAATCCTCCTTTGTTTTCCTCCTTGTGACAAATTTGAACATTAACTTTTCCTCAACCAATCATTGCAGACAGGTCTACCTCCAGTTGACTGCATATGTGGAGACTTAATTCCCAGGTTTTAAGTGTTTCTGGCTTAAGTGTGATACCAATAATTCCTCACTGTCCATGCCCATACCTCATAAAAGTAGTTTCTATGAACATGTCACTCCAGAGACCAGGAACATGTCTCATAACATGCTGTCCTTTCAGGAATGGTTTCAGCACATTATCAGGTTGATGTTCCATGGACCTGAGGTAGAATAGTCCATACCGTGCATAGTACACATGCCCAGCTGCGAAGAAGTATGGCACCATAAGTCTGTAAACATCTAGGTGGAGCAACCAATCTCCTTCTCTTTCTGCTCTGATAAACATCATCATAATAAACACTGGTTTGATTACAACATCAACCCACAATTTTGTAGTGTTGTGCACATCAGGCTTCTTTGGTCCATGCACATCAAGCTTCTTTGGTCCATTATATCTGTGAACAGTTGTTTCAAAGTTAATTGGATCAGACATTATTCTCTTCTTAATGCGTTTGATTTTCTGTTGCTTGTCGATCATGTCTACAGTCTGCTCTGCCTGTGTTAACAGTACTGCTAATGAGTGAGTTGACAATTTCCCATTTTGAGATGATATCTCAGTATCAAAGTTATCTGCGACCATTTTCCCCACTGCTGCGAATGCTGTCGACTTCTTGAAACGGAGAACTTCATCATAAGAACAGGTTATTGCATAATCATGCATTTTGTTCACAAGCTCTTTTGAACTTCGAATTAAAACTCCAAGGGAAAACTGTAAGGATGTAGGATGGTTATGTAGAGAGCTACTAATTACTGAACCAATCAATATAGCTGGAAGTGTCCTGTCTAGCTTTGGAGATAAACGTGCTAGCAGTTCAATAAGTGTATAACTCATGGAGTCCAATCCCATTTCACAGTTGATATGGGCATCATACTTTCCTTTGTCTACTGGTATACCCTTCACATCACTTTTGATTTGTTTACAAACTTTAGTTATGGCAGCATCCATATCATCCTCCTCCTCATCAACTAACCTTAGAACATTGGATGCTTTGCTTCGGAACACAATTATGCTAGCTATACCAGGTGAGGACAGCACTAACAGATCATCACCAAAAGTCTTCACCAATGTTTTTAATCAAAGACTGAAGAGCACTATCCACTTCATTTGGGATTGTTTGCAAATTCACAGCTGATACTACTGACTTTTCTGACATAAAAATTTGGTCTACATGATACCTTGATTCAGCTGCATGCAGATCACTGATTGCTCCTTCAAGACGTGTTCTGACCTCTATAGCCCACTCATCATTTCTTTTGTCACAAATATCCAAAATAGACTGTTTAATTGTTTTTGTCACCTTTCTTCAGAATCTGACGGAACAAGTATGCTTCTCGCCAACGAGTTGGATTTGTAGGGTCTTTCTTTAGAAGGCATTCTTTTGCACAGAATAGACACTGCAGTTTAAAGTCACAGCTTACACTACTAGACTGCCCATTCTTTTTTGCAGGAGCATGTGAACCATGTGTTTCTGATGCTTGTCTCTTGATATACCTTTTTGTTTGTGTTGGTGAGGTATAAGTTGATGGACAGTTTTTATGGCACTTTATTTTAAATTCACTGTTTTGTTGTAGATCTTCTTCAAGTTGTTCATGAATACCATCATTGTAAATTTTACTACAATTAATGATGCTTATTATGCGGGCAACTCCACATTCAATGAACTGCTCTTCCTTATTTTCGCCGTTAAACATCCACTGGAAGAAACAGACGTCTTTACTTGCCATGACTGTTTTTTTACCAGTTGTTAGCTGTCCTGTAATCTGCTGCCTTTTATGGAATGGAAGGTATTGCTACTACTACTAATACTATACTACATCTTCCATGGTTACTCTGATTACATGCAGGCACAAAAACAAAGTATATTAGGTTTAGTTTATAGGGTTTTAAAGTTACAAAGAAACAAAATGCAGTTCTAACTTTAGGACTTTTTTGGGGAAATAATCTATACATAATTGATTGGAAATATTTGCACAACACGTGCTTGTTTATATATATTACATTTATTATTGACATATTCTTAAAAATAAAGCTATAGATGCATTATTCATGCATTATATTTGTAAAATATATTAAACAAGTCACAAATTAATATAGAGGTGAAGGTAATTGAAGGATCATATATACATTTCCATTAAATATCAATATTATTTGATGATGGCGACCATATTGATTTCATTGTACCAACATTGTTATGTACAGAAAATGGATTATTAATAGTATCTTGAACATTTTGGAGCTTGCCCTCATTAAAATGCTGCTAAAATGGCACTCTGTTCTCAGAAAGTAAACTATTGATCAGTAACTGCATTTTTCATAAAATGTGCACGGCGGCCATTTTGAATTCAAGATGGCGGAAAATGCTCAAGGGTGACGGGGGGTCATGCGACAGATTTTGGAACTCTATGTATTAGTCCACCTAAATCAGTACCACAAAAAAAACTTAAGACAACAAATCCAGGTCCAACCCAGGTTCTGCCGGTCCAACCCAGGTTCTGCCGGACTATTAAGGCTTATTATCAGTACCGGTGCAGGTAAGTAAATGTCAACCACTTAAATCATGTACAGTCAACTCTGTGTTAGTGATCATCTCCATTAAGCAGCCAACCTGTATTAAGCAGCCAGTTTCCAGATATGTTGTTTTATTATACATTTTACCTCTGTTAAGCAGCCACATGTGCTAAGCAGCCACTTTTTATGATTCCCTTGGCTGGCTGCTTAACAAAGGTTTATCTGTACTTATATTATACAGTTGAGTTACACTTGTGTATTATACATTGTAGGGTTTCTACCGAGCCGGCCGGTTTGTGTTTAACTTCAAAGTAGGTCCAGGTTACCCACACGATGCACCAAAGGTGAAATGCGAAACTATGGTATATCATCCAAACATAGACTTGGAAGGAAATGTTTGCCTTAATATTCTAAGGTTTGTATGTCCAGCTTGGTGTAAGCTTGGTCTTCTAAGGTTTGTATGTCCAGAGTTTGGTCTTCAAAATATGGAGTAGTTTTAACCCTTAACCTGCCGAATAAATTGGACGGATTGTGCAAACAACATAGATCCAGATCAGCCGCGGGATCTATGTTGTTTGCTCCAAAATAGCAAAACGCCTAAGGGCACAATCGTAACTGCTCCAGCGGAGACTCGAACTCTGAGTCTTTCGCACCTGATATCAATTTGGAAAACAGTCTCAAGTTTATCTGTTCAAACAATATGAAACCCAACATAATAATGTACTCAAGCTTAAACAGGGTTCATTCTAGGTGCGAATTTTTGCGATTGCTTCCTTAAATGGAGTTATTTAATAAATTTCAACGGAGAAGTGGGGCCCCCAGAGAGCGAAGTCAGGGTCTGTAGGTCGACTATTTCGCCCACATCGCCCTCTAGAATGATCCCTGTTTAAATTATTTGATAGGTCGATTCTCTTGGCCTCAGCTCATCCAATCAGTAGGGGGCGTGAGGCTGAGTTTAGGATTTGAGAAAGGCTTTATAATACTTTCGATCAGATCTTGTAAAATTAAAACTTTTTTTAGCGATTGCGAAGCAAGTTCTAACAACTTATATTAATCACTCCCGTTGGCGCGGATGAAAGCGTAAATGTGGTCATTCGTGTGGGAGGAAACCGGAGTACCCGGAGAAAACCCACCTGTCCGATTTGGCGACCACTGTACCATCTCGCATACTTCCCGGTCCGAGGATCGAACCCGGGTTGTATTGGTGAGAAGCGATCGCGCTAATCGGACAGGTGTACTTCCATACTCACCCTCTGTAGCATACTCTGTACATGCTACTCTGTAACGTTATGTGTTTTGTACTTCAGGGAAGACTGGAAGCCTGTTTTAACAATTAATTCAATAGTGTATGGACTGCAGTATTTATTTCTGGTGAGTGTTTCGAGGATTTCCGAAGAACATTTCAATGTTACAACTATACCTTCACAAAATGGAGTAGTTTAAGCTATACAATATAAAAGGGAGACATTTGTTGATGCAGCAAGTGTCTTCTATTTCAGGGTTCCCGCTGTCTGTTGCCAATGATGCGAAAAACAAATATTTGGGCTAAATTTTGTGAATTGTCGAAAAAAAAATTTGGCACAACTTGTCATGTCAAATACATGGCTTCAAATGTTTATCTTTGACCTATATGACTCTTAGTTGGCTCCAGTGTTTTTGGCGACAGAAGTAGCGCAGACAAAATTTCAGACAAGAGGGAACCCTGTATATATCTTGTATGAAAGTACTTACCCTGAGCTCAGAAGAGGGAACAGTTAGGCAGCTCTGGGAGATTATTATCTCATCCAAAGGTTTGGCGTTCGTCCGCGTGTCCTTACATGTCTAGGAG
The DNA here is from genome assembly GCA_014843695.1 of Archivesica marissinica. NCBI lineage: Eukaryota > Metazoa > Mollusca > Bivalvia > Venerida > Vesicomyidae > Archivesica > Archivesica marissinica. The sequence goes on from CM026402.1 coordinate 58,942,738, forward strand.
AATAATGGATCGATTGTCTAGTTGTGTAGGGTTAGTTCTGATGCGGCTATAAATACTCTTGCGTGATTAAAAATGGGATAGATACTTAAGTACCCTCTCGTGAGTATGTCATTGCGCCATCCGAAAACTTGTGTAACCAATGGGTGGTATTTCATGAAACTCCAATCAAATATATATCATCATGGTGCGCAGGTGCATGTATAACTTCCGTCCGCATCGTGTCAGTAACACCTGAGTTATGGCCCTTTAATTGAGTAAAAATTCAATAAACTGGCCATACGTGTAACTAAATAACCGATAGTCCGCCTCCATGGTCGAGTGGTTACGGTCGCTGACTTGTATACCACTAACCTATCATCACTGATGGTCACGGGTTCGAGCCCCGCTCAGGCCGTGTCTCATTTATATGAAAAAGTTGGCAGTTTCTTACAGAGTTTGGTGCACCCAAGTACTGGTTAACCGCTGGAGTCTGCCCAGGAAAGGTGTTGTTAAGTAAACTGCCCGCCGGCGATATAGCCCGAAATGGTGCTGATGCAGGCGTAAAACCCGAAATGTAACCTTATAACTAAATAACCGATGTATGGAATGTCATGAAGCTTAAGCTAAGCTTACATCATCATTGTGCAGTGTTGTCCTGCTAGTCCGACCCATATAGCAATAGTAAAAAATCAATAATTTGGCCTTTATTAATTAACAGCTTTATAGAATTGCAGGAAACTCACAATAAATATGTATCACCATAGTATGCAGGTAAACGGATTTGTAGTCCAGTGGTAACATGCTGGACTGGTAATCCAGGGATCGCAGGTTCGATCCCCCCCCCCCCGTCTGACCCTAATGAAATTAACAGTCTTTCAGATGGGACGTTAACTCTATGCTCCATACCAATATAGCTATATAGGCCATTTAAATCAATACCATTATCAGTGTATTGGTAATCAATAACCAATAGATAACAGTTGACCATAGTGACACTGTGTCCATACACATTATTGGAGAAAGTGAGGCCAATTTACACCTGCCTTGTTTGAACCAATATTATTGTGTCAAGACATCATGCAATCTATTTTTGACCAACAGATAGTTTTTAGAGAATTAAATTCTCTGTCTGGTGATATTAAATTCATGATGGTGTGAAAAGTATTTCTATCATAAATGGCCAGTTATATACAAAGAACACCAGATTTTCAGAAAATAATGTTCTCTATACCAATTGTTTTTTGTTTTTTTCCCCAATATAATACCTTATTACATAGTCACAAAATGTAACATTATAAATAACAAACATTCATATTGGAGATGGCAATAGAAATAACAAAATTATTAATAATATACAAACATAGTCTTATATATAGTAGGCCCAGTGCTTCATCGAAAAGAAAGTAAAATATCAGAACTTACTAGAATTTATAGTAGTACCTGGACGGTGTCATCTTCAATTAGCGTAGACAATTTATTATAGCGTAATTCCATTTGTATGTATGAATGAGGAGTGTAGGACATAAGCCCCCCCAGACAAAAGCCCTCCCATGATTTTTGACACGGGCGGACAAAAGCCCCCCCATAGAAAAACCAAGGGAGGACAAAAGCCCCCCCGTTCAAATTCATGGTAGGACAAAAGCCCCCTCATAGAAAACCCAAGGGTGGACAAAAGCCCCCCTATTCACATTCAGGGTAGGACAAAAGCCCCCCTATCACTGACATTGTTTCCTAAGTATTGACAAGTAAGACATTGAGTGACATGTACCTTTTATATTGGCAAAACAAACATGAACAACATGAATGAAACATGAAACAAGCACATTAATATTTCAGCACACTATTAACCAAAGCACATGTACTTTCTATATGATGGCTATTTATGGTCTGAACAATCTCATGTGACTGATGTGATGTGACTCAAATCAATTCAAAACATGAATTAAACAAGCACATTAATCTCTTATATCTTGCATTAATATATCAGCACACTTATGGTCTGAACAAACTCATGTGACTAATGTGATGTGACGGGGCTCAAATCAAGATGTCATACACTGGGGACTATGTCGTAAGCAGTCAAATGTTATGTTCTATAATAAGGATGATTTCACCACAAAAGAAAAAGATCAATGGGATTAGTTGATTAATCATGTTATACGATAGAGATCAATTGGATTAGGCATTGTATTTTGATAAAGGGGTGGGGGAGGGCGGGGGGTTGTCCTACCCTGGATATGCATGGGGGGCTTTTGTCCTCCCTTGGTTTTTCTATGGGGGGGCTTTTGTCCTACCCTGAATGTGCATGGGGGGCTTTTGTCCTCCCTTGGGTTTTCTATGGGGGGGCTTTTGTCCTACCCTGAATTTGAACGAGGGGGCTTTTGTCCTCCTGTGGCAAAAAAGATGGGGGGGCTTCTGTCCGTATCCCATGAATGAGCACAACTATTGACTATGTAATTCCACTTTGTATGTATGAATGAGCACAACTAATGACTACACAACTATTGTCTATGTAATTCCATTTGTATGTATGAATGAGCACAACTATTGTCTAAACTATTGTCTATGTAATTCCATTTGTATGTATGAATGAGCACAACTATTGTCTATGTAATTCCATTTGTTTCAATGAGCACAACTAATGACTATGTGATTGTAATGATAATGACACTGTTTTTTCACATGATATATTGCAATGAAAGAGTATTCTCAGTTACAGGGCATGGTAGCGCGCGTGACATCCATCCCTACATAAATGAACCTTGCACACAGAACATCCATATACAGTCTCCCTGCGCTCCTTTAGAACACGCGAGTGATACTTGCATGTTGTACGGCGTGATTCCATATAGCAGGATACATGAGCCACAATGTTCTCTTGGCCGACTGCACCACCTTGGTTCTGTGCATCCCCTCGCGATCGCTTTCTCTTTGCAAACCCTCCAATCAAACCACGGACAAGCTCCTGACGGAAGTTCAGATGCGCAAATCTCTTCCGTTTCGTCACTCTGCGGGAGACCATCTGGTACATAATGTTCGCATTGATGATGCAACAGTTCAGCATGAACCAGAAGAGGTATCTCCACCATTTCTTCCCATTCCTCCCCACACTGTACTTCGCCCGGAACTGGTCATGGAGATCAACACCACCCATAAACTGGTTGTAGGCATACACACTGTGTGGCTGCTGGAGTCGAAGTACCTGTCCATGTACTCGATGTTGGGCATCATGGATGTCGGTTGGGTTGCTCAACGTGGACGTGATAAACGAGGCGCTTGTCCTTCCACACAGTGGCAGTCAGGTTTGAGTCGCCCTTCTGTAATATCTTCATGTCCCCACGATCCCTAACTTCCCGGGGCTTCTTTAGGTCCTTTGGGTATCCCAAGCGGTTTACCCTAACAGTCCCACAAGCGTACAGCCCATCTGCAAGCAGATGCTCGAGTAGTGGCAATCCTGTGAAATAGTTGTCAAAAAACAACCAACGACGAGTGTTCTGAAGGTGGGAAGTTAGGTTGGTGACGACATTGTGTCCGAGTCCATGTTCTGTTCTGTTGTTCTGCCGCCCGAGGTAGACTTCAAACTTAGACAGGAATCCACTGTTGGCATCACACACATCCAGACCTTTACCCCTCTCTTGATCGGCTTGGCGGGCATGTACTGGCGGAATGATAGACGTCCGGAGTACTTGATCATTGCCTCATCCACTGAAGCTTCTCAAGAGAGAGAGTGTGTAGACGTTCTGGAAGATAGACAGGACCCTATCCATCAGTTCACGCACCTTATAGAGTCTGTCATAGCCATCCTGACCACGGGCAGGCTCAGCCAAACGATCGGATATGTGCAGGTACTGCATGATCTGTTGGAATCGGTTGCACGTCATCGTCTTCTGGACTCCAGGATTTCCAATGTAGGGATCTGAAGACCAATACATGTCGGCTTCCGGCAATTGGTTTATTCCCATCAGGATATTGATACCCAGAAATGCTCTCATCTCAGAAAGTGTGACCTCGGCCCAGTGGGGATCATCACCATCACATCACGTCTCTGCTTCCAAATGGCATAGGTGTTGGTGTGATGCACTATGGATGCGATCATTTCTAGTGGAAATAACAACATGAAAAAATCCAGAGGTGTTGCACTGTCAACATCAAACTCCGCTGGCAGATTTGGTCCTGGAGTCTCGGTAAAGTCATCAATCCTCAGATCAGAATAGTTCCGTGTCCAACCGTCATCACGGACGGGACTGGCCCCAGGATCAACCTGTTCATCTTCGTCGGAGCTGTCATCCGATGACTGCTCATGTACATACGGCACATCGATATCCGACTCACCAAAACCCGAAAAATCAGACTCATCGCCCGAGTCACTGTCAAAAGAAATACTGGTAGCCATTAATTTCAAAATAACTACAAATGTAGTAAATATAAAAATAGAGTGTAGGACAAAACACCCCCGGACTAAACACCCCCCGCTCATTTTTGTATAGGTGGACAAAACACCCCTCATCATTTTTACAAGGTGGACAAAACACCACCTACGTTTTTTACAAGGCGGACAAAACACCCCCTACGGTTTTTACAAGGTGGACAAAACACCCCTTAACTAAAACACCTAATAAAACATTCAAATGGATTTACATAACAGAATAAGATATCGGTTTTCAACTGATTGTCAAATTTATTTACATAACAGAATAAGATATCAGTTTTCAACTGATTGTCAAATTGATTTACATAACAGAATAAGATATCAGTTTTCAACTGATTGTCAAATTGATTTACATAACAGAATAAGATATCAGTTTTCAACTGATTGTCAAATTAAAGGTAACACTTTGAAGTATTTAATCACTATTAATTGCTTACAAAGTGTTACCTTAAAATTGACAATCAGTTGAGGTTCAACACCTAAAGACCAATTTTACATTAACATTATATTTCATTACCAAAGAAAATTTAAATTTATTCAATATAAGCTACACTTAGCACATAGTTTTTAGCACCTAAAAAATGTTTTGTCCAGTTTAATGCAGTCTGATGCACTGTCCCATGGTGTGCAGAAACTGGGCCAGAGTCTTCTGTCCGTTGTTGAGTTGAAGGCACAATGTCTTAAGGCGCTTCTGGTGTACGAGAGTGTTTTTTCTTTTTCTCTTGGGAGCTGGTTGCCCCTGCTGGTTACTGTACACTTCTGTTTCTACCAGTGCGGCGTCCCTCTGTAAGCACTGGATTACAGTCCACAGTGATGGGTTGTTATGGCCAACCAAATGCTTGAAACCTTTATTCCATGACTCGCACATATTATTAGTGCGATGCTGGTCTGTCACTGTGGCGTCGTGAACATTCCAGATCTGAGGTCGAAACCGTGGAGTTGTTCGCCGGAACCTCATTCTTCCTTCCTCACCAACCACAGCTCTGTAATTTCCGGACACATACGTTCCGTCGAAATACTCGATCAGCCTGTTGAGATTTTCTGGCGCAGTTTCCTTCAGGATTCTCATTCCCTCTTTGATCCGGTCGACTGGAAGGAACGCCAGGGCATCAAGCATCCCACAGCAGATGCGAACTTCTTCATCTGACTTGTAGAGATTCTGAAGACCCTCGGACTGGACAAGTCTCCATGTTGACTGAGTGAGGTGGTAGAAACATCCCTGTATATGAATATTTGCCGAGATGACAGCCCTTACTGCGTTGTGTATGGCGACCTCGTAGTCTGCGACAATGCGGTTGGGGTTAGGACGGATGTCCTTTCTCAGGCAGGCGTCTAGGAGGGCGGTGAGGCACTCTTCATACACCTCCTGATGTTTGGATGGCAGCAGCGCGTAGGCAGCAGACACACATGTTTCTCCCAGAGGAACACGGATGCAGAACAGCTGAGGGAACTGAGAGGGCGCTGTGGAGTGGGTTCCATCCATGAACCATGTTATCAGCGTTTTCGAGGAGCTCAAATCCATCATCGCTTGCGAACACCAGTAGCCTCTGATGTCTGGATCCGTTGTCGTAGATTAGGAATGACCCGTCCCCTCGCATAGTGGTGTATTCCTCTGGTAGTGGGTATGGGATGTCCTGTCTGGTTGCTGGCTCTGAGGGTGCTGTTCCACGTTTCGCCCGACGTACGACTCTCTTCAGGGAATCGACCCTGCCAGCCGCAGATGCTACCTCCTTAGGCACGGTGGCTAGTTTGTCTGTAACAATCTGCCCAGGTTTCCCTCTGTTGGCCTGGACGGTAGCCTTGATTTCGGACTTCATCTTCATGGCAGCGATGGCGAACAGATCAGCCTCATGGTTGTGCTCTGTTGTAGACTTCACCTCTGTAGCAGCACAATCAGTTGTGAGTGCACCTTTGCACTGTTTGCTTGAGCGATGAGTACACTCCCACCGAACTGTTGTTTTCGACTCTTTCTTCTTAGTGTACGCATACCCTGCATAGCAGAGTTTTCTAGAGCCTTTATTACTGGTTATGAATTCCATATTTGCAGTTGCAATGATGGAACAGAAGATATGTTTCTTGCAATATCAATTGGCAACCTTATGATGATGATATTCGTTTTATTTATAGTCGCCACCGCATAAATGCATTTGGGCGACTGTATTCTCTAAGTTGTTTAGATCCTAAGGTGATTCGTTCTTCTGTGCTGGTTATTCAATGATGATTATGTGTTCTACGATGATTATGTCCATCTTCTATGATGATTATTCCTATTCTACGGTGATTATTTCTGTAGTCGCTGGCGATTCTTCTTCTATGAAGCTTATGGAGACGTCCTCTGGTGGTTACTTCTTTCCGTGCCAGGGTGACAAGGCCTGGTCTGTACGTGGTCCTTTGTAGGGCCACCCTCCTCACTGTTGGTCACCCCGCAGCAGCATTAATACGGATCTGACAGGTAGACATCTGGTCGTCGATTGTCGCAAGCAAGTCCAGATACAGTATAGATCGGGGGAGCGTGGATCCACGACCGTTGCCGCTCCCTCAGGTCCGCCATCTCTTCTAAACGAAAGATCGAAAATCCAGTGTTCGCTATAACACCACCTGGAAGAGATGGCAGATCTGTCCTGATGTGCCATAGCCGTGGATCCACATACTTGGAGAGATTCCCCCTTCGCAAGATCGACAACCAGAAGATCCCAGAATCCTACGCTGCTGCTGCGGAATGTGCACCGGTGCACGTCGTGAGGAGATCGACCGATCTTGGCAACCTTAATTAATTATTAATCTTTATATAACAGACATTTTGTGCAGTTTGCATCTTTTTGCAGTTTGCATTTCGTAGTTTGCAGTTTGCAATATCAATTGGCAACCTTAATTAATTATTAATCTTTATATAACAGACATTTTGTGCAGTTTGCATCTTTTTGCAGTTTGCATTTCGCAGTTTTATGTGTAAAAATAATATAATTGGCAATAACCATTCATATTATTCTATGATATCAGTTATACATGATAACAGCTAATCAAGGAATTCCAACAAAACAAAAAAAAATTCCTAATTAACATTAGCAGAAAAAAAGAAACCATAGGGGTGTTTTGTCCACCTTGTAAAAACCGTAGGGGGTGTTTTGTCCACCTTGTAAAAATGATTAGGGGTGTTTTGTCCACCTATACAAAAATGAGCGGGGGGTGTTTAGTCCGGGGGGTGTTTTGTCCGGCTCCCATACAAATAACTTGGAATAGAACGATCTACTAAGCAGCGCTTTGGTGTTCTCACACGAACTGACATAATTTCCATAAATTCGATCATTTATTCCGAAGGGACAATATTGCCGACGGGTATCCTGTTTACTGCTTGGTGACAATTTGAGGGACCCACTGATTGACTTACTTTGATCAGCAGATAATCCCCTCGTAAACGCATGTGACATCTGTGTTTTATTGCCCTGTGTACAATACTTCAAAGTAAACCGATCACAGCTGCGATCACACAGGACAGTGAACTATGACGCGAGATTTATTAATACTGAATACTGTAGGTAGTTTTAAACTCGCGACCTTGACAGTTGTTGAAGCACATGCTTGCTATACATATGTAAAAATTTTCCATTGAAAGTTAAATCTCGCGCACGCGTGAATAGCCTACTTACTTAGGAAAACCCATGCATCTTCATTCATTGTTTATTTTAAATTCTTCAATAGAAACAGGTAATCAATTTGTAAATGTTATATGTTGATATTAAACCACTTCTCGGGAGTCCTATTGCAATCGTGTGTTGTTGTGGGGCATTTAAAGTAGCAGGCGTAGAAAGGCGTATATATGGGGATAGTGTACACGTATGCGTAGAATAGCGTATATATGGGGGAATCGGTACACTCGTAATACGGCGTATATATGGAGCATAGAGTTAAGCCGAGGTCTCGTGTCGGTGCTTTACACTGTGCACGTAAAAGAACCAGAGGAGATTATGGAATGGGTCTGTATCATTGCACTATCCTCCAAAATCTAAAATGACTAATATCTTCAGGAGGCGGTGCTCATATGGGCAACCGGTAGTGACGATAAATAAACGTAAAAAAAATGCAGGTGTACATATATGGCACTTTAATTAATTCAATAAACGCTGTATGGAATGTCATCAAACTTAAAATGAAATTAGATCATCATTGCGCAGTATTGTCCTGCAAGTCTGACTCAAATTGCAACAGTAAAGCCAAAGTTATTGCCCTTGGATTGATAAAAAAATGTTCCCTTAAACTCCTTCAAATTACAAAACATTTTGAAAAATCTTTCCAGGTGTTATTACACGTGTATACATATAAGGGACTTTATAGTTTTATTTACAACTTACATGGATTATTCTCTCAACCAATCAGAAACCTTCCAGGTGTTATTACACGTGTGTACATATAAGGGACTTTATAGTTTTATTTACAACTTACATGGATTATTCACTCAACCAATCAGAAACCTTCCAGGTGTTATTACACGTGTGTACATATAAGGGACTTTATAGTTTTATTTACAACTTACATGGATTATTCTCTCAACCAATCAGAAACCTTCCAGGTGTTATTACACGTGTGTACATATAAGGGACTTTATAGTTTTATTTACAACTTACATGGATTATTCTCTCAACCAATCAGAAACCTTCCAGGTGTTATTACACGTGTGTACATATAAGAAATTATGTGACTGTATTACACTGAATACAAGTGAAGTTTTGTGATAAATAATGAATGGTACATTGTCTTATACAGGAACCTAACCCAGAAGATCCATTGAATAAAGAGGCAGCTGAAGTTCTACAGAACAATAGACGATTATTTGAACAAAATGTTGCAAAATCGATGCGTGGCGGATACATAGGCTCAGTGTACTTTGATCGTTGCCTAAAGTGATACAGTGTGTTGTGTAGCAAAATGTTTGGCTTAATTTTCTAATATTTCTTGATTGGAAATATGTTTTAAGATGTCGAGAAAATGGAAAATAGTGTAATGTTGGTGTAAGTAAAATCGTGGTTTAAGCATACTAATCTATAATTGGAACTGTGTAAAACTTTTCAAACATTTTAAAGTCATTGTGTACACACTTCTTATACCAATATATTCCATTTTCATATGTGCTGGTTTTTGTAGAATCTCAGATATCCAGTATCATTCGGTGGCAATTATCTCTCCAAATGTGCTTGTGTTCTGTAGAATCTCAGATAGCCAGTACCGTTCGGTGGCAATTATCTCTCCAAATGTGCTTGAGTTATGCAGAATCCCAGATATCCAGTAGCATTCAGTAACCAGTACCTCTCCAAATGTGCTTGAGTTATGCAGAATCCCAGTAGCATTCAGTAACCATTACCTCTCCAAATGTGCTTGAGTTATGCAGAATACCAGATATCCAGTAGCATTCAGTAACCATTACCTCCAAATGTGCTTGAGTTCTGCAGAATCCCAGATATCCAGTAGCATTCAGTAACCATTACCTCTCCAAATGTGCTTGAGTTATGCAGAATCCCAGTAGCATTCAGTAACCATTACCTCTCCAAATGTGCTTGAGTTCTGCAGAATCCCAGATATCCAGTAGCATTCAGTAGCCATTACCTCTCCAAATGTGCTTGAGTTATGCAGAATCCCAGTACCATTCAGTAATCATTACCTCTCCAAATGTGCTTGAGTTCTGCAGAATCCCAGATATCCAGTAGCATTCAGTAACCATTACCTCTCCAAATGTGCTTGAGTTATGCAGAATCCCAGTAGCATTCAGTAACCATTACCTCTCCAAATGTGCTTGAGTTCTGCAGAATCCCAGATATCCAGTAGCATTCAGTAGCCATTACCTCTCCAAATGTGCTTGAGTTATGCAGAATCCCAGTACCATTCAGTAACCATTACCTCTCCAAATGTGCTTGAGTTATGCAGAATCCCAGATATCCAGTAGCATTCAGTAACCATTACCTCTCCAAATGTGCTTGAGTTATGCAGAATCCCAGTACCATTCAGTAACCATTACCTCTCCAAATGTGCTTGAGTTCTGCAGAATCCCAGATATCCAGTACCATTCAGTAACCAATACCTGTCTAATTGTACTTGTGGATATTCATGCATGGCATTTTGTCAGACGGATCATTTCCAGAAACAAGGTCATCCTTGATACATGATTTGTTGAATATATATTTAGGTTCTATGGGGCTTTGTGGTCGAGTGGTTAAGATCGTTTACTTATAATCACTTGCTCGTCACCACTGTAGGCTCAAATCCCACTTGGGGTGTCAATTTAGTTCATGCGAGGAAGCTATCCCACTGGCTTGCGAAAGGTTGGTGGTTCTAACCAGGTGCCTGAAATACTGCTGGAAGGGGCACTCGGGAGGGATCTTCCTCCACCAATAATAGCTGGAGCGTCGACATCTGACCTAAGCTGTTGGTGCGACTTTAAACCCCCAAAAAACAGAGAAACATATTTAGTTTTAATAAGTTTGCAAACAGTTGTGAGGCTACAATACACTGTGAGGCTACAATACATTGTGAGGCTACAATACATTGTGAGGCTACAATACGTTGTGAGTGCTACAATACACTGTGAGGCTATAATACGTTGTGAGGCTACAATACACTGTGAGGCTACAATACGTTGTGAGTGCTACAATACACTGTGAGGCTATAATACGTTGTGAGGCTACAATACACTGTGAGGCTACAATACATTGTGAGGCTACAATACATTGTGAGGCTACAATACGTTGTGAGTGCTACAATACACTGTGAGGCTATAATACGTTGTGAGGCTACAATACATTGTGAGTGCTACAATACACTGTGAGGCTATAATACAGCATGTACTTATTTTTGTTGGGTTGATCTCCCGCATCCACTTCTGATTGCGGACTCTTTGGATATGTTGTGGTTTCTCTTTGGATATGTTGTGGACTCTCTTTGGATATGTTGTGGATTCTCTTTGGATATGTTGTGGATTCTCTTTGGATATGTTGTGGACTCTCTTTGGATATGTTGTGGATTCTCGTTGGATATGTTGTGGTTTCTCTTTGGATATGTTGTGGACTCTCTTTGGATATGTTGTGGACTCTCTTTGGATATGTTGTGGACTCTCTTTGGATATGTTGTGGACTCTCTTTGGATATGTTGTGGATTCTCGTTGGATATGTTGTGGACTCTCTTTGGATATGTTGTGGACTCTCTTTGGATATGTTGTGGACTCTCTTTGGATATGTTGTGGACTCTCTTTGGATATGTTGTGGACTCTCTTTGGATATGTTGTGGACTCTTTGGATATGTTGTGGACTCTCTTTGGATATGTTGTGGACTCTCTTTGGATATGTTGTGGATTCTCGTTGGATATGTTGTGGATTCTCTTTGGATATGTTGTGGATTCTCTTTGGATATGTTGCGGACTCTTTGGATATGTTGTGGTTTCGCTTTGGATATGTTGTGGTTTCTCTTTGGATATGTTGTGGATTCTCTTTGGATATGTTGTGGACTCTCTTTGGATATGCTGTGGATTCTCTTTGAATATATTTATATGTTATCAAAAGACAATTATTATTGATTGTCACAATAAACACCTTTAGCAAGTTTTGCAAACAACCAATTACCGTTTGTGTTGTTTGCCATCATATGTGCTGCTAATCATGAGAACTGAGAAGTTTAAGTAGGTGTTGACATTATGTGTATTGTCAATGTACAATCGGCATAGATAAAACGGTGTTTTTGTAACACGTGTATTGTCTGCTATTTGAGAAGCTTATAGTGGGACACTGATATAGAAATTATACGCCGGAATCGTTTGATGATGACTTTTGCTATTGTTTGTTACATATTTCTATGGGGTACTCATTGTGTGCACAACCCATTAATTGTTTCTATATTATTCCTTCATTTTCTGGAGAATATTCCTAAATCATTCTTAGTTATATTTTCAATCAGATCGGAGATAAAAAATTAAAGAGTATCAGTTTTAGAAATTAAATCTTAAATATGGTTCAGAAAAGCCTTAGTCACTTCGGAATTGGCACACCCAGCAAACGTAAGCTGAGTGATAGTGTTAGTGAACCTGGGACACCTAAACGCCATAAAGTAGACTGTGACACTCGTAAGTCTAAAGTAAAAAGAAAATTCAGGTCTGAGTGGCTTAATGAATTTGAGTGGCTGGAAATGAAACAAACTGATGATCAGATTCTGTTGTATTGTACTTGGTGTAGAGATGCTAAAAAGAAAAATCCCTTCGCTAACAGTGGTAGCACGAACCTACAAACATTACATGTACGTAAAGTACCAACATGCATATATTTGACTCTTGAAAATTCCAGCTTGACTCTTGAAAATTCCTGTTTGACTCTTGAGATTTTGACCTCAAGGGTCATTGACTCTTGAGTTTCAAAGTCTAGTGAACGCCCTGTTATGTTATAGTTGAGTAATGGCTAATTTCAATAATGTGTTAAATATTGAACATACAGTCAAACCTGTCTTAAGCAGCCAGCCAAGGGAATCATAGAAAGTGGCTGCTTAGTACAGGTGGCTGCTTAAGAGAGGTCAAATGTATATTAAAACAACATATTGGGAATATGGAAATTGGCTGCTTAATACAGGTTGGCTGCTTAATACAGGAAGCTGCATCAAAATGCCTAGGGGCTTAAGTTACATTCAATTTAGGGAGAAATTTGTTGACTGCAGTGTTCTGTATTTAAGGAATGAATCGCGGGTTAATAGTTTCCATCGCGGTATGAACTATATTGGGCGTGGTTAAAGTGTATGAAGGCCTAAGGTATCCATGCTAACAATAAACACGCCCAATGTAATTCATACCCTGATGGAAACTATTAACTCGCGATTCATTACTTATATTTACATTAATTATTCTTTTCAATGACACAAAGAAAATATAGCACACTTTGCATTTAAACTGTTTTTAGTCCAGATTTGCAACTTACAGTGTGCCGGAACTGATAAATAGAACAGCGTAAACTGTTAACACACGCCTTTTCTCGCGACAAACGCTGCCGAACACTGTGACTGCGCATGCCCATAACTTTGAGTGCACATGTCAGCTGCATATCATTAGTTGGGAATCCTCATACGAAATTGTATACAACCAGAGCACATACGTTCATCGAAGGAAATGCAATGTAAATATATATACAGCCAAACTTGCATTAAGAGTCACCTTTGTAATGCAGCCAACGTGCAGTTAGCAGCCAGGTAATAGATTCCTTGGTCTGCCATTCTGTTAAATGTTTCTATTCTGCCAGGCACCCTATTATTCTCACTTTACACGGGTGCTTAATCAGGTTCGACTATTCTAAACGGGAAAAAACTTATCACCGAAATGAACATGGGGAGAATGGGCACAGGATTCATGATATTTTCTGAATTGTATAGTGTGCGTTATATGGCAAGGCCGTAGTTTATTTCTGACAATTTCTTGTCAAGTTTTCTATTGGGGTGAAAGATTTAGTTGGAAGACCAGACCATGCTCTGAATTTTGTTCTGTTACTTGTATTGGAAATCAAAAAGAAATGCTGAATTTGGCAGCGGTGGCCATCCTTGCAAGTTCAGTTGTTAATTGATTTATGTATTAATAAATACATTAAAATTATGTTTACAAGTTATAATGTTATCCAAGTTCAGGTACTTAGTTCCTATTGTGCTTTCAAAGTAAAGTAATAATATTGTTGGAATATTACACTACTGTATAGGTAAGGCAATATACGATACCTTACAGGTACAGTGCTTTCAAAGTAAAGTAATAATACCGTTGGAATATTACACTACTGTATAGGTAAGGCAATATACGATAGCTTACAGGTACTGTGATTTATTGTTTATAGTTTAAAATATCTATAATGTAATACTGCTAACAACCTGACTTGCCTATAATGCAATAGTGTATCGAATGTTTGTTTACAACCGTTATTACTTTACTTTGAAGGCACAGTAGTTAGATTACTTACATGGTTTGACAACTGGTCAGTAGCAAATTTTAATTTAGTGTTATAAATCTAGCCTCACCATTGTGACACACGTTATAAATCTAGCCTTGCCATTGTGACACACGCTATAAATCTAGCCTTGCCATTGTGACACACGCTATAAATCTAGCCTCGCCATTGTGACACATGTTATAAATCTAGCCTCACCATTGTGACACATGTTATAAATCTAGCCTCGCCATTGTGACACATGTTATAAATCTAGCCTCACCATTGTGACACACGCTATAAATCTAGCTTCACCATTGTGACACATGTTATAAATCTAGCCTCACCATTGTGACACATGTTATAAATCTAGCCTCGCCATTGTGACACATGTTATAAATCTAGCCTCACCATTGTGACACACGCTATAAATCTAGCCTCACCATTGTGACACACGCTATAAATCTAGCCTCACCATTGTGACACATGTTATAAATCTAGCCTCACCACTGTGACACACGTTATAAATCTATCTCGCCACTGACACACGCTATAAATCTAGCCTCACCATTGTGACACACGTTATAAATCTAGCCTCATCATTGTAACACCGTTATAAATCTAGCCTCACCATTGTGACACCGTTATAATCTAGCCTCACCATTGTGACACACGTTATAATCTAGCCTCACCATTGTGACACATGTTATAAATATCCTCGTCATTGTGACACGTTATAAATCTAGCCTCACCATTGTGACACACGTTATAAATCTAGCCTCACCATTGTGACACGTTATAATCTAGCCTCACCATTGTGACACACATTATAATCTAGCCTCACCATTGTGACACGCTATAAATCTAGCCTCGCCATTGTGACACACGTTATAAATCTAGCCTCGCCATTGTGACACACGCTATAAATCTAGCCTCGCCATTGTGACACACGCTATAAATCTAGCCTCGCCATTGTGACACACGTTATAAATCTAGCCTCGCCATTGTGACACAAGTTATAAATCTAGCCTCGCCATTTTGACACACGCTATAAATCTAGCCTCGCCATTGTGACACACGTTATAAATCTAGCCTCGCCAAGATGGACACAGGAAACATTATATTAAGAGAATATTGTGCAGAGATTGCATCACTATTATTGTTAAAATAAATGCTAACCTTTTATTGTCTCTAGTTATCATATCCATATCTCAATCCAATAAGTCATGAGAGCGCAGTTGTAGCACGTTCGCTTCAAGTCCGGAATTTGAGCCGTTACGATTGTGCCCTTAGGCAAGGCATTTAAATTCCACGTTGCCTCTTCTCTCTCCTTCATGGCGATGGATTCCATCAGGAAAATGTGTGTTTTTACGTTTATTTATCGTCGCTACCGGTTGCCCATATGCCGGTTGCCCATATGAACGACGCCTCCTGAAGAGATTAGTCATTTTAGATTTTTGGAGGATAGTGCAATGATACAGACAGAGACACATTCCAAAGTCTCCTCTGGTTCTTTTATGTGCACGGTGTACAGCACCGACACGAGACCTTGGTTTAAAGTCCCATCTGAAAGACTTGTTAATTTTATTATGGTCGAACCAGCATGTTACCACTGGACTACAGATCCGTCTGTCATCAGGAAAAAGGTATAGAGAGTGATTAATATAAGTTATAAGAACTTGTTTCGCAATCACACTAAAATAAATTTGTATAAACTGTACCCAATAATGGTCGCAGGAAGTAGAGTCCAACTTGTGATAAAGACTACCTGACTAAAGATGATCCATTTATACCCTTTGAGATGTTGACTAATATACTACTATATCTCTATACATACCACAGTCATTCAATTATCAATCACAATGGATAAGCAGTTACTTTATACAAATTTATTTTATTTTTGTCCGTGGTCGAGTGGTTACGGTCGCTGACTTGTATACCACTAACCTATCATCACTGATGGTCACGGGTTCGAGTCCCGCTCAGGCCGTGTCTCATTTATATGAAAAAGTTGGCAGTTTCTTACGGAGGTTGGTGCACCCAAGTACTGGTTAACCGCTAGAGCCTGCCCAGGAAAGATGTTTTAGGTAAACTGCTCACCGGCGATATAGCCCAAAATGGTGCTGATGCAGGCATAAAACCCGAAATATAACATAACAAATTTATTTTAGCTCAATTGCGAAACAAGTTTTAACATATTTAATCGCTCACAAGTTCTCATTTCTGATGGAATCTATCGACATGAGGTACAGCGTAGAGGCAATGTGGAATATAAGTCCTTTGCTTAACCCTTTCCCACAGAGGCATATGTTTATATACAACTATATCTCCTACATAAGACATTTACTTACATAATCAATGGATAAATGGTTATCTTGTCTTATCAAACCTCCATAGAGAAGAATACTGGAAATGTATACGGGTGGTTTTCGCTATGTTTTTGATCGCTTTATGACAAATATGTTAATATTTGTGGCAATGGCGTCGAGAAGCGCTACTGTGGGGGAAAGGGTTATGGGCACAAGTGTAACGGCTACAGCTGAGATTCTGGCATTTAAAATGTTACTTCAACCACAGGAACTTGAAATTTTATCCATAAGCCACCAAAGGTCTCATACCTCTATCCTAGGACACCCCCCTCTATTAATAAAAATGATATTTTTATTAATAGAGGGGGGTGTCCTAGGATAGAGGTACGAGACCTTTGTGGCTTATGGATAAAATTTCATGTTCCTGTGCTTCAACAGACATCTGCAGTGAAAACACTCGCAAATTGTGATGAAACTTGGCATGTATCACGAGTGCACGTAGTAGATCAGATAGAGTTAATCATTCTGATCAAACATTGTCCTTGTTTAAGGTTTTATTAAACTGTGTATACTGTATAGTACATCGAGACACCTAATATATGTCCGGTTAGCACGCTCGCTTCTCACCAATGCAACCGGGTTCGAGCCTCGGACCGGGAAGAACGTGAGATGGTACGGTGGTAGCAAGATAGGACAGGTGGGTTTTCTCCGGGTACTACGGTTTCCTCCCACACGAAAGACCACATATACGCTTTCATCCGCGCCAACGAGAGTGATTAATATAAGTTGTTACGGCTTGCGTCGCAATCATTGTAATATAAATAAAATGTAAACTTAATATATCAAAAATAGCAAATTTATTGCTTTCTAAAATTGTTGCTATAGCAACAATTTTGAAAATCATATTTGTTAATGCTAAATAAAAAGGCTTGTTTGTGCTAAATCATTCATTTGTTGGTAATTTTGACTTAATGGCATCCATCTTGAATTCAGATGAAAATGAGTTTAGCTATTTCAAGTATTTTTGGCCTGGTAGTTGCTTTGATTTTCCACATCAAGTTTCATCCAAATTGTCTCTCAAATGCTTCATGCTAAGCTTCATGGAAATTGTCTCTCAAATGCTTCATGCTAAGTTTTATCCAAATTGTCTCTCAAATGCTTCATGCTAAGTTTTATCCAAATTGTCTCTCAAATGCTTCATGCTAAGCTTCATGGAAATTGTCTCTCAAATGCTTCATACTAAGTTTTATGCAAATTGTCTCTCAGATGCTTCATGGTAAGTTTTATCCAAATTGTCTCTCAAATGCTTCATGCTAAGCTTCATGGAAATTGTCTCTCAAATGCTTCATGCTAAGTTTTATCCAAATTGTCTCTCAAATGCTTCATGCTAAGCTTCATGGAAATTGTCTCTCAAATGCTTCGTGCTAAGCTTCATCCAAATTGTCTCTCAAATGCTTCATGCTAAGTTTCATGGAAATTGTCTCTCAAATGCTTCGTGCTAAGTTTCATGGAAATTGTCTCTCAAATGCTTCATGCTAAGTTTCATGGAAATTGTCTCTCAAATGCTTCATGCTAAGTTTCATGTAAATTGTTCAATGGCTTCAGAGTAGATGTATATGAATGCAGATACAACGAATACTATCGAAACAGACAAGCAGGGAATTAACGAAATGACAGTTGTCTAATTAGTGGCATTGAAATTGCCTATGTTGATGGTATGGTAGTTTTTATTTCATCAAATACAAGCAAACATAATAACATATGAAGTAAGTCAAAAATGACCCATGATCAAATATTGTATAATAGTACAGTGTATTTCGGCGGTGGTCTTAATAGTTGAACACGTACAACTTAACAATAATACTACTGTGTACGCTGGAACTTTTAAACCTGAAAATATATAACATATTTCAAGAATACGTAAATAGAGAAATATTTACATATAACTAAGAATATGAATACCGAACCAGGACAATTTCACACTAGTAAATTCATGCTACACTGGAAACAGCTAGTTTGTTAATAATATCCTACTTTATACCCTATGATACAGTCGTAGTACGTTGATCACATGCACAGTCCATGTCATCCACAAATATATAATACGCAGCTATGGAGTTCCATAAATACGTATGTACACATAATTGATACATTTTATTCATACGATATAAACTGTAGCCTTTTATATGACTGATGTCATGTGACAGGAGAATGCTACAATGAAAACTATAAAATGATGATACAGGTATATGTCAAGGAGCATGTTTACAACAAGTACATGAAAATAGCTAAATTATTTATGTTTCAAGATGGCTGCCCAGCCTGTATTTTTCACAATCTATCTTTGTCTTCTTACGAACTGTGTGGGTTACTAGTACATGTAGATACTTAATACCTAGTATAATTCTGATCCACGATACCATGATCATGACAATCTATTGTCCACTAACTCCACTTCTACTATGAAATCAGCAACTTGTCCGGGCTCAAGAGAAAGATTATGTCATCTAAGATATGCGTCATTTCAGAGCAGTTGCAAAAATGGCCTCAAAAGATTTGTCTTCTGGCCTAAGAGTCTTCATACACACATCGACGAAGCCATTGTTCTCTAGAGACTTCATGTATCTGTCTGGGTCTATATTACCGCATTGCATGTAGCCATCAGTTACAAGTTTTTGCACTCTTTTATATTTGAGAGTTGCAATCATTACCCCACCTGGTTTAGTCACTCTGTGTAGTTCTTTGGTGGCCAAATCCATGTCGGGCCAAAAGTAGTAACAGTTGCAGTGAAAGATATTATCAAATTTGTTGTTTTCATAAGGTATGTCTGTAACAGATGCCATATGTAGATGAACCTTTCCGGCTGCTATTTCTTTTGTTAAGTTTTGGCTTGCTAGCTTGTACATTCTTTGGGAGATATCGATGCCATGCAGCGTACCGGAACCATCTAAAACACAGAACCATGTACATTTTTGTAATTCAGTAAATTGCCACACAATTCTAACATAACCCTTTCCTTCATAGAGATTTAGGTTAATATACTATTATATCTCCATACAAACAACAGCCATTTAACCCTTTCCTTCATAGAGATTTAGGTTAATATACTATTATATCTGCATGTAAACGGCAGCCATTTAGCTATCATGCAGTGGATAAGTAGTCGCCATATCTATCCCACACCTCCATAGATATTACTGGGACTACATGAGATTCTTGACTTTATTATGAACATTGGTTTGGCTACTACAATGCCAATGTATGTCGTATTGGTAATGGTGTCAAGAGGTGCTTCTATGAGGGAAAGGGTTTATGAACATTGGTTTGGGTACTACAATGCCAATGTATGTCGTATTGGTAATGGCGTCAAGAGGTGCTTCTATGAGGGAAAGGGTTAATGTATGTCGTATTGGTAATGGCGTCAAGAGGTGCTTCTATGAGGGAAAGGGTTAATGTATGTCGTATTAGTAATGGCGTCAAGAGGTGCTTCTATGAGGGAATGGGTTAACCAAACTATCTAAAAAGTGCAAAAATAATTGGTGTTATTTTTTAGGGTGCATAAAATGACGTCACAAAACTACAACAATGCTAGTTAAATATGGTAATGTTTGACGACACACGCCAAGATATGTTTTATTGCAGATATTCCTTCCGTGCATATATACAGACAAAATTCACAGCCATGATGCTAGAATAAGGAGCTTAATAGTGGAAACGATCACACCATTACCTTTCTTGATATATGATCTAATAAATATCAAAACAGAAGTATAGACATGTAAAACTACAATAGATTGTAACAGATTTGTGGAAGTCGTGATAGCGCATTATACATCAATAATTACGGTAATGGAAACGATCACAAAATTACCTTTCTTGATATATGATCTAATAAATATCAAAACAGAAGTATTGACATGTAAAACTACAATAGATTGTAACAGAGATTTGTGGAAGTCGTGATAGCGCGTTATACATCGATAATTACGGTAGTGGAAACCATCACAAAATTACCTTTCTTGATATGATCTAATAAATATCAAAACAGAAGTATTGACATGTAAAACTACAATAGATTGTAACAGAGATTTGTGGAAGTCGTGATAGCGCAGTGGTAGAACTGTCGCTCCAGGTGCGAATGGTCCGGAGTTAGAGCCTGCTGGAGCCGTTACGATTGTTTCCTTAGGCAAGGCATTTATATGCCACGTTGACTCTTCTCTCTCCCTCGTGGCGATGGATTCCATCAGGAATGAGGTCTCGAGAGTGATTAATATAAGTTGTAAGAACTCGTTTCGCAATCGAGCTAAAATAAATTTGTATAAACCAATCTAAAATGACTAATCTCATCAGGAGGTGTCACTCATATGGGCAACCAGTAGCGACGATAAATAAACGTAAACCACACACACGAACCAATCAAATTTCTTGATGTCAAGTTGGAGATCTGAATAACAAATGTTACAGTTATAATATTGAACTATGGCCCCTTACCTTTAATCTTCTTGTAAGCATACTTCAAACCAAGTCCCGAACCATACCCAACTTCAAGCACTTGCTGGTGTGGTTGTATATCACATAGACGTGCAGCAATCTCCTCCAGATACACGTTTTTGCCTGCTAACCATTTCTGAAATGTACTATTTGTATTTATTGGTTTATTTTGTCATGGTAATTCTCTGTGCTCGTTGTAGTCCAATTAAGCATTTAGGGGTACTATACTAGTATATGTTCCGCGAATCGAGTATCGAACAGAGACCTATTGATCTCAAATACAGGGCCGGCAAAAGTCATGACTTTTTTATTTGTTTTATTTAAATAAAAAAATTCGATTTAAATCACCAATAAAAGTCAACAGGGGCCAGGGTTGACTTCAAGAGAGACTGCAGTGTTATTAATTTTGTAACCTGCCCATTGTCACCCCTGGCCATAAACCACTGCCTAACAGTGTGCTCTATCCACACAGGTAAAAAAGTGTAATCCAGTGTGCTAAGAAATAGATAGACAGACAGACGGATGTGTAGTCCAGTGGTAACACGCTGAACATGTCATCCAGGGATCGCAGGTCCGATCCCCCGCCTGACCCTAATAAAATAAACAGTCTTTCAGATGGGACGTCATACCGAGGTCTCGTGTCGGTGCTTTACACCATGCACGTAAAAGAACCAGAGGAGACTCTGTATCATGCATTATCCTCCAAAATCTAAAATGACTAATCTCTTCAGGAGGCGTCGCTCATATGGGCAACCGGTAGCGACGATAAATAAACGTAAAACACACACACACAAGAAGTAGATCAATTGTATGACCATGTAAACGTCCATATACAGAACAATCGCAGTTGCTGAGAGCCGTTGCATTCACCCGGAAATACAAGCTTCAGTTATACTGGAGACCATCGGAATAAAGCGAGACCCTTTGTAGACAGAGAGCATTATATGGCACCATTGAGATACACCGGGAGCCATCAGATACAAAGGGTAACACTGGCATTTATTGGAAGTAATTCAGATATACAATCGGAAGAAACAGCAGGAGATAATGGACGATAATAAAAACAAGCAGGTGGTATAATTGGCCATTGGAAGATACCGGGAACCATCGGAAGTCAATGGGAACCACAGAGGAGTACTTGAAAAAATTGGATGATAGCACATGCCATTGGAAGATACTGGGAACCATCGGAAGTCAATGGGAACCACAGGGGAGTACTTGAAGAAATTGGATGATAGCACGTGCCATAGAGAGATACTGGGAACCATAGGAAGTCAATGGGAATCACAGGGGAGTACTTGAAGAAATTGGGTGATAGCATGTGTCATTGGAAGCTACTGGGAACCATCTGAAATTAATGGGAATAATTGTGGATACTGTGAGCAATTCAATGATATGGTGGGGGGCTTGGGATATACTGGGAGATATGAGGTGGACTTGGGATATACTGGGAGATATAGGGGGGACTTGGGAGATATGGGGGACTAGGATATATCGCAGGATAATGGGGTTATCATACATGTAGTAACTAGGGTAACATGGTGATACTAACTGATACTGTGGGCAATATGAGATAGCAGGGGTCATCGGTAAATATTGATAGCACCAGAGACCATTTAGAGTTACTGGGAAACATAAGAGATACTGTGGGGTGCATCGGGGTATACCACATCCATTGGCACTATGGAGGTACACGAGTCCACGGGGAGATCTCAGTACCCGGGTTCATCGCGACATTCATTGCGATATACTTGGAGCCATATATATATACTGGTATATACTGGGAACCATCGCATGCATGCAGTTGATAATGGGAACAAACTGTGCGAAATCAGTAGATAGAACTATCACATTCATCAACATAAAGTCATTAAAACATTCTAAACACTTCAACACATTTCAGATATTTTCCTTTATATGGGACTATACAGTATTTTAAAATAAACTCATCTTACAGAAATAAACAGCCCTCCAAGACCATTGCTTGGTTGTGCCAAATTCCTCGATATATTGCCACCCATCTGGAATTGTATTTCTTCAGTCTCGTCAGTTGTAACTCACCCTGTTACCGTGTGTATGATGGTGTCCGATCATTCTACAGATAAGGAATACACACGCGGTGACAAGGCTATCAGTTTCGCGTGTAACGTAGTCCAAATATTTAGACTTGAAAAATGTGACATTTTACTATCCAGGCATTTTTCAAATTATTTTCGAAATAACAGAATTTTTTTTATTATGTAGAGGTCTTATTTATACGACTAGCGTGTAGCGCTGATATGTGTCACCATGTTTATCCCGAACTCCTGGTTAGAGGGCATAATTATCCCATTTTTTAAAATAAAGGCCAATCTAAGTATCCCAATAATTATAAGATATATACAATATTAAGATGCCTAGGACAATTATTTGCATCAGTCTCAAATCAGAAGTTAACAAAATACCACGAGGGGAGAATAATATATTAAACGAAATCAAGCAGGTTTCCGAACAGATCGCTCGTGCGCTGACCATGTATTTATTTACTTTACACTGATTAATCGAAATAAAAATCAAACGTTTTTCTGTGCCCCGATAGATTTCTCCAAAGCTTTTGATAAAGTAAGGAGGGTAGGTCTTTGGTACAAGTTGCTTCATAAGTCCATCAAAGACGACAACGTATCACACTTTTCCCATATACTTGAATGATTTACTTATATAATAATGGTAGTGTAGTAGTAGAACTTATTGGTACTGAGGACGTAACACATTGGCGTAACCTTTTAGTTATACTGTACGCAGATGATACTATTCTAATTTCTAATTCTGCAACAGATTTACAAAAATGCTTAAGATTCATGTAAAACTACTGTAGTGACAATGGCACTTGAAGGTAAATATTAGAAAACAAAATAACAGTGTGTCGGGCTAGGCAATTAGGAACATTTCATTTTAAAATAGGCGATGAAAACATTGAAATAACACAAAGAGTTACCATTACATTGGAGTGACATTTTCTAGCAACATTGTCAATTCTTTCATGAACAAAGGGAATAGTTCTACCATAGCGCTGCAGTGACTCAAAGAAGCGATCTTACATTGAAATATTAGTCCTGAGAACATTTTAATTTTGTATATTTGTTAATTACAAATTAGTTCAAGTACCTAAACTTATCATGATACATGTACTATTTAATAATAATAATTTATTCTATGCAGTACAGTGTACTACAGTATTCCTTGCACATAAATTCATGTATACATAACAGTATGCTGTAATAAAATATCAATACTATGATTGTAGCGACAGTGATTTTATCTCACAACCACCCGAGACACAGATATATCATATGCTTGCACGACTGGAGAAACATGAAATTCCAAGAAATATGAACGTCTATCAATCAATCAATCAATCAATCAATCAATCAATCAATCAATCAATCAATCAATCAATCAATCAATCAATCAATCAATTCAATCAATCAATCAATCAATCAACAATCAATCAATCAATCAATCAATCAATCAATCAATCAATCAATCAATCAATCAATCAATCAATATCAATCAATCAATCAATCAATCAATCAATCAATCAATCAATCAATCATCAATCATCAATCAATCAATCAATCAATCAATCAATCATCAACAATCAATCAATCAATCATCAATATATCTATCTTCCGTTAATGTCGAACCCCTCGCGGGGTCGTAGACATGTTGCGCGTCAAAAACCGCAAACAAGTTAAAAGTATGCGTAGTTAAAAGTATAATTTAAGAAAGTAATGAAAATAAGTTGTGGTAAAAGTTTAAAAGCAGCTGCGCAGAACAACTAGAGACTGGCATGATCAATATGGCAAACTGTCGTATTGAATTGCTCTATGGTAGGGAGATGGACAATGTCAGGAGGGAGATGGTTCCAATGGTAGATTGTTCTTGGAAAAAAGGAAAACTTGTAGTAGTCTGTAGTTGCTGTAATTAACCTATAGCTTAAGGCATGGCAATGGCGAGCAGGACGGGAGAGGGGAACTAGGTAATTTTCAATGGGAATAGCAACAAGATCATTATGAATTTTATACATAAGGGATAACCTATTGTCAATACGCCGTTGATCTAGTCTGCGTAGATTTAGGGAATGTAGCATGTCTGTAACACTAGAGGTACGATAGAAGTCAGTCTTTATCCAACGGGCTGCTCTTCGCTGGACACCTTCAATTTGGTCTATCAATGTTTGGGTATGGGGCGACCAGATCTCGGAGCCATATTCAAGCTGAGGTCTCACTAGTGTCTGGTAAGCCATGGACTTAAGGGGTTAGGATTTGACCTGGAGGTTTCTACGTAGAAATCCTAATGTTTGGTTTGCTTTCTTTGTTGACCTTTTATGTGAGTGTCCCACGACAGGTTATTTGAGATATCCACGCCAAGGTATTTGGCTGAGGTGACCGACTCAAGTAGGACTCCATGGAGTTTATATTTACTGGGAATAGAATGTTTCCTTCTGGTGACGTGGATAACTTTTAAATTCCATGTTCCACTCCAACTCCCACTCTTCTAATCTCTTAAGATCGTTTTGGAGTGTGACCGATTCATTTGCATATGTCAGTGATAGATAGACTGCAGTATCATCTGCAAAGATACGGACTTTGGAACTGATGTTTTGTGGGAGGTCGTTTATATAGGCTAGGAAAAGCAGAGGTCCAAGTACGGATCCCTGTGGGACTCCAGAGGACACCGGAATGGTCTCTGAACTAATACCATTAAGGACAACTGACTGGAGTCTATTATCTAGAAAACTCTTAATCCACCTTAATGTTTGACCTCTGACTCCATAGTCATGCATTTTTAGTAGTACTTTCTCGTGATTTACCTTATCGAAAGCCTTACTGAAGTCTAATAGGATGAGATCTACCTGATGCTTATTGTAGACAGAGGTAACCAAGTCATTGACTAGCATTACTAGTTGGGTCACGCATGACCGTTTTTCTCTAAAACCATGCTGCAAATGGTACATAATACTGTGGTTAGTGAAATGTTTTACTATCGAGGAGGAAACTATATGTACTAGTACCTTGCATAGAACACATGTCAGTGAGATATGCCTATAGTTGGCGGGGTTTGACTTGTCCCCTTTTTTGTAAAAAACATTTGCTGACTTCCACTGGGCCGGCAGTGATCCTTCGTTGAGGGATTTTTGGAATAAGACTTCAAGGATAGGTGAGAGTTCTTTAGAAAGGCTTTTAAGTATGTTTGGTTTAATTTGGTCAGGACCACTAGCCTTATGGGGGTTCAGGTTATTGAGAAGTTTCTCTATGCCATTTGAACTTACTGTGATCTCATTCATGTTTGGCGTGGATTGACCATTCAGGTTTCCATTTGTGTCCTGAATTTTCATTTTACAAATGGAGGTAAGTCTTAATGGGGATTTGGAACTGAAGACAGACTGAAACTGTTTGTTCAGTGATGTGGCTTTAGCAGCTTCTTCATGATGACATTTGTTTTCATGCTTTAGTGGTGGCATTGATTTGGAGTTTTGCTTGGAATGCTTAAGGATGGAATAAAGTTTCTTGGTGTTTGGTCTGTAAGGATGGGAGGCATCAGCACTGTTTAGATTTAGGATGTTTTCCAGATATTGGTGATAAGCCTCTTTGATCTTTTCCCGCACTAAATGTTTTAGATCCAGGAATTTCTTGCGATTTGAAGGCGTCTAGTATTTCTAAAGGCCCTATTTCGCCTTCTAATCATTCGCTTAACACTCTGATTGACCCAGGGTAGGTGATCTCTTATCGATGACTGTTTGGATGGAATCCATTTATCTGTAAGGGTGTTTAGAGCATGAGAGAAATGTTCCCATAACTCTTCAGTGTTTAGTGCGGTATATTTACCTGTTTACATTCGGTAACCATAACCTGGTGATAGTCACATAATGACATAAGTCAGTAAACTAAACATGTCTGTTTCTTTTTACCTGCTATTTTGTTGTTGTTTATTGCAACTGAATCTTTTTCTCTCTACGGAAGAAACGCGTTTTGGTTATAACACATGCTCGATGCAGTACCACCAGTCACAAATTATAACCTTCACTAATTCCAAACATCCATTTTCAGCATCTAGAAGCAACGTTATCAACAAATAACTATTATAAAGATCATACATATACTCAAACGTTAATCTTACCTACTATTTCGTAATTTCTGCCACGGTCAATGCGAAAATGGGGGTCGAAAACTTCACTATCGCCTAATGTGATGTAATATATATATTCATGAAAATGGTGGATGTAGTAAAAGGGGCGGTAACTTTATGGTATTAAATAGTACGATTATAATATTGATGCTTCTTAAACCAGTCATGGTTTCGCCAAAGCACAATATTAACAGTTTGGCATCAGAGGTAATGTAAATGTATACTTCAAATGCTCAAGATACACTTCATCAGCGAGTCCATGATATCAAGTTAGAAAGCGCAATATTTGTTTGGGGTCAATTCTAAAGGTTCATATAGATCTATAGGCCCTATTGCCGACAAGTTAGCTTGGGATGCATTATCTATCTATGCGTATATCGCTGTAATAGCTATTATAAACTAAAATACAGAAATAGTATTGTGCACCTGAATTTAATCTTGTGACTACTCCACTAAACATGTCTAGGTCCCCACAAGGTGTTTGACATTAATGGAACATATGTATACATACCATTGCAAAGACGAAATACCATTAGGAATCACAACTATTCATCATAGTGTTGCCACAATCTTGTCAACAGTTTTATAAACGTCACTAACGGTCATACCGCGGACAATGGTTGAGGTACCCATACGAAAATTATCTGACTATTTGGTGTAGAGCTTATTATTAATCAGGGCCGTCGCTGGAGCTATTTTGATGATACGCACGGCCAAATATGCTTGTTTGTCGAGTGAGCATAACGAGCGAGTACGATAGGGGGTCCGATGGTATGCCCCCGGATATTGTTTATAAAATGAAGCAATTGCCTGCATTTCAATGCATTTTGTAACATACAATTGCAGGACGACAATCCATAAAAAGGTATACATTGAGGCTAGATGTATAATATACATGATCTATCGCCCTTATCAATTAAACAAGTATATTTGCAATGGGCTCAATTATTCCACCACTCCACACATCCCGGCTCCTATGTATCCCTACTACCCCCTGGGGTTTTAATGCATTTTTGGAGTTTTCATTTTCTGAGACCAATGATACGCACGTGCGTACTTGCGTATGCCCAGCGACGGGCCTGAAATTTATGGTGCATTATGGGTATATCGCGTTATTTTACACGTTCTGGAAAATTGTGGATGCCTCGGTATATCAAGACCAGCGGTATGTTAAGAAACGACCATACTCTCTATAATACGAATAGTGCACAAGTAAATATAACAGTTAAATATAAAACGTAGCCGTCTTTTACTCTTCCAACAATTGCACGTCTACCATGGGACTGACTACTCTTACGGTTACCTGAACATATCACCACAAGTACAGGCATGTACATCACAACCGAAAGTTCCAAAGATATGAATATTAACTTGTTTAAACAAAGATATTAAATTATGAGAAAAATAATGACCAAAAGTCAGTAGCAAACCATTCTTGGGTCTCAGTCCATATTCGGTATCCACCGGAAGTACGTAGTAACTTGAAAATGGAAAACATTGTCAAAACAGTTAATTCAATTAATAAATATCAGATAGCAGACGGACATTTTTGTTTCACCACCCTGGACATTATGTAGCCGGCTAACAACAAGACGTTTATAATGTCCACAAGTTTAATTTATTCGTTAGACAACTATCAGCTTATCAACACTACGATTCGTAAATTACTTGCATTACAAACGTTTGATCAATCTGGCAAGTGCTAGCAACAAATCTCACGATATTTCATTGATACTTTAGAAATAAATTTAAGGATCTTGGATATTTTAGGGCAGGACATTAATCAGAATGTGCTTACATCAATGATCCGAGCAACACTCCCAGAGCAAGTCGTGTTGCAACTTGAATGAAGTACACAACACATGGACTCCATACAAAGAATGTCGAAAGAGGAAACGGACTATTCCGATAAAGGTAGATAGTGTGCGAAATGTGATGAATGCCACAGGTATACGTACATTGGGTGATAGAAAATAAAACACTGAAAGACAGTTGCTTCAAATATTTGAAAGGTCATAAATCCAACCACGTGCAACAAAAACATGTATAACTAAGCTTTATGTCCATTGCGCAGAGAGCAATAGGCGCATTCGGGGTCCTTGTCCTAAGAAAGTCAAAGTATCAACAACAGATTAAACCATCTCCGTGGCCTAGTGGTTCAAGGCGTCCGCCTACGGAGCGGGATGTCGAAGGTTCGAACCTCGTCAGGGGTTCATTCTGATATGGCCGGTTGATGAGCCGCCAGCAGCTAGTTAAATAATGGTTACTGATCAGCCAGGTGTCTGGCCTTCAACGATATGATTCGGGAAGTACTGATGTCCATAAGATGTGTCTGGAATAGCTGGCCCTTTCAATATGTGTGACACTAATAAACAAACACCTATATAATAAAACCAAGCATACATCCATTCTACTGAACCCTCATCTGACCCTAACAAAAATTAACAGTCTTTCAGATGGGACTTTAAACTAAGGTATCGTACCGGTACTTTACATCGTGCACGTAAAAGAACCAGAGGAGACGCTGGAATGGGTCTCTGTCTGAATCCTCCAGAAATCTAAAATTACTAATCTCTTCAGGAGGCGTCGCTCATATGGGCAACCGGTAGCGACGATAAATAAACATTTGTAACACACACAATTCTACTGAACACGTTCTGATTTGCGCAAG
This sequence comes from Archivesica marissinica, assembly GCA_014843695.1. Taxonomy (NCBI): domain Eukaryota; kingdom Metazoa; phylum Mollusca; class Bivalvia; order Venerida; family Vesicomyidae; genus Archivesica; species Archivesica marissinica. The sequence goes on from CM026402.1 coordinate 58,972,711, forward strand.
TGAAATGGTTATGATGCAAACTGTGACAACAAAAGTAAAAGATCCCAAGGACACGTAAAAATGTGAGGTTATGTTGGATTCCAAAAAATAGATGTATATTTTTGGTCTTTCCTATTTTTCTTTACATGTTTTTACATTGATATTAATAAATCATTCGATTCTTATATTCCAATAACTATGTACGCTACTTCTATAGAATCATAGAAAAGTCTGCTCATTCTGTTACATCTTCTTAATATAAGGGGAGGGTCGTCACTAATGTCGGTAACACCTGTGACCCAACACATTTGATTCTTATAAATTGTAACAGTTTCTCTCGGATAATATTCGTTACGTTTCATTTGTTGAACAATTATTGTGCAGTATGTGTGTATGTTATTTGAAAGCAATAAAATATGTTTAAAACTAAACTAAACTAGATTCCAGATCATAATACTGATGCATAACAAATAGTTTAGCTGTAGGCCGGAGCCAATAGGAAATCAAACTGATGACATTTGGTTTGGTTACGCAAAGACATTGCGTCAATAAATCTGTAATTGAAGAATGGGGAACATATGACGGTGAACTTCGATGCAATAATAAGTGGCGTCATACAAATAAAAGCAGTAAAGAAAGTGGCTGAACATGTAAATCAGGTACTTAAATCAGTGGACATGGTTGATACAATCGATATAGCACGTGAACCAGCTCGCATTCAACTGCTATTGGGTAATAACTAGTAAATGTAGCTCCGTCGCGGGCCTTTTGAGAGTGGTCCGGCTAAATAGGAGCACTGAAAGTGCGACTTATCTAAGGGTGTTCGGGGGGCATGCTCCCCTAGATTTGTTTGGATTTTGTACGTCATTTCCTTGCATCTGAAGACATTTTAGTGTCTATTAACAGTTTATTAATACCTTCTTTTGTTTATAATATATCATGTCTTCAGTATAGGTGTTTTGGGCTTCATGGATGTACACTTGACACGTTGAGCTTCGTCTGTGTGGCGACATGTGTGCTAACGCCCACTCCATTATCGTCGTTAGCTAGTTCTCTGTTGGTACCTTAATTTTGCCTTGCATCCGTCGAGGAGGCATACGTTCGAATCCCACCAATGGCATAGTTGTTTCCGTGAGAAAGAAACTTTACATGAACGATTCGAGAGTGATTGAATCAGTTTTCGTCACAGTCGAGCTAAAATGAGACCATTCTATTATCATATATGGCTAGTTCACTAGCTGTTGGTATCTTAATTTTGAAAATCTACCTTGCATCGGTCGGGGATGTGTAAGTTTGAATCCCACTAAAGGCGCAGTTGTTTCCTTTACTCCCCTTGCTTTGTACTGGTTTGTCTCAGGACCGGTCTAGAGAATGGTTGAATGTGTGTGTTTAGAATAAAAGAGTTTATGAAGTTGTTTGAGGTGTCGCGAACTATTTCGCATGGAAAGCTCTTTGAACCGGTTGTGTCTGGTCAAAGATTCGTTTTGGAAATATAAAGCCATATGGCTGGTTTGCTGTTGGGGGAAATGCGGATGCCATAATCTACAGTATCATTTCTAAGATGTTTAATCTTAGTTGAATTCTTTGGATATTATGAAATGAATTGTGTGTGTTTTACGTTAATTTATCGTCGAACATGCGATCCCTGGATTACCAGTCCAACGTGTTAACCACTTGACTATAGATCCGTCTGCGACGAGGAAATTGTGTGTGTTTTACGTTTATTTATCGTCGTTACCGGTTGTCCATATGAGCGACGCCTCCTGAAGAGATAATCATTTTAGAGTTTTGGAGGATAGTACAATGATACAGACAGAGACCCATTCCAGAGTCTCATCTGGTTCTTTTACGTGCACGATGTAAAGCACCGACATGAGACCTCGGCTTGAAGTCCCATTTAGGAGACTGGGGAATTTTGGGTCAATACATGTATCTGTTTTATAGCAATGTATTGGACGTGTCTTACAAAACGTCACAGTGCACCATGCATTATAGTATATAGTTCCGGTTATAGCTTACCAGGCTCCTTTTCCTTTGTAATGTGTGAATTAAGAATATAACCAGGTACATTGCTAATAAATTCACACCTTGTGATACCTTGGTCCCCTGGTCGCAACGATTATCTGTTGAAATTGTATACAAGCCCGGAATTGGGTGACTTCTCAACACCTCTTTATCTCTGAGCAGGTTATTTATGACCCACAGCAATCAATGTGTTAAGATCAAACAAAATTGCAAAGCATGAAATATATTTAAATTTAGACTTTTCATATATTAAAGCGACATTACATCGCAAAAAGCAAATAAAATGCATTTTTTTCCACATATTAATGCATTGCTACTACACATTCTTCTGAATACATCGAACATTAACATTGAATAAATTTAACAGTGTTTTTGTGGTATACAAACTTTCAAACGTGAAAGTAGGATTTCATCTAGCAGTCATCCAGGCTCCTGAATTGACGTTTGTTGTCATTGAAGTCAATATTAAACACGTGATACTTTCATTTAGAGATAATTTAATTACGATTAGTCTACAAATAAATATGCATACACACTCATGTGAGAGATAACGCTAAATATGTAGCATAACCCGTGTTATTGATGATAAATGTCGACCCGATTTACATTATTTTGTTATGTCAACAAACCGCGTATACGACGTTTGTTTATTTGTTGAAATACTCAGTTTCTGAGGCAAACATTTTGAAAAAGATTAAACCATATAATAGCAAATTACATTCTGCAGACATTTGCGTTTTCACCAATGTAGTGTCGCTTTAATAGACTAAAATCGGTCCAAATATGTGCGACGACGGCACTGATATGGCTACTAATGTGCCAAATATAATAACATCAACCACGACTGTACTTGCTGAAAATTCCAAACGAGGACGGTTACTATTGTGGCGGACGCGTTGTCCCAACTGTTCATGGCTGACGAGCCCCCAGTGGGTGTTGTGACCCACACTTCTATTTATCTCTGTGGCACGGTCGATCGCTCAATGTGGTGATCCCGCATTTCTGTTTATATCTCAATGTCTCAGTTGAGCTCCTGCCAGGGTCTAACCTATGATAGATTCGCTGGAGTATTCTAAGGGTATTTGTATCTTCGGTCTCACAATAATAACTCAACACAGTGGTTTGTCTTTCTTATATATAATATTATTCTTCCGTATTTTCTTTATTTCTGTGTTATATCTCATGCATATATCTCTGCTTAATTTAACTTTTATTTTATTTATTTAAATCAGAATTTAGTCGCTTATCGCGAATTGTTCTGGTAAGCTCTAATCTCTTCAATCCGTAATTACTCTATTCCTACAATCTCATCAATGTTTCCGCTTCAATAACTTTCGTCTCACAATAATAGATTATATTCACTGGAACTAAATATGTTCCTTATCTCGGCTGAATAATCTTATAACTCGTATTTATTTTTAAATACTCAATTAACTTTCATAAGTTATCTTTCTCTTAATGTCTATACTCTTCTAAGTATCATAGAAACAGTTTATTCTGTATATTTGTTTTCGAGATCACGCAACGATCCGTTCCTTGGATGTCACCTTTGTGGATCTAATTTGGTTAATAAATTATGTTTCTTATATACAGACCAGCGAAGGTCTGCAGGCGCCGTAACATCTGTTACGTTACCTAATATTAATAAGATTTTCCGCACATCAAAAGATTCGGCATTTAAAATTGCGCAACTGGCCACTTGTGCAATCAGTCCCGATAATTAGTCATTCCCGCGCGAAAATATATTTTATATTTTAGGCGCGAAAATAATAGCAGACGATATGCATCAGACAAATATATATAGTACATGGTAAATCAATGATGTCGTATATTAAATAGATTAATGTATTTATATAATACATTACTATATATATATATGACAATAATAACATTTCGTGTAAATATTGTTTGTTTTTCATATATTTTGCACACTATCAAGACACACTAAATATGATGAAAAGATAACATCAGCAGGAATTTTGGTAATAACACCACATTTACTATAATAGATGAGTCAATGGCAATACAACCAGATCTAGAGGACTTTTGGAATGTGTGGTCATGATAGCCTGTGAACAGTCGTTGATATAGTTTGCCTTGTCCATCAAATAAATATATTTATTTAACACAACACCCAAGCCGTTAATTGAGCCGTATTGGGTTTCTGATAATGTCGTTTTGCCAGAAGTAAATAAATGAAAGATCGACAGACTGGAAACTAGGCTAGGGTCTTGGAACACACATGGAATAACAAATGACGACAAAACCAGAACAATTTCAAAACAACACTGAACTTTGTGGACGTACGAAACAAAGTTACATCGTCATCGAACGACAAAGGTCAAAAGTTACCTGTTCACCGCTTAAAATATACGGTTGAATGAACGACAGAGAAACCTAAGGATATGAAAACGTATACATTGTAATTCCGTAATGGAAGAGGATCACGTGGCAACTAAATAACTGGTCTAATTGTTGACAATGGAATCGTTAATCTTTGCAACACGTACATAAAGATGGCTGCCAAACCTGCATTTATAGTAGTTGATTAATAGCCAATTCTGATCCAAGATGGCGAGATGACCATTGTTATGAAAAACTAGTATCTACTTCTACAACGAAACAGCAACTTGTATATGAAATAAGGACCATGATGGCACATTTGATCACCAATTATGTTATATTTCGGGTTTTACGCCTGCATCAGCACCATTTCGGGCTATATCGCCGGCGGGCAGTTTACCTAACAACACCTTTCCTGGGCAGGCTCCAGCAGTTAACCAGTACTTGGGTGCACCAACCTCCGTAAGAAACTGTGCCAACTTTGTCATATAATTTGATCACCAAGCCATCTTGGACTTAGATCGGAATTAGTTAAAGCAACATTTCATCTACTAGTCAGCTTGTTACGTGTAATTGTTGCAAATTAAATAACGTTTATATTTTTGTTATTTTAAGAATATAATAATAATATAAAATATGTTGAGTTTTATAATTATCTTCAAAAATTCAAAATGAAATCCAAACATTTAATAAAAGATGCACCGCACCTTAGTGGCGACCTAAATATACATTGTGCATGTTGATTACGAGTACTACCGATACTATACGCTTTTAAAAAAGAAAGCATTCAGACATTCGTCACCTCGCACTGGTCAAACACATGCAATGTATCCTTGTTCTGTAGTCCGTTTTACCAACCGGTCTTATATGCGAGTGTATGTCAACACCGACACATGTCATGACCAATGCACGTGTTAGTCTTATATGCGAGTGTATATATAACACCAACACATTTCATGACCAATGCACGTGTTAGTCTTATATGCGAGTGTATATATAACACCCACACATTTCATGACCAATGTACGTGTTAGTCTTATATGCGAGAACGGCTTATATGCGAATATGGACGTTATACAAGAAATACGTCATTTCTTAGCAGTTGCAAAAATGGCCTCAAAAGTGATGCCTTCTACCTCAAGAGTCTTCATACACACATCGACGAAGCCGTTATCTTCTAGAGACTTCATGTATCTGTCTGGGTCTACATTACCGCATTGCATGAAGCCTCTGTCTACATTTGCATGCAAGTCTTTAGAGTTGAGAGTTGCAATCATTACCCCACCTGGTTTAGTCACTCTGTGTAGTTCTTTGGTGGCCAAATCCATGTCGGGCCAAAAGTAGTAACAGTTGCAGTGAAATATATGATCAAATTTGTTGTTTTCATAAGGTATGTCTGTAACCGACGCAATATGTAGATGAACCTTTCCCGCTGCTATTTCGTTTTCTAAGTTTTGGCTTGCTATGTTGTACATTCTTTGGGAGATATCGATGCCATGCAGCGTACCGGAACCATCTAAAACAATAGAAGAATAAAAAAAAACCAGAACCATCTAATTCAGCGAATGCCAGACAAATCCAAACCATTATATCACACTATAGGACTTTTTTTTCTTTCTTTTTTTTAAAGACATGATCGCGTTATGGCTGGTTGTGTGTGTGTGTGTGTGGGGGGGTAATATAGTGTTCACATGAATAGTGAGAAAGTCTATGAAACACCAGACACATTATACATTTGGACAAGATCCAGCCAAATCAGTAAACACAAGTCAAACATAAATTGTGTGTGTTTTACGTTTATTTATCTTCGCTATCGGTTGCCCATATGAGCGACACCTCCTGAAGAGATTAAGTCATTTTAGATTTTTGAAGGATAGTACAATGATACAGACTGAGACCCATTCCAGAGTCTCCTCTGGTTCTTTTACGAGAACCTCGGTTTAACGTCCCATCTGAAAGACTGTTAATACTTCCTGTTGGTGCCAAATGTGGCAATTAATGTTAAATTTATTTGTGGTCAGACGGGGGATCGAACCTGCGATCACTGGATCACCAGTCCAACATGTTAACTACTGGACTATAGATCCGTCTCAGACCACACATAATTATTCAGTGTATACCTGTTGTTTCACGCATATACTTAAAGACTGTCTACATAAATTGTTATGTCAACTAATTGTTAAGTAGTTGAATTATTACTTTTCTGTGTTGAATATTTGGAAAACAATTATATAATAGGAACTAATAATTAAATAAATAACTGAAAAATAAAATATGTTTAAAATAATAGGAACATGTATTCTATACAGACCTGAAATGCGTGTGTTTTTACTTTTATTTATCGTCGCTACCGGTTGCCCATATGAGCGACGCCTCCTGAAGAGATTAGTTATTTTAGATTTCGGAGGATAGTGCATGATACAGACAGAGACCCATTCCAGAGTCTCCTCTTGTTCTTTTACGTGCACGGTGTACAGCACCGACACGAGACCTCGGTTTAACGTCCCATCTGAAAGACTGTTAATTTTATTAGGGTCAGACGGGGGATCGAACCTGCAATCCCTGGATTACCATCCAGCGTGTTACCACTGGACTACATATCGTCCGACCTGAAATGCTTTGAACTACTTTCTTCGTTTTACAAATTTATTTTAGCTCGATTGCGAAACAAGTTATTTCAACTTATATAAATCACTCTCGAGACCTCATTCCTGATGGAATCCATCGCCACGAGGGAGAGAGAAGAGGCAACGTGGAATTTAAATGCCTTGCCTAAGGGCACAATCGTAACGGCTCCAGTGGGGCTCGAACTCCGGACCTTTCGCACTTGAAGCGAACGCGCATCCACTGCGCTATCACGACTTCCACTACTTTCTTTTATGCCGTTGATCTGCCACATTAAACATACAATGTAAATCAGACAAGTACACCAGACAATCGGGCTATAGCTAAGGGCAGACATCCACAAAATCTGAAATTGTTAATAATCCAATGGCAATAACTTATCTCTTACTAAGACTGTCTATGTTATGTTATATTATATTTCAGGTTTTACGCCTGCATCAGCACCATTTTGGGCTATATCGCCGGCGGGGAAGTTTAACTTACAACACCTTTCCTGGGCAGGCTCCAACGGTTAACCAGTACTTAGGTGCACCAACCTCCGTAAGAAACCGCCAACTTTTTCATATAAATGAGACACGGCCTGAGCGGGGCTCGAACCCGTGACCATCAGTGATGATAGGTTACAGTGGTATACAAGTCAGCGACCATAACCACTCGACCACGAAGGCGGACCCTAAGACTGTCTAACGAACAACACAAATACATAATGCCACAAAACATTGCGTCCAAGTTTGAAGGAGAATGAAAAGTAATATATTCTCTAGTCTAGTCACCTTTGTTACGGACGGACATATGGACGGAGAAATGCAGCATTCTTCTATGTCTCTAGAACTGTTTCTGTTTCAAGTCAGACTGTTATAATACCCGCTATTTCAAATGTTCATTACCGTTCCATGGGCTATGTATGGTACACATCTTTCCCATACAGTTATCATTTTCATCTAAAAGAATTATTTTTATATAAATTTATTTAACGTCGCTACCGGTCGCCCATTTGAACGACAGGCAGTTTACCTAACAGCACATTTCCTGGGCAGGCTCCAGCGGTTAACCAATACACCAACCTCCGTAAGAAATAGCCAACTTTTTCATATAAAGAGACACGGTATTTGTATATACAAAGCAGCAACAGGTAATGTGCATCATATTGCAATGAACATATATGTATATGTCTTGGTCTTTGAAATGACGTGCTAATGTAACCCAATATCATTTTACTGGCCCCGAGGTTTTAAGCTTCTCCACTCACCACCTCAAGCTGTCCAATTGGTAGACTCTCATGAGCTGATGCAAATTGAACCAATCAAATTTCTTGAGCTCAAGTTTCAGATCTGAGAAATTATTGTGTAATCATAATCTCGAGGTCAAATAGTTACCTCACCTTTAACATTCTCATAGGCATACTTCAAACCAAGTCCCGAACCATACCCGACTTCAAGAACATGTTGATGTGGTTGTATATCACATAGACGTGCAGCATTATCCTCCAGATACTGGTTTCTTGTTGCTAACACTTTCTGAAGTATGTTATATAAATTACAGATATATATATACATTTGTATTGTATTTGTTAAAATTCCATGGTGTTCTATGGGCGGGTTATAGGCGAACTAAGCGTTTAACTAAATACGCCCAAATACGTGTACGGTGCCTTGGTTAGGGGCACTACGTTTCCTGACCATGTATCATATACTGGACCCTTTCGATCTCAAACACTATACTCTACAACTATATAGTTTCTGTTAAGATAAATCCAATATATTGGTATCAGCATTACATATATTCAATATGATACGGTCACATTAAAGTAATAACCACCTATTGAGTATGTTACTGCTATTGGAACACACTGTACGATATACTGTCAAACAATCATAGAAAACACGTGGTGTATTTAATGTATATGATATGTTGCTACGCCAAAGATATTAAAACAAAACGTCCACATCATTTGCAACTTAATACAATTTGAACGCTAACATGTATTATGGTTTCATAGTTCAAGTTCTGTCACTGTGAATATCACCATGCTACTAATATAGGTCACATTGATCATGTGTTACCTTCCTAAGAACATCATCGATATAGGTCATACTGACCATGTGCTACATTCCTAAGAACATCATCGATATAGGTCATACTGACCATGTGCTACATTCCTAAGAACATCATCGATATAGGTCATACTGACCATGTGCTACATTCCTAAGAACATCATCGATATAGGTCATACTGACCATGTGCTACATTCCTAAGAACATCATCGATATAGGTCATACTGACCATGTGCTACATTCCTAAGAACATCATCGATATAGGTCATACTGACCATGTGCTACATTCCTAAGAACATCATCGATATAGGTCATACTGACCATGTGCTACATTCCTAAGAACATCATCGATATAGGTCATACTGACCATGTGCTACCTTTCTAAGAACGTCATCGAGATTGGTCATACTGACCATGTGCTACCTTCCTAAGAACGTCATCGATATTGGTCATACTGACCATGTGCTACATTCCTAAGAACGTCATCGAGATTGGTCATACTGATCATGGTGGATGTGTGTGTGTGTGTTTTACGTCTATATATCGTCGCTACCGGTTGCCCATATGAGCGACGCCTCCTGAAGAGATTAGTCATTATAGATTTTGGAGGATAGTGCAATGATACAGACAGAGACCAATTCCAGTACACAGCCATTGTATGTCACACTGACAGTGGGCCGCTCAGCAGAATAAATTACAATTATATATCACCATGTACTATTGAATGATTTAACTATACTTTCTTTATCAATATCTTTGAGTTATGCATCTTAATCACATTTATCACTTCTATAAATGTTACATATGAGTTCCTGAACCCAACAACATAGATGTAGACACTAACATAATCATTCTAGGTGATATATCAGTGAATATAATGTATAGCGATATATGCGATTGGTGGCCATCTTGAATACTTTCCACCGATGGGGCCGCGCGTGCACCCGTCAGATAATGATTCAGTATACCTTGGAGATGAAAACACCATTAAAACATTGGAGGTGCCCTAGATCAGGGTTTTGACAAAACATCCAATTTGGCAACAAGAATACTACCACGGTCGAGAATTAGATTAACTTGAGACATAATTCCTGATGAAATCCAACATCATGAGGGCGAGAAAAGAGCCAATTGACGAGGATTTGTGGATCTTGCGTAATAATACAAACACCATGCGTAATGCAATTATCTTACCGAAATAAACAGCCCTCCAAGACCACTGCTTGGTTCTGCCAAATTCCTTGAAATAATGCCACCCATATCTGTATTTATTCAGCTTCGTCAGTGGTAACTATTCGGGGCGGAGAACGAATTGGTTCTTCTTTTGTCTAAAATGGCAAGTTGTGCTTGTTATGTGTGCCTCAGTTTGTGTTTTAGTTCCATTGTGTGCTGTATTAGTGCCATTTTCATAAGACATCGGAGTTAATTTAAACAAAATTAAAATTGATTACAGAAAGTGTATCCATCATGCTGTATGTTGTTATTTTGATGTGATATCTGACCGTACTCGGAATTAAAGACAAAAATATTTCTTAAAAGTTTTTCAAAATATTCTTAGTATGTGAGAGGGTTTTCTAAGAGATATGATTTAACTTTTTATGCCACCGAAGAATATCTTCTTCTCCGTTCGTCCGAGTCAATATTTCCAGTCTGGGTTGTAACTTCCTGTGCAACAAATGTTCACCATAGAGAGGTGATATATAGTACATATGACTCCGTTCCGTAGCTTCAATGTCAATGCCCAGCGTGGAGGTTAGGAGTGAAATATAGGTACCGGATTTCCGGTCCGGGCTGACTTCTTCGGCTATGGAGGGGTTTCAAAACTAATGTGCAACACATGCACGCCATATAGAGGTAATATATCGTACACATGCCCCAGGTCCGTAGCCTCTTTGTCAATGTCACACTTATAAACATGTGCTATATCGTGCACATGACCGGTAGCTTCAAGGTCACACTTGGTGGTTAATGTGAACCATAGGTACACTATTTCCGGTCCGGGCTGTAACGTTTTGGCTATGGAGGCAATCCAAAACTAATGTGCCACAAATGTATGTCATATATAGGTGATGTACCGTACACATGACCCAGGTATGTAGCTTCAACGTCAACGTCACATTTGGAGATAATATAGGTACATGTACTATATTTCCGGTCCGGACTGTAACTTCTTTAGCTATGGGGGGATTTAAAAACTAATGTGCCACACTTATTCGCCATATATAGGTGGTATATCGTAAACATGACCCAGGTCAGTAGCTTCAATGTAAACATGTGCTATATCGTGCACCGGTAGCTTCAAGGTCAAGGTCACACTCTCAGTTTTTCATGCGAAATATAGCTACACTAATTCTTGTACGGGCTATCATTTCTTTGGCAATGGAAGGATTCAAAACTAATGTGTCACAAATCTTGAAATATTCGCAATTATATAGTTGATATATCGCATACAAGACCCATGTACGTAGCTTCAAAGTCAAGGTCACATGTAACTGGATAAAAAGGGAAATATAGATACAATATTTCCGGTCCGGCCTGTAACTTCCTCTGCTCTTAATATTAATACACAAAAAATATAACTTTGATTGTTCACGTTTCTATGTTTTTATTTATCTTCGCAAACGCCAATATTATTCCGAAAAATGTCCGAATCACAAATTGGCTAGGTTTGTAACGACAACATTATAGCTACGTAATAATCATGCCATGGCGCATGTAACAATTCAAACTTATGCCTACTGAACTCGAGGCAAACCATTATGCCTGGTTTTACTGGATAGCGAATCAGACCATTTTCTCCAAATTTAGATTGTTGGTATACTAGATCTATATGTTTTTCCAGTACATCTCAAACATCGGAGGCATTCATCACTGATATAAGGGGGCCATTATTATATGGCATGGAAAAGCGACCCTTGCTCACTCGTACAATGTAAACATAGGGGAGTCATTATTATATGGCATGGAAATGTGACCCTGCTCACTTGTACAGTGTAAACATAGAGGGGGGGGGGGTAATTATTCTATGGCATGGAAATGTGACCCTACTCACTCGTACAATGTAACATAGGATTCATTATATGGCATGGAAATGTGATCCTGCTCACTCGTACAGTGTTAACATAGGGGGGTCATTATTATATGGCATGGAAAAGGCGACCCTGCTCACTCGTACAATGTAAACATAGGGGAGTCATTATTGTATGGCAGGAAATGTGATCCTGCTCACTCGTACAGTGTTAACATAGGGAGTCATTATTATATGGCATGGAAAGTGACCCTGCCACTCGTACAGTGTAAACATAGAGGGGGGGTAATTATTGTATGGCATGGAAATGTGACCCTACTCACTCGTACAATGTAAACATAGGGGATCATTATTGTATGGCATGGAAAAGCGACCCGCTCACTCGTACAATGTAAACATAGGGGAGTCATTATTGTATGGCATGGAAAAGCGACATTGCTCACTCGTACAGTGTAAACATAGGAGGGGGGGGGGTAATTATTCGATGACATGGGAAAATGACCCATGACTCACTCAAGCACATGTGTCTTACCTACATAACTTAGTTATGGTGTTTTAACATTTTTCAGCATTTATCTTAAATAAATATGCATACTATTATCAGTGATTCTAATTTTATAGCTGTTATTTTACGTTATATAGTCGGTTCAAAAGCTCACTCAGAGTGTGTGTTGTAGGCCTACTATTACTATCTTGCAGACTCAAAATAATATTTATCTTATCTTAATAAATTGTCAACTGC
>CM026402.1:58986506-59025682 GCA_014843695.1 Archivesica marissinica
AGATGCGAACTTCTTCATCTGACTTGTAGAGATTATGAAGACCCTCGGACTGGACACGTCTCCATGTTGACTGAGTGAGGTGGTAGAAACATCCCTGTATATGAATATTTGCCGAGATGACAGCCCTTACTGCGTTGTGTATGGCGACCTCGTAGTCTGCGACAATGCGGTTGGGGTTAGGACGGATGTCCTTTCTCAGGCAGGCGTCTAGGAGGGCGGTGAGGCACTCTTCATACACCTCCTGATGTTTGGATGGCAGCAGCGCGTAGGCAGCAGACACACATGTTTCTCCCAGAGGAACACGGATGCAGAACAGCTGAGGGAACTGAGAGGGCGCTGTGGAGTGGGTTCCATCCATGAACCATGTTATCAGCGTTTTCGAGGAGCTCAAATCCATCATCGCTTGCGAACACCAGTAGCCTCTGATGTCTGGATCCGTTGTCGTAGATTAGGAATGACCCGTCCCCTCGCATAGTGGTGTATTCCTCTGGTAGTGGGTATGGGATGTCCTGTCTGGTTGCTGGCTCTGAGGGTGCTGTTCCACGTTTCGCCCGACGTACGACTCTCTTCAGGGAATCGACCCTGCCAGCCGCAGATGCTACCTCCTTAGGCACGGTGGCTAGTTTGTCTGTAACAATCTGCCCAGGTTTCCCTCTGTTGGCCTGGACGGTAGCCTTGATTTCGGACTTCATCTTCATGGCAGCGATGGCGAACAGATCAGCCTCATGGTTGTGCTCTGTTGTAGACTTCACCTCTGTAGCAGCACAATCAGTTGTGAGTGCACCTTTGCACTGTTTGCTTGAGCGATGAGTACACTCCCACCGAACTGTTGTTTTCGACTCTTTCTTCTTAGTGTACGCATACCCTGCATAGCAGAGTTTTCTAGAGCCTTTATTACTGGTTATGAATTCCATATTTGCAGTTGCAATGATGGAACAGAAGATATGTTTCTTGCAATATCAATTGGCAACCTTATGATGATGATATTCGTTTTATTTATAGTCGCCACCGCATAAATGCATTTGGGCGACTGTATTCTCTAAGTTGTTTAGATCCTAAGGTGATTCGTTCTTCTGTGCTGGTTATTCAATGATGATTATGTGTTCTACGATGATTATGTCCATCTTCTATGATGATTATTCCTATTCTACGGTGATTATTTCTGTAGTCGCTGGCGATTCTTCTTCTATGAAGCTTATGGAGACGTCCTCTGGTGGTTACTTCTTTCCGTGCCAGGGTGACAAGGCCTGGTCTGTACGTGGTCCTTTGTAGGGCCACCCTCCTCACTGTTGGTCACCCCGCAGCAGCATTAATACGGATCTGACAGGTAGACATCTGGTCGTCGATTGTCGCAAGCAAGTCCAGATACAGTATAGATCGGGGGAGCGTGGATCCACGACCGTTGCCGCTCCCTCAGGTCCGCCATCTCTTCTAAACGAAAGATCGAAAATCCAGTGTTCGCTATAACACCACCTGGAAGAGATGGCAGATCTGTCCTGATGTGCCATAGCCGTGGATCCACATACTTGGAGAGATTCCCCCTTCGCAAGATCGACAACCAGAAGATCCCAGAATCCTACGCTGCTGCTGCGGAATGTGCACCGGTGCACGTCGTGAGGAGATCGACCGATCTTGGCAACCTTAATTAATTATTAATCTTTATATAACAGACATTTTGTGCAGTTTGCATCTTTTTGCAGTTTGCATTTCGTAGTTTGCAGTTTGCAATATCAATTGGCAACCTTAATTAATTATTAATCTTTATATAACAGACATTTTGTGCAGTTTGCATCTTTTTGCAGTTTGCATTTCGCAGTTTTATGTGTAAAAATAATATAATTGGCAATAACCATTCATATTATTCTATGATATCAGTTATACATGATAACAGCTAATCAAGGAATTCCAACAATAAAAAATTCCTAATTAACATTAGCAGAAAAAAAGAAACCATAGGGGTGTTTTGTTTGTGTGGGGGTGTTTTGTTTGTTGTTGGGGTGTTTTGTCCACCTATACAAAAATGAGCGGGGGGTGTTTAGTCCGTGGGGTGTTTTGTCCGGCTCCCATACAAATAACTTGGAATAGAACGATCTACTAAGCAGCGCTTTGGTGTTCTCACACGAACTGACATAATTTCCATAAATTCGATCATTTATTCCGAAGGGACAATATTGCCGACGGGTATCCTGTTTACTGCTTGGTGACAATTTGAGGGACCCACTGATTGACTTACTTTGATCAGCAGATAATCCCCTCGTAAACGCATGTGACATCTGTGTTTTATTGCCCTGTGTACAATACTTCAAAGTAAACCGATCACAGCTGCGATCACACAGGACAGTGAACTATGACGCGAGATTTATTAATACTGAATACTGTAGGTAGTTTTAAACTCGCGACCTTGACAGTTGTTGAAGCACATGCTTGCTATACATATGTAAAAAATTTCCATTGAAAGTTAAATCTCGCGCACGCGTGAATAGCCTACTTACTTAGGAAAACCCATGCATCTTCATTCATTGTTTATTTTAAATTCTTCAATAGAAACAGGTAATCAATTTGTAAATGTTATATGTTGATATTAAACCACTTCTCGGGAGTCCTATTGCAATCGTGTGTTGTTGTGGGGCATTTAAAGTAGCAGGCGTAGAAAGGCGTATATATGGGGATAGTGTACACGTATGCGTAGAATAGCGTATATATGGGGGAATCGGTACACTCGTAATACGGCGTATATATGGAGCATAGAGTTAAGCCGAGGTCTCGTGTCGGTGCTTTACACTGTGCACGTAAAAGAACCAGAGGAGATTATGGAATGGGTCTGTATCATTGCACTATCCTCCAAAATCTAAAATGACTAATATCTTCAGGAGGCGGTGCTCATATGGGCAACCGGTAGTGACGATAAATAAACGTAAAAAAAATGCAGGTGTACATATATGGCACTTTAATTAATTCAATAAACGCTGTATGGAATGTCATCAAACTTAAAATGAAATTAGATCATCATTGCGCAGTATTGTCCTGCAAGTCTGACTCAAATTGCAACAGTAAAGCCAAAGTTATTGCCCTTGGATTGATAAAAAAATGTTCCCTTAAACTCCTTCAAATTACAAAACATTTTGAAAAATCTTTCCAGGTGTTATTACACGTGTATACATATAAGGGACTTTATAGTTTTATTTACAACTTACATGGATTATTCTCTCAACCAATCAGAAACCTTCCAGGTGTTATTACACGTGTGTACATATAAGGGACTTTATAGTTTTATTTGCAACTTATATGGATTATTCACTAACCAATCAGAAACCTTCCAGGTGTTATTACACGTGTGTACATATAAGGGACTTTATAGTTTTATTTACAACTTACATGGATTATTCTCTCAACCAATCAGAAACCTTCCAGGTGTTATTACACGTGTGTACATATAAGGGACTTTATAGTTTTATTTACAACTTACATGGATTATTCTCTCAACCAATCAGAAACCTTCCAGGTGTTATTACACGTGTGTACATATAAGAAATTATGTGACTGTATTACACTGAATACAAGTGAAGTTTTGTGATAAATAATGAATGGTACATTGTCTTATACAGGAACCTAACCCAGAAGATCCATTGAATAAAGAGGCAGCTGAAGTTCTACAGAACAATAGACGATTATTTGAACAAAATGTTGCAAAATCGATGCGTGGCGGATACATAGGCTCAGTGTACTTTGATCGTTGCCTAAAGTGATACAGTGTGTTGTGTAGCAAAATGTTTGGCTTAATTTTCTAATATTTCTTGATTGGAAATATGTTTTAAGATGTCGAGAAAATGGAAAATAGTGTAATGTTGGTGTAAGTAAAATCGTGGTTTAAGCATACTAATCTATAATTGGAACTGTGTAAAACTTTTCAAACATTTTAAAGTCATTGTGTACACACTTCTTATACCAATATATTCCATTTTCATATGTGCTGGTTTTTGTAGAATCTCAGATATCCAGTATCATTCGGTGGCAATTATCTCTCCAAATGTGCTTGTGTTCTGTAGAATCTCAGATAGCCAGTACCGTTCGGTGGCAATTATCTCTCCAAATGTGCTTGAGTTATGCAGAATCCCAGATATCCAGTAGCATTCAGTAACCAGTACCTCTCCAAATGTGCTTGAGTTATGCAGAATCCCAGTAGCATTCAGTAACCATTACCTCTCCAAATGTGCTTGAGTTATGCAGAATACCAGATATCCAGTAGCATTCAGTAACCATTACCTCCAAATGTGCTTGAGTTCTGCAGAATCCCAGATATCCAGTAGCATTCAGTAACCATTACCTCTCCAAATGTGCTTGAGTTATGCAGAATCCCAGTAGCATTCAGTAACCATTACCTCTCCAAATGTGCTTGAGTTCTGCAGAATCCCAGATATCCAGTAGCATTCAGTAGCCATTACCTCTCCAAATGTGCTTGAGTTATGCAGAATCCCAGTACCATTCAGTAATCATTACCTCTCCAAATGTGCTTGAGTTCTGCAGAATCCCAGATATCCAGTAGCATTCAGTAACCATTACCTCTCCAAATGTGCTTGAGTTATGCAGAATCCCAGTAGCATTCAGTAACCATTACCTCTCCAAATGTGCTTGAGTTCTGCAGAATCCCAGATATCCAGTAGCATTCAGTAGCCATTACCTCTCCAAATGTGCTTGAGTTATGCAGAATCCCAGTAGCATTCAGTAACCATTACCTCTCCAAATGTGCTTGAGTTATGCAGAATCCCAGATATCCAGTAGCATTCAGTAACCATTACCTCTCCAAATGTGCTTGAGTTATGCAGAATCCCAGTACCATTCAGTAACCATTACCTCTCCAAATGTGCTTGAGTTCTGCAGAATCCCAGATATCCAGTACCATTCAGTAACCAATACCTGTCTAATTGTACTTGTGGATATTCATGCATGGCATTTTGTCAGACGGATCATTTCCAGAAACAAGGTCATCCTTGATACATGATTTGTTGAATATATATTTAGGTTCTATGGGGCTTTGTGGTCGAGTGGTTAAGATCGTTTACTTATAATCACTTGCTCGTCACCACTGTAGGCTCAAATCCCACTTGGGGTGTCAATTTAGTTCATGCGAGGAAGCTATCCCACTGGCTTGCGAAAGGTTGGTGGTTCTAACCAGGTGCCTGAAATACTGCTGGAAGGGGCACTCGGGAGGGATCTTCCTCCACCAATAATAGCTGGAGCGTCGACATCTGACCTAAGCTGTTGGTGCGACTTTAAACCCCCAAAAAACAGAGAAACATATTTAGTTTTAATAAGTTTGCAAACAGTTGTGAGGCTACAATACACTGTGAGGCTACAATACATTGTGAGGCTACAATACATTGTGAGGCTACAATACGTTGTGAGTGCTACAATACACTGTGAGGCTATAATACGTTGTGAGGCTACAATACACTGTGAGGCTACAATACGTTGTGAGTGCTACAATACACTGTGAGGCTATAATACGTTGTGAGGCTACAATACACTGTGAGGCTACAATACATTGTGAGGCTACAATACATTGTGAGGCTACAATACGTTGTGAGTGCTACAATACACTGTGAGGCTATAATACGTTGTGAGGCTACAATACATTGTGAGTGCTACAATACACTGTGAGGCTATAATACAGCATGTACTTATTTTTGTTGGGTTGATCTCCCGCATCCACTTCTGATTGCGGACTCTTTGGATATGTTGTGGTTTCTCTTTGGATATGTTGTGGACTCTCTTTGGATATGTTGTGGATTCTCTTTGGATATGTTGTGGACTCTCTTTGGATATGTTGTGGACTCTCTTTGGATATGTTGTGGATTCTCTTTGGATATGTTGTGGTTTCTCTTTGGATATGTTGTGGACTCTCTTTGGATATGTTGTGGATTCTCGTTGGATATGTTGTGGACTCTCTTTGGATATGTTGTGGACTCTCTTTGGATATGTTGTGGACTCTCTTTGGATATGTTGTGGACTCTCTTTGGATATGTTGTGGACTCTCTTTGGATATGTTGTGGATTCTCGTTGGATATGTTGTGGACTCTCTTTGGATATGTTGTGGACTCTCTTTGGATATGTTGTGGACTCTCTTTGGATATGTTGTGGACTCTCTTTGGATATGTTGTGGACTCTCTTTGGATATGTTGTGGACTCTTTGGATATGTTGTGGACTCTCTTTGGATATGTTGTGGACTCTCTTTGGATATGTTGTGGATTCTCGTTGGATATGTTGTGGATTCTCTTTGGATATGTTGTGGATTCTCTTTGGATATGTTGCGGACTCTTTGGATATGTTGTGGTTTCGCTTTGGATATGTTGTGGTTTCTCTTTGGATATGTTGTGGATTCTCTTTGGATATGTTGTGGACTCTCTTTGGATATGCTGTGGATTCTCTTTGAATATATTTATATGTTATCAAAAGACAATTATTATTGATTGTCACAATAAACACCTTTAGCAAGTTTTGCAAACAACCAATTACCGTTTGTGTTGTTTGCCATCATATGTGCTGCTAATCATGAGAACTGAGAAGTTTAAGTAGGTGTTGACATTATGTGTATTGTCAATGTACAATCGGCATAGATAAAACGGTGTTTTTGTAACACGTGTATTGTCTGCTATTTGAGAAGCTTATAGTGGGACACTGATATAGAAATTATACGCCGGAATCGTTTGATGATGACTTTTGCTATTGTTTGTTACATATTTCTATGGGGTACTCATTGTGTGCACAACCCATTAATTGTTTCTATATTATTCCTTCATTTTCTGGAGAATATTCCTAAATCATTCTTAGTTATATTTTCAATCAGATCGGAGATAAAAAATTAAAGAGTATCAGTTTTAGAAATTAAATCTTAAATATGGTTCAGAAAAGCCTTAGTCACTTCGGAATTGGCACACCCAGCAAACGTAAGCTGAGTGATAGTGTTAGTGAACCTGGGACACCTAAACGCCATAAAGTAGACTGTGACACTCGTAAGTCTAAAGTAAAAAGAAAATTCAGGTCTGAGTGGCTTAATGAATTTGAGTGGCTGGAAATGAAACAAACTGATGATCAGATTCTGTTGTATTGTACTTGGTGTAGAGATGCTAAAAAGAAAAATCCCTTCGCTAACAGTGGTAGCACGAACCTACAAACATTACATGTACGTAAAGTACCAACATGCATATATTTGACTCTTGAAAATTCCAGCTTGACTCTTGAAAATTCCTGTTTGACTCTTGAGATTTTGACCTCAAGGGTCATTGACTCTTGAGTTTCAAAGTCTAGTGAACGCCCTGTTATGTTATAGTTGAGTAATGGCTAATTTCAATAATGTGTTAAATATTGAACATACAGTCAAACCTGTCTTAAGCAGCCAGCCAAGGGAATCATAGAAAGTGGCTGCTTAGTACAGGTGGCTGCTTAAGAGAGGTCAAATGTATATTAAAACAACATATTGGGAATATGGAAATTGGCTGCTTAATACAGGTTGGCTGCTTAATACAGGAAGCTGCATCAAAATGCCTAGGGGCTTAAGTTACATTCAATTTAGGGAGAAATTTGTTGACTGCAGTGTTCTGTATTTAAGGAATGAATCGCGGGTTAATAGTTTCCATCGCGGTATGAACTATATTGGACGTGGTTAAAGTGTATGAAGGCCTAAGGTATCCATGCTAACAATAAACACGCCCAATGTAATTCATACCCTGATGGAAACTATTAACTCGCGATTCATTACTTATATTTACATTAATTATTCTTTTCAATGACACAAAGAAAATATAGCACACTTTGCATTTAAACTGTTTTTAGTCCAGATTTGCAACTTACAGTGTGCCGGAACTGATAAATAGAACAGCGTAAACTGTTAACACACGCCTTTTCTCGCGACAAACGCTGCCGAACACTGTGACTGCGCATGCCCATAACTTTGAGTGCACATGTCAGCTGCATATCATTAGTTGGGAATCCTCATACGAAATTGTATACAACCAGAGCACATACGTTCATCGAAGGAAATGCAATGTAAATATATATACAGCCAAACTTGCATTAAGAGTCACCTTTGTAATGCAGCCAACGTGCAGTTAGCAGCCAGGTAATAGATTCCTTGGTCTGCCATTCTGTTAAATGTTTCTATTCTGCCAGGCACCCTATTATTCTCACTTTACACGGGTGCTTAATCAGGTTCGACTATTCTAAACGGAAAAAAACTTATCACCGAGATGAACATGGGGAGAATGGGCACAGGATTCATGATATTTTCTGAATTGTATAGTGTGCGTTATATGGCAAGGCCGTAGTTTATTTCTGACAATTTCTTGTCAAGTTTTCTATTGGGGTGAAAGATTTAGTTGGAAGACCAGACCATGCTCTGAATTTTGTTCTGTTACTTGTATTGGAAATCAAAAAGAAATGCTGAATTTGGCAGCGGTGGCCATCCTTGCAAGTTCAGTTGTTAATTGATTTATGTATTAATAAATACATTAAAATTATGTTTACAAGTTATAATGTTATCCAAGTTCAGGTACTTAGTTCCTATTGTGCTTTCAAAGTAAAGTAATAATATTGTTGGAATATTACACTACTGTATAGGTAAGGCAATATACGATACCTTACAGGTACAGTGCTTTCAAAGTAAAGTAATAATACCGTTGGAATATTACACTACTGTATAGGTAAGGCAATATACGATAGCTTACAGGTACTGTGATTTATTGTTTATAGTTTAAAATATCTATAATGTAATACTGCTAACAACCTGACTTGCCTATAATGCAATAGTGTATCGAATGTTTGTTTACAACCGTTATTACTTTACTTTGAAAGCACAGTAGTTAGATTACTTACATGGTTTGACAACTGGTCAGTAGCAAATTTTAATTTAGTGTTATAAATCTAGCCTCACCATTGTGACACACGTTATAAATCTAGCCTTGCCATTGTGACACACGCTATAAATCTAGCCTTGCCATTGTGACACACGCTATAAATCTAGCCTCACCAATGTGACACACGCTATAAATCTAGCCTCGCCATTGTGACACACGTTATAAATCTAGCCTCGCCATTGTGACACACGCTATAAATCTAGCCTCGCCATTGTGACACACGTTATAAATCTAGCCTCACCATTGTGACACATGTTATAAATCTAGCCTCGCCATTGTGACACAGTTTTTTGTGTTTTTTTGTGGTTGTTGTGTTTTTTGTGTTTTGTTTGTTTTTTGTTTGGCGTTATATCTAGTCTTGTGCCGTTAATCTAGCCCACCATGTGACACATGTTATAAATCTATCCTCGTCATGTGACACGTTATAAATCTATCCTCCCCATTGTGACACACGTTATAAATCTAGCCTCACCATTGTGACACGTTATAATCAGCCTCACCTTGTGACACACTATAATCTAGCCTCCCATTGTGACACGTATAATATAAATCTAGCCTCGCCATTGTGACACACGTTATAAATCTAGCCTCGCCATTGTGACACACGCTATAAATCTAGCCTCGCCATTGTGACACACGCTATAAATCTAGCCTCGCCATTGTGACACACGTTATAAATCTAGCCTCGCCATTGTGACACAAGTTATAAATCTAGCCTCGCCATTTTGACACACGCTATAAATCTAGCCTCGCCATTGTGACACACGTTATAAATCTAGCCTCGCCAAGATGGACACAGGAAACATTATATTAAGAGAATTTGTGGGTTGCATCACTATTATTGTTAAAATAAATGCTAACCTTTTATTGTCTCTAGTTATCATATCCATATCTCAATCCAATAAGTCATGAGAGCGCAGTTGTAGCACGTTCGCTTCAAGTCTGGAATTTGAGCCGTTACGATTGTGCCCTTAGGCAAGGCATTTAAATTCCACGTTGCCTCTTCTCTCTCTTCATGGCGATGGATTCCATCAGGAAAATGTGTGTTTTTACGTTTATTTATCGTCGCTACCGGTTGCCCATATGCCCGACGCCTCCTGAAGAGATTAGTCATTTTAGATTTTTGGAGGATAGTGCAATGATACAGACAGACACATTTCAAAGTCTCCTCTGGTTCTTTTATGTGCACAGTGTACAGCACCGACACGAGACCTTGGTTTAAAGTCCCATCTGAAAGACTTGTTAATTTTATTATGGTCGAACCAGCATGTTACCACTGGACTACAGATCCGTCTGTCATCAGGAAAAAGAGTGTTTAATATAAGTTATAAGAACTTGTTTCGCAATCACGCTAAAATAAATTTGTATAAACTGTACCCAATAATGGTCACAGGAATTAGAGTCCAACTTGTGATAAAGACTACCTGACTAAAGATGATCCATTTATACCCTTTGAGATGTTGACTAATATACTACTATATCTCTATACATACCACAGTCATTCAACTATCAATCACAATGGATAAGCAGTTACTTTATACAAATTTATTTTATTTTTGTCCGTGGTCGAGTGGTTACGGTCGCCGACTTGTATACCACTAACCTATCATCACTGATGGTCACGGGTTCGAGTCCCGCTCAGGCCGTGTCTCATTTATATGAAAAAGTTGGCAGTTTCTTACGGAGGTTGGTGCACCCAAGTACTGGTTAACCGCTAGAGCCTGCCCAGGAAAGGTGTTTTAGGTAAACTGCTCACTGGCGATATAGCCCAAAATGGTGCTGATGCAGGCGTAAAACCCGAAATATAACATAACAAATTTATTTTAGCTCAATTGCAAAACAAGTTTTAACATATTTAATCGCTCACAAGTTCTCATTTCTGATGGAATCTATCGACATGAGGTACAGCGTAGAGGCAATGTGGAATATAAGTCCTTTGCTTAACCCTTTCCCACAGAGGCATATGTTTATATACAACTATATCTCCTACATAAGACATTTACTTACATAATCAATGGATAAATGGTTATCTTGTCTTATCAAACCTCCATAGAGAAGAATACTGGAAATGTATACGGGTGGTTTTCGCTATGTTTTTGATCGCTTTATGACAAATATGTTAATATTTGTGGCAATGGCGTCGAGAAGCGCTACTGTGGGGGAAAGGGTTATGGGCACAAGTGTAACGGCTACAGCTGAGATTCTGGCATTTAAAATGTTACTTCAACCACAGGAACTTGAAATTTTATCCATAAGCCACCAAAGGTCTCATACCTCTATCCTAGGACACCCCCCTCTATTAATAAAAATGATATTTTTATTAATAGAGGGGGGGTGTCCTAGGATAGAGGTACGAGACCTTTGGTGGCTTATGGATAAAATTTCATGTTCCTGTGCTTCAACAGACATCTGCAGTGAAAACACTCGCAAATTGTGATGAAACTTGGCATGTATCACGAGTGCACGTAGTAGATCAGATAGAGTTAATCATTCTGATCAAACATTGTCCTTGTTTAAGGTTTTATTAAACTGTGTATACTGTATAGTACATCGAGACACCTAATATATGTCCGGTTAGCACGCTCGCTTCTCACCAATGCAACCCGGGTTCGAGCCTCGGACCGGGAAGAATGTGAGATGGTACGGTGGTCGCAAGATAGGACAGGTGGGTTTTCTCCGGGTACTACGGTTTCCTCCCACACGAAAGACCACATATACGATTTCATCCGCGCCAACGAGAGTGATTAATATAAGTTGTTACGGCTTGCGTCGCAATCATTGTAATATAAATAAAATGTAAACTTAATATATCAAAAATAGCAAATTTATTGCTTTCTAAAATTGTTGCTATAGCAACAATTTTGAAAATCATATTTGTTAATGCTAAATAAAAAGGCATGTTTGTGCTAAATCATTCATTCGTTGGTAATTTTGACTTAATGGCATCCATCTTGAATTCAGATGAAAATGAGTTTAGCTATTTCAAGTATTTTTGGCCTGGTAGTTGCTTTGATTTTCCACATAAAGTTTCATCCAAATTGTCTCAAATGCTTCATGCTAAATTTTATCCAAATTGTCTCAAATGCTTCATGCTAAGCTTCATAGAAATTGTCTCTCAAATGATTCATGCTAAGCTTCATGGAAATTGTCTCTCAAATGCTTCATGCTAAGTTTTATCCAAATTGTCTCTCAAATGCTTCATGCTAAGCTTCATGGAAATTGTCTCTCAAATGCTTCATGCTAAGCTTCATCCAAATTGTCTCTCAAATGCTTCATGCTAAGTTTCATGGAAATTGTCTCTCAAATGCTTCGTGCTAAGTTTCATGGAAATTGTCTCTCAAATGCTTCATGCCAAGTTTCATGGAAATTGTCTCTCAAATGTTTCATGCTATGTTTCATGGAAATTGTTCAATGGCTTCAGAGTAGATGTATATGAATGCAGATACAACGAATACTATCGAAACAGACAAGCAGGGAATTAACGAAATGACAGTTGTCTAATTAGTGGCATTGAAATTGCCTATGTTGATGGTATGGTAGTTTTTATTTCATCAAATACAAGCAAACATAATAACATATGAAGTAAGTCAAAAATGACCCATGATCAAATATGGTATAATAGTAGTGTATTTCGGCGGTGGTCTTAATAGTTGAACACGTACAACTTAATAATAATACTACCGTGTACGCTGGAACTTTTAAACCTGAAAATATATTACATATTTCAAGAATACGTAAATAGAGAAATATTTACATATAACTAAGAATATGAATACCGAACCAGGACAATTTCACACCAGTAAATTCATGCTACACTGGAAACAGCTAGTTTGTTAATAATATCCTACTTTATACCCTATGATACAGTCGTAGTACGTTGATCACATGCACAGTCCATGTCATCCACAAATATATAATACGCAGCTATGGAGTTCCATAAATACGTATGTACACATAATTGATACATTTTATTCATACATTATATACTGTAGCCTTTTTTATGACTTATGTCATGTGACAGGAGAATGCTACAATGAAAACTATAAAATGATGATACAGGTATATGTCAAGGAGCATGTTTACAACAAGTACATGAAAATAGCTAAATTAAATATGTTTCAAGATGGCTGCCCAGCCTGTATTTTTCACAATCTATCTTTGTCTTCTTACAAACTGTATGGGTTACTAGTACATGTAGATACTTAATACCTAGTATAATTCTGATCCACGATACCATGATCATGACTAACTCCACTTCTACTATGAAATCAGCAACTTGTCCGGGCTCAAGAGAAAGATTATGTCATCTAAGATATGCGTCATTTCAGAGCAGTTGCAAAAATGGCCTCAAAAGATTTATCTTCTGGACTAAGAGTCTTCATACACACATCGACGAAGCCATTGTTCTCTAGAGACTTCATGTATCTGTCTGGGTCTATATTACCGCATTGCATGTAGCCATCAGTTACAAGTTTTTGCACTCTTTTATATTTGAGAGTTGCAATCATTACCCCGCCTGGTTTAGTCACTCTGTGTAGTTCTTTGATGGCCAAATCCATGTCGGGCCAAAAGTAGTAACAGTTGCAGTGAAAGATATTATCAAATTTGTTGTTTTCATAAGGTATGTCTGTAACAGATGCCATATGTAGATGAACCTTTCCCGCTGCTATTTCTTTTGTTAAGTTTTGGCTTGCTAGCTTGTACATTCTTTGGGAGATATCGATGCCATGCAGCATACCGGAACCATCTAAAACACAGAACCATGTACATTTTTGTAATTCAGTAAATTGCCACACAATTCTAACATAACCCTTTCCTTCATAGAGATTTAGGTTAATATACTATTATATCTGCATATAAACGGCAGCCATTTAGCTATCATGCAGTGGATAAGTAGTCGCCATATCTATCCCACACCTCCATAGATATTACTGGGACTACATGAGATTCTTGTCTTTATTATGAACATTGGTTTGGCTACTACAATGCCAATGTATGTCATATTGGTAATGGCGTCAATAGGTGCTTCTATGAGGGAAATGGTTTATGAACATTGGTTTGGGTACTACAATGCCAATGTATGTCATATTGGTAATGGCGTCAAGAGGTGCTTCTATGAGGGAAAGGGTTAATGTATGTCGTATTGGTAATGGCGTCAAGAGGTGCTTCTATGAGGGAGAGGGTTAATGATGTCGTATTGGTAATGGCGTCAAGAGGTGCTTCTATGAGGGAAAGGGTTAATGTATGTCGTATTGGTAATGGCGTCAAGAGGTGCTTCTATGAGGGAAAGGGTTAATGTATGTCGTATTGGTAATGGCGTTAAGAGGTGCTTCTATGAGGGAAAGGGTTAATGTATGTCGTATTGGTAATGGCGTCAAGAGGTGCTTCTATGAGGGAAAGGGTTAATGTATGTCGTATTGGTAATGGTGTCAAAAGGTGCTTCTATGAGGGAATGGTTAACCAAACTATCTAAAAAGTGCAAAAATAATTGGTGTTATTTTTTAGGGTGCGTAAAATGACGTCACAAAACTACACCAATGCTAGTTAAATATGGTAATGTTTGACTACACACGCCAAGATAGGTTTTATTGCAGATATTCCTTCCGTGCATATATACAGACAAAATTCACAGCCATGATGCTAGAATAAGGAGCTTAATAGTGGAAACGATCACACCATTACCTTTCTTGATATATGATCTAATAAATATCAAAACAGAAGTATAGACATGTAAAACTACAATAGATTGTAACAGAGATTTGTGGAAGTCGTGATAGCGCGTTATACATCGATAATTACGGTAATGGAAACGATCACAAAATTACCTTTCTTGATATATGATCTAATAAATATCAAAACAGAAGTATTGACATGTAAAACTACAATAGATTGTAACAGAGATTTGTGGAAGTCGTGATAGCGCAGTGGTAGCACTGTCGCTCCAGGTCGAATGGTCCAGAGTTAGAGCCTGCTGGAGCCGTTACGATTGTTCCCTTAGGCAAGGCATTTATATGCCACGTTGACTCTTCTCTCTCCCTCGTGGCGATGGATTCCATCAGGAATGAGGTCTCGAGAGTGATTAATATAAGTTGTAAGAACTCGTTTCGCAATCGAGCTAAAGTAAATTTGTATAAACCAATCT
Source organism: Archivesica marissinica (assembly GCA_014843695.1). NCBI lineage: Eukaryota > Metazoa > Mollusca > Bivalvia > Venerida > Vesicomyidae > Archivesica > Archivesica marissinica. The sequence continues at coordinate 59,001,559 of CM026402.1, forward strand.
AAAATGACTAATCTCATCAGGAGGTGTCACTCATATGGGCAACCAGTAGCGACGATAAATAAACGTAAACCACACACACGAACCAATCAAATTTCTTGTTGGAGATCTGAATAACAAATTTTACAGTTATAACATCGAACCATGGCCCCTTACCTTTAATCTTCTTGTAAGCATACTTCAAACCAAGTCCCGAACCATACCCGACTTCAAGCACTTGCTGGTGTGGTTGTATATCACATAGACGTGCAGCAGTCTCCTCCAGATACACGTTTTTGACTGCTAACCATTTCTGAAATGTACTATTTGTATTTATTTGTCATGGTAATTCTCTGCGCTAGTTATAGTCCAATTAAGCGTTTAGAGGTACTATACTAGTATATGTTCCGCGACTCGAGTATCGAACAGGGACCTATCGGTCTCAAATACAATACTCTACCACTAGATCACGGATGTGAATTTGCCAGTAGCCCGAAGAAGGTCTTTGGTTCTACCCAGGTGAGAGTTTGTCAGTAGCTTATGGAATAATACATTAGTCAGCTTCACTGGGGATGTTTGCCATCACAGACCTGTGTAATCCAGTGTGCTAAGAAATAGACAGACAGACAGACAGACGGATGTGTAGTCCAGTGGTAACACGCTGAACTGGTCATCCAGGGATCGCAGGTTCGCTCCCCCGTCTGACCCTCATAAAATTAACAGTCTTTCAGATGGGACGTTATACCGAGGTCTCGTGTCGGTGCTTTACACCATGCATGTAAGAGAACCAGAGGAGACTCTGGAATGGATCTCTGTCTGTATCGTGCATTATCCTCCAAAATCTAAAAAGACTAATCTCTTCAGGAGGCGTCGCTCATATGGGCAACCGGTAGCGACGATAAATAAACGTAAAACACACACACAAGAAATAGATCAATTGTATGACCATGTAAACGTCCATATACAGACAGGGTTCATTCTAGGTCAGGGACCCTAGGGTTCATTCTAGGTCAGAATTTTTGGGAGAAGTGAGAAAGCGCGTGATCGCTTCCTTAAATGGTGTTCTTTAATATACTTCTGCAAATTAGGGTTAAAATGCACAGTACAACCATTAAATACAACATTTGAATAGGAGTGCTTTATAATAATTTTTTTTTTTTAGGGAGAAGTGGCGAAGTCGCCCTCTAGAATGATCCCTGTACAGTACAATCGCAGTTGCTGAGAGCCGTTGCATTCACCCGGCAATACAAGCTTCAGTTATACTGGAGACCATCGTAATAAAGCGAGACCCTTTGTAGACAGAGATCATTATATGGCACCATTGAGATGCCATCAGATGCAAAGGGTAACACTGGCATTTAGTGGGAGTAATTCAGATATACAATCGGAAGAAACAGCAGGAGATAATGGCCGATAATAAAAACAAGCAGGTGGTATAATTGGCCATTGGAAGATACCGGGAACCATCGGAAGTCAATGGGAACCACAGAGGAGTACTTGAAGAAATTGGATGATAGCACATGCCAATGGAAGATACTGGGAACCATCGGAAGTTAATGGGAACCACAAGGGAGAACTTGGAAGAAATTGGGTGATAGCACGTGCCATTGGAAGATACTGGGAACCATCGGAAGTTAATGGGAAACACAGGGGAGTACTTGAAGAAATTGGGTGATAGCACGTGCCATTGGAAGATACTGGGAACCATCGGAAGTCAATGGGAACCACAGGGGAGAACTTGGACTTGAGATATACTGGGAGATATGGGGTGGACTTGGGATATACTGGGAGATATGGGGGGACTTGGGAGATATGGGGTGGACTTGGGATATACTGGGAGATATGGGGGACTAGGATCTATCGCAGGATAATGGGTACAATCATACATGCAGTAACTAGGGTAACATGGTGATACTAACTGATACCGTGGGCAATATGAGATAGCAGGGGTCATCGGTAAATATTGATAGCATCAGAGACCATTTAGAGATACTGGGAAACATAAGAGATACTGGGGGGGGGTGCATCGGGGTATACCACATCCATTGGCACTAGGGAGGTACACGAGTCCACCGGGAGATCTCGGTACCCGGGTTCATCGCGACATTCATTGCGATATACTTGGAGCCATATATATATACAGTCAAACCTGTGTTAGTGGTCACCTCCATTAAGCAGCCAACCTGTATTAAGCAGCCAGTTTCCAGATTCCCATCGGTTGTTTTATTATATATTTGACCTCTATTAAGCAGCCACCTGTGCTAAGCAGCCACTTTCTCTGACTTCCTTGTCTGGCTGCTTAAGACAGGTTTGACTGTACTTGGAACTATCGCATGCATGCATGCAGTTGATAATGGGAACAAACTGTGAGCAATCAGTAGATAGTTGGAACTGTCACATTCATCGGATGGAGAATAAGTTTAACATGTGAGGCTCTAATCACCTATCTAACAGTGTCGTGAATTAGCTGTGAACATTTTAAAGTCATTAAAACATTCTAAACACTGCAACACATTTCAGATATTTTCCTTTATATGAGACTATACCACGGGAACTTTTTTTAATAGAGGGGGTGGGGTGTCCTAGGATAGAGGTACGAGACCGTTGGTGGCTTATGGATAAAATTTCAAGTTCCTGTGATTATACAGTATTTAATAATAAACTCATCTTACAGAAATAAACAGCCCTCCAAGACCATTTCTTGGTTGTGCCAAATTCCTCGATATATTGCCACCCATCTGGAATTGTATTTCTTCAGTCTCGTCAGTTGTAACTCACCCTGTTACCGTGTGTATGATGTTGTCCGACCATTCTACAGATAAGGAATACACACGCGGTGACAAGGCTATCAGTTTCGCGTGTAACGTAGTCCAAATATTTAGGCTTGAAAAATGTGACATTTTACTATCCAGGCATTTTTCATTTTTTTCTCTCGAAATAACAGAATTTTTATTATTATGTAGAGGTCTTATTTATAGGACTAGCGTGTAACGCTGATATGTGTCACCATGTTTATCCCGAACTCCTGGTTAGAGGGCATACTTATCCCATTTTAAAAAAAATAAAGGCCAATCTAAAGATCCTAATAAGTATCGTCCTATTACAATATTAAGATGCCTAGGACAATTATTTACATTAGTCTCAAATCAGAAGTTAACAAAATACAACGAGAGGAGAATAATATATTAAACGAAATCAAGCAGGTTTCAGAACAGATCGCTCGTGCGCTGACCATGTATTTATTTACTTTACACTGATTAATCGAAATAAAGGTCAAACGTTTTTCTGTGCCCTGATAGATTTCTCCAAAGCTTTTGATAAAGTAAGGAGGGTAGGTCTTTGGTACAAGTTGCTTCATAAGTCCATCAAAGACGAAAACGTATCACACTTTTTCCCATATACTTGAATGATTTACTTATATAATAATGGTAGTGTAGTAGTAGAACTTATTGGTACTGAGGACGTAACACATTGGCTTAAACTTTTAGTTATACTGTACGCAGATGATACTATTCTAATTCTGCAACAGATTTACAAAAATGCTTAAGATTCATGTAAAACTACTGTAGTGACAATGGCACTTGAAGGTAAATATTAGAAAACAAAATAACAGTGTGTCGGGCTAGGCAATTAGGAACTTTTCATTTTAAAATAGGCGATGAAAACTTTGAAATAACACAAAGAGTTACCATTACGTTGGAGTGACATTTTCTAGCAACATTGTCAATTCTTTCATGAACAAAGGGAATAGTTCTACCATAGCGCTGCAGTGACTCAAAGAGGCGATCTTACATTGAAATATTAGTCTTGAGAACATTTTAATTTTGTATATTTGTTAATTACAAATTAGTAGAAGTACCTAAACTTATCATGATACATGTACTATTTAATAATAATAATTTATTCTATGCAGTACAGTGTACTACAGTATTCCTTGCACATAAATTCATGTATACATAGCAGTATGCTGTAATAAAATAGCAATACTATGATTGTAGTGACAGTGATTTTATCTCACAACCACCCGAGACACAGATATATCATATGCTTGCACGACTGGAGAAACATGAACTTCCAAGAAATATGAACGTCTATCAATCAATCAATCAATCAATCAATCAATCAATCAATCAATCAATCTATCAACCAATCTATCTATCTATCTTCCGTTAATGTCGAACCCCTCGCGGGGTCGTAGACATGTTGCGCGTCAAAAACCGCAAACAAGTTAAAAGTATGAGTAGTTAAAAGTATAATTTAAGAAAGTAATGAAAATAAGTTGTGGTAAAAGTTTAAAGCAGCATTACATCGTATGAAGTAAAAGATATTTGAACAATTCAATGTTTACGTATGGGTAGCAATGCTGCTACACATTCTAACATTATACTTTGTATGCTTATGTTCATTTGGTAAACAGTGTTTTTTTTGCGATAAAACAAACTCGAAACCGAAAGTAGGACTTTCCGAGTCGATCGGTCACGCACTTGTTTACAACCGGAACGCATCGTCCGCACTTGTTTGCATTCCTCATTTGTCCCACGTTGTCTTTTTTAATTAAATTACGTGATATGTTGATTCATACCTCTGATAGCTAAGTCTTTGGGCACATTTCTACATCCCCGCGAGTGGTTCGACATTAGAGGAAGGTAGATAGATAGTCTTTCATGTTCAAAATATATACGTTGTTTTCTACATCCTCTGTTATTTCACGCATGCGCACTGTGCGTGTTTACATTTCGTGTGTTGATAAACAACTTCGCTTATACGACGGTTTAAATTTATTGGAATTTTATCGTTTCTGAGCGACTATTTCGATTTTTGTAAACACACACATTAGTATTTCTATTTTACCCAAAACATCCTTTATTACGATGTAATGCTGCTTTAAACTTTTACCACAACTTAAAAAGCAGCTGCGCAGAACAACTAGAGACTGGCATGATCAATATGGCAAACTGCCGTATTGAATTGCTCTATGGTAGGGAGACGGACAATGTCAGGAGGGAGATGGTTCCAATGGTAGATTGTTCTTGGAAAAAAGGAAAACTTGTAGTAGTCTGTAGTTGCTGTAATTAACCTATAGCTTAAGGCATGGCAATGGCGAGCAGGACGGGAGAGGGGAACTAGGTAATTTTCAATGGGAATAGCAACAAGATCATTATGAATTTTATACATAAGGGATAACCTATTGTCAATACGCTGTTGATCTAGTCTGCGTAGATTTAGGGAATGTAGCATGTCTGTAACACTAGAGGTACGATAGAAGTCAGTCTTTATCCAACGGGCTGCTCTTCGCTGGACACCTTCAATTTGGTCTATCAATGTTTGGGTATGGGGCGACCAGATCTCGGAGCCATATTCAAGCTGGGGTCTCACTAGTGTCTGGTAAGCCATGGACTTAAGGGGTTCGGATTTGACCTGGAGGTTTCTACGTAGAAATCCTAATGTTTGGTTTGCTTTCTTTGTTGACCTTTTTATGTGAGTGTCCCACGACAGGTTATTTGAGATATCCACGCCAAGGTATTTGGCTGAGGTGACCGACTCAAGTAGGACTCCATGGAGTTTATATTTACTGGGAATAGGATGTTTCCTTCTGGTGACGTGGATAACTTTTGGAGGGGTTAAATTCCATGTTCCACTCCAACTCCCACTCTTCTAATCTCTTAGAGTGTGACCGATTCATTTGCATATGTCAGTGATAGATAGACTGCAGTATCATCTGCAAAGATACGGACTTTGGAACTGATGTTTTGTGGGAGGTCGTTTATGTAGGCTAGGAAAAGCAGAGGTCCAAGTACGGATCCATGTGGGACTCCAGAGGACACCGGAATGGCCTCTGAACTAATACCATTAAGGACAACTGACTGGAGTCTATTATCTAGAAAACTCTTAATCCACCTTAATGTTTGACCTCTGACTCCATAGTCATGCATTTTTAGTAGTACTTTCTCGTGATTTACCTTATCGAAAGCCTTACTGAAGTCTAATAGGATGAGATCTACCTGATGCTTATTGTAGACAGAGGTAACCAAGTCATTGACTAGCATTACTAGTTGGGTCACGCATGACCGTTTTTCTCTAAAACCATGCTGCAAATGGTACAGAATACTGTGGTTAGTAAAGTGTTTTACTATCGAGGAGGAAACTATATGTTCTAGTACCTTGCATAGAACACATGTCAGTGAGATATGCCTATAGTTGGCGGGGTTTCACTTTTTTGTAAAAAACATTTGCTGACTTCCACTGGGCCGGCAGTGATCCTTCGTTGAGGGATTTTTGGAATAAGACTTCAAGGATAGGTGAGCGTTCTTTAGACAGGGTTTTAAGTATGATTGGCTTAATTTGGTCAGGACCACTAGCCTTATGGGGGTTCAGGTTATTGAGAAGTTTCTCTATGCCATTTGAACGTACTGTGATCTCATTCATGTTTGGCGTGGATTGACCATTCAGGTTTCCATTTGTTTCCTGAATTTTCATTTTACAAATGGAGGTAAGTCTTAGTGGGGATTTGGAACTGAAGACAGACTGAAAGTGTTTGTTCAGTGCTGTGGCTTTAGCAGCTTCTTCATGATGAAATTTGTTTTCATGCTTTAGTGGTGGCATTGATTTGGAGTTTTGCTTGGAATGGAATAAAGTTTCTTAGTGTTTGGTCTGTAAGGATGGGAGGCATCAGCACTGTTTAGATTTAGGATGTTTTCCAGATATTGGTGATAAGCCTCTTTGACCTTTTCCCGCACTAAATGTTTTAGATCCAGGAATTTCTTGCGATTTGAAGGCGTCTAGTATTTCTAAAGGCCCTATTTCGCCTTCTAATCATTCGCTTAACACTCTGATTGACCCAGGGTAGGTGATCTCTTATCGATGACTGTTTGGATGGAATCCATTTATCTGTAAGGGTGTTTAGAGCATGAGAGAAATGTTCCCATAACTCTTCAGTGTTTAGTGCGGTATATTTACCTGTTTACATTCGGTAACCATAACCTGGTGATAGTCACATAATGACATAAGTCAGTAAACTAAACATGTCTGTTTCTTTTTACCTGCTATTTTGTTGTTTTATTGCAACTGAATCTTTTTCTCTCTACGGAAGAAACGCGTTTTGGTTATAACACATGCTCGAGGCAGTACCACCAACTTCCAAGGTCACACATTATAACAGTTATAACGTTCACTAATTCTAAACATCCATTTTCAGCATCTAGAAGCAATGTTGTCATCAACAAATAACTATTATAAAGATCATACATATACTCAAACGTTAATCTTACCTACTATTTCGTAATTTCTGCCACGGTCAATGCGAAAATGGGGGTCGAAAACTTCACTATCGTCTAATGTGATGTAATATATATATTCATGAAAATGGCGGATGTAGTAAAAGGGGCGGTAACTTTATGGTATTAAATAGTATGATTATAATATTGATGCTTCTTAAATCAGTCATGGTTTCGCCAAAGCACACTATTAACAGTTTGGCATCAGAGGTAATGTAAATGTATACTTCAAATGCTCAAGATACACTTCATCAGCGAGTCCATGATATCAAGTTAGAAAGCGCAATATTTGTTTGGGGTCAATTCTAAAGGTTCATATAGATCTATAGGCCATATTGCCGACAAGTTAACGTGGGATGCATTATCTATCTATGCGTATATCGCTGTAATAGCTATTATAAACTAAAATACAGAAATAGTATTGTGCACCTGAATTTAATCTTGTGACTACTCCACTAAACATGTCACAAGGTGTTTGACATTAATGGAACATAAGTATACATACCATTGCAAAGACGAAATACCATTGGGAATCACAACTATTCATCATAGTGTTGCTACAATCTTGTCAACAGTTTTATAAACGTCACTAACGGTCATACCGCGGACAATGGTTGAGGTAGCCATACGAAAATTATCTGACTATTTGGTGTAGAGCTTATTATTATGGTGCATTATTGGTATATCGCGTTATTTTACACGTTCTGGAAAATTGTGGATGCCTCGGTATATCAAGACCAGCGGTATGTTAAGAAACGACCATACTCTCTATAATACGAATAGTGCACAAGTAAATATAACAGTTAAATATAAAACGTAGCCGTCTTTTACTCTTCCAACAATTGCACGTCTACCATGGGACTGACTACTCTTACGGTTACCTGAACATATCACCACAAGTACAGGCATGTACATCACAACCGAAAGTTCCAAAGATATGAATATTAACTTGTTTAAACAAAGATATTAAATTATGAGAAAAATAAAGACCAAAAGTCAGTAGCAAACCATTCTTGGGTCTCAGTCCATATTCGGTATCCACCGGAAGTACGTAGTAACTTGAAAATGGAAAACATTGTCAAAACAGTTAATTCAATTAATAAATATCAGATAGCAGACGGACATTTTTGTTTCACCACCCTGGACATTATGTAGCCGGCTAACAACAAGACGTTTATAATGTCCACAAGTTTAATTTATTCGTTAGACAACTATCCGCTTATCAACACTACGATTCGTAAATTACTTGCATTACAAAAGTTTGATCAATCTGGCAAGTGCTAGCAACAAATCTCACAGCCTGAGATATTTCATTGATACTTTAGAAATAAATTTAAGGATCTTGGATATTTTAGGGCAGGACATTAATCAGAATGTGCTTACATCAATGATCCGAGCAACACTCCCAGAGCAAGTCTTGTTGCAACTTGAATGAAGTAGGCCTACACAACACATGGACGGTCCATACAAAGAATGTCGAAAGAGGAAACGGACTATTCCGATAAAGGTAGATAGTGTGCGAAATGTGTACATTGGGTGATAGAAAATAAAACACTGAAAGACAGTTGCTTCAAATATTTGAAAGGTCATAAATCCAACCACGTGCAACAAAAACATGTATAACTAAGCGTTATGTCCATTGCGCAGAGCAATAGGCGCATTCGGGGTCCTTGTCCTAAGAAAGTCAAAGTATCAACAACAGAGTAAACCATCTCCGTGGCCTAGTGGTTCAAGGCGTCCGCCTACGGAGCGGGATGTCGAAGGTTCGAACCTCGTCAGGGGTTCATTCTGATATGGCCGGTTGATGAGCCGCCAGCAGCTAGTTAAATAATGGTTACTGATCAGCCAGGTGTCTGGCCTTCAACGATATGATTCGGGAAGTACTGATGTCCATAAGATGTGTCTGGAATAGCTGGCCCTTTCAATATGTGTGACACTAATAAACAAACACCTATATAATAAAACCAAGCATACATCCATTCTACTGAACCCTCATCTGACCCTAACAAAAATTAACAGTCTTTCAGATGGGACTTTAAACTAAGGTATCGTATCGGTACTTTACATCGTGCACGTAGAAGAACCAGAGGAGACGCTGGAATGGGTCTCTGTCTGAATCCTCCAGAAATCTAAAATTACTAATCTCTTCAGGAGGCGTCGCTCATATGGGCAACCGGTAGCGACGATAAATAAACATTTGTAACACACACAATTCTACTGAACACGTTCTGATTTGCGCAAGTGAAATGGTTATGATGCAAACTGTGACAACAAAAGTAAAAGATCCCAAGGACTATTTTTCTTTACATGTTTTTACATTGATATTAATAAATCATTCGAGTCTTATATTCCAATAACTATGTACGCTACTTCTATAGAATCATAGAAAAGTCTGCTCATTCTGTTACATCTTCTTAATATAAGGGGAGGGTCGTCATTAATGTCGGTAACACCTGTGACCCAACACATTTGATTCTTATAAATTGTAACAGTTTCTCTCGAATAATATTCGTTACGTTTCATTTGTTGAACAATTATTGTGCAGTATGTGTGTATGTTATTTGAAAGCAACAAAATATGTTTAAAACTAAACTAAACTAGATTCCAGATCATAATACTGATGCATAACAAATAGTTTAGCTGTAGGCCGGAGCCAATAGGAAATCAAACTGATGACATTTGGTATGGTTACGCAAAGACATTGCGTCAATAAATCTGTAATTGAAGAATGGGGAACATATGACGGTGAACTTCGATGCAATAATAAGTGGCGTCATACAAATAAAAGCAGTAAAGAAAGTGGCTGAAAATGTAAATCAGGTACTTAAATCAGTGGACATGGTTGATACAATCGATACAGCACATGAACCAGCTCGCATTCAACTGCTATTGGGTAATAACTAGTAAATGTAGCTCCGTCGCGGGCCTTTTGAGAGTGGTCCGGCTAAATAGGAGCACTGAAAGTGCGACTTATCTAAGGGTGTTCGGGGGGCATGCTCCCCTAGATTTGTTTGGATTTTGTACGTCATTTCCTTGCATCTGACGACATTTTAGTGTCTATTAACAGTTTATTAATACCTTCTTTTGTTTATAATATATCATGTCTTCAGTATAGGTGTTTTGGGCTTCATGGATGTACACTTGACACGTTGAGCTTCGTCTGTGTGGCGACATGTGTGCTAACGCCCACTCCATTATCGTCGTTAGCTAGTTCTCTGTTGGTACCTTAATTTTGCCTTGCATCCGTCGAGGAGGCATACGTTCGAATCCCACCAATGGCATAGTTGTTTCCGTGAGAAAGAAACTGTACATGAACGATTCGAGAGTGATTGAATCAGTTTTCGTCACAGTCGAGCTAAAATGAGACCATTCTATTATCATATATGGCTAGTTCACTAGCTGTTGGTATCTTAATTTTGAAAATCTGCCTTGCATCGGTCGGGGATGTGTAAGTTTGAATCCCACTAAAGGCGCAGTTGTTTCCTTTACTCCCCTTGCTTTGTACTGGTTTGTCTCAGGACCGGTCTAGAGAATGGTTGAATGTGTGTGTTTAGAATAAAAGAGTTTATGAAGTTGTTTGAGGTGTCGCGAACTATTTCGCATGGAAAGCTCTTTGAACCGGTTGTGTCTGGTCAAAGATTCGTTTTGGAAATATAAAGCCATATGGCTGGTTTGCTGTTGGGGGAAATGTGGATGCCATAATCTACAGTATCATTTCTAAGATGTTTAATCTTAGTTGAATTCTTTGGATATTATGAAATGAATTGTGTGTGTTTTACGTTAATTTATCGTCGAACATGCGATCCCTGGATTACCAGTCCAACGTGTTAACCACTTGACTATAGATCCGTCTGCGACGAGGGAATTGTGTGTGTTTTACGTTTATTTATCGTCGTTACCGGTTGTCCATATGAGCGACGCCTCCTGAAGAGATAATCATTTTAGAGTGTTGGAGGATAGTACAATGATACAGACAGAGACCCATTCCAGAGTCTCATCTGGTTCTTTTACGTGCACGATGTAAAGCACCGACACGAGACCTCGGCTTGAAGTCCCATCTAGGAGACTGGGGAATTTTGGGTCTATACATGTATCTGTTTTATAGCAATGTATTGGAAGTGTCTTACAAAACGTCACAGTGCACCATGCATTATAGTATATAGTTCCGGTTATAGCTTACCAGGCTCCTTTTCCTTTGTAATGTGTGAATTAAGAATATAACCAGGTACATTGCTACGTTCAGTGATGAAACTTGGCTTAAACTACTACTTCTGCTTTACGCAGACGACACCGTCATTGTTTCCAATAACCCTGTCGACTTTCAAAACTGCCTGAATCATTTTAATAATTACTGTGCCCAATGGAAATTAGTAGTAAACCCTAATAAAACAAAAGTAATTGTTTTTGGAGCTAGGAACCTTAATAACTTTGACTTTAAATTAGGTGACCAAGGTCTTGAAATCACAGACAATTATCACTACCTTGGTGTTACACTCTCTAGTAATGGATCTTTTTTGAAGGCTAGAAAACATGTTACCCAGCAGGCAAATAAAGCAATGCACTTACTTTTTACTAAGTCTAATAATGCAGACTTACCGCCAGATTTAATTATTAAACTATTCGATCACACTGTAGTACCCATACTAACATATGGATCAGAGGTATTTGGCTACGAAAATCTAGATTTACAAGAAAAAGTGCATAATTCATTTCTCAGGCGAATAACCAACGCCCGAAAAAGTACACCTAGGTATATGTTATTTGGAGAACTTGGTAGATACCCTATATCTATCATTGCACATACAAAAATGATATCTTTTTGGACGAGGATATTACTTGGAAAAGAAAACAAGTTGTCATTATTGATATATAGGTACATGATTAATCAACCTGATACAAATTTCCGATGGATCAGTAAAATAAAAGAAATCCTAAATTCTGTAGGTAGACCTGATCTTTGGCTTAACCAAACTACCTTAATTAATAAAAGTACTCATAAGCATATACAGAAAATATTAATAGACCAATATAAGCAGCATTGGCATAGCCAAATGCAACTATCAAACAAGGGTAAAATTTATAATTCTTTTAAACAGGCATTAGAATATGAAAAATATTTCAACATTATCACTAAACAAGACTATTTGACACTCTTCAGATATCGTACCTGTAACAATCGCCTTCCTCTGGAAACATCCAGATGGGGAGGAACAACCTTCCTAGATAGTATCTGTAGGTTATGTAATAACGGGGAAGTTGGCTCTGAGCAACACTATCTGCTTAAATGCGACTACTTTACACAATATCGGAATACCTATCTGCACGACTTTGTGTTGTCAGACAACATACATTGTTTCTCCAAGATATTAAATACATCATCTGAAACTGCCCTGGTAAATCTTAGTAAATTTACTCGTATTATCATGTCTAAATTTTGTTAGTAATTTTTTAAAGCTTCGCAAGTTGGACATATTACGATATTTGATAGGTATTGCATTAATTATTCAAATCTTATTACATATACTTACCACTTTATGGTTCGCAAAAATTGATAATCCATAACGAAAGTATAATTAACCCTACTGAAATTCATCATTAGATTCATATTGTGATATTTAAAAACGCCTGATACATATACTCTTGCCGAATATTATACAAAACCTCATTATATTCCACAAACGGGAAGAAAATCCAACAAAAGCTATAATCACAAAACTATAGATACATTTTATCCCGTACTCTATGACCGTGGGAAAAATATTAGACTCATTACGAGACCAATTTACCCAACTCATAAATACTAATCCGCACGATGGGATTATTTTGTCTACTACGTGAGTCAGTATGATAGTAAAATTATTTTCATTCATTACACGTCACCAGGCCAATAACAATCGATTGACCTTTCATCCCAAAATGACAAACAATCCGACAGAGAATAAGTATATTAACTATTATATCCCACACTCTTTAAATATTATATTTGTCTTTCGTTTTATATCATTTAGACGTAATAGTGGAACTATGTCGTGAATAATATTGTATTTGTATGTAAAATTTGGATACATGAAGAAGAATCCCCCAGCATATTTCTATACATTATTATGCATGATATGATTGTTTATACAACTGCTTTCATTTCAGGTCATTCCCGGAAGCACCACGTGGCTAAATATTTGTTTCTGTTATATACCCTCATGTTGTACACATGTACCTGAGAGAATAAAAGTATATGTCTGTCTGTCTGTTAATAAATTCACACCTTGTGATACCTTGGTCCCCTGGTCGCAACGATTATCTGTTGAAATTGTATACAAGCCCGGAATTGGGTGACTTCTCAACACCTCTTTATCTCTGAGCAGGTTATTTATGACCCACAGCAATCAATGTGTTAAGATCAAACAAAATTGCAAAGCATGAAATATATTTAAATTTAGACTTTTCATATATTAAAGCGACATTACATCGCAAAAAGCAAATAAAATGCATTTTTTCCACATATTAATGCATTGCTACTACACATTCTTCTGAATACATCGAACATTAACATTGAATAAATTTAACAGTGTTTTTGTGGTATACAAACTTTCAAACGTGAAAGTAGGATTTCATCTAGCAGTAATCCAGGCTCCTGAATTGACGTTTGTTGTCATTGAAGTCAATATTAAACACGTGATACTTTCATTTAGAGATAATTTAATTACGATTAGTCTACAAATAAATATGCATAGACACTCATGTGAGAGATAACGCTAAATATGTAGCATAACCCGTGTTATTGATGATAAATGTCGACCCGATTTACATTATTTTGTTATGTCAACAAGCCGCGTATACGACGTCTGTTTATTTGTTGAAATACTCAGTTTCTGAGGCAAACATTTTGAAAAAGATTAAACCATATAATAGCAAATTACATTCTGCAGACATTTGCGTTTTCACCAATGTAGTGTCGCTTTAATAGACTAAAATCGGTCCAAATATGTGCGACGACGGCACTGATATGGCTACTAATGTGCCAAATATAATAACATCAACCACGACTGTATTTGCTGAAAATTCCAAACGAGGACGGTTACTATTGTGGCGGACGCGTTGTCCCAACTGTTCATGGCTGACGAGCCCCCAGTGGGTGTTGTGACCCACACTTCTATTTATCTCTGTGGCACGGTCGATCGCTCAATGTGGTGATCCCGCATTTCTGTTTATATCTCAATGTCTCAGTTGAGCTCCTGCCAGGGTCTAACCTATGATAGATTCGCTGGAGTATTCTAAGGGTATTTGTATCTTCGGTCTCACAATAATAACTCAACACAGTGGTTTGTCTTTCTTATATATAATATTATTCTTCCGTATTTTCTTTATTTCTGTGTTATATCGCATGCATATATCTCTGCTTAATTTAACTTTTATTTTATTTATTTAAATCAGAATTTAGTCGCTTATCGCTAATTGTTCTGGTAAGCTCTAATCTCTTCAATCCGTAATTACTCTATTCCTACAATCTCATCAATGTTTCCGCTTCAATAACTTTCGTCTCACAATAATAGATTATATTCACTGGAACTAAATATGTTCCTTATCTCGGCTGAATAATCTTATAACTCGTATTTATTTTTAAATACTCAATTAACTTTAATAAGTTAGCTTTCTCTTAATGTCTATACTCTTCTAAGTATCATAGAAACAGTTAATTCTGTATCTTATTTTCGAGATCACGCAACGATCCGTTCCTTGGATGTCACCTTTGTGGATCTAATTTGGTTAATACATTCTGTTTCTTATATACAGACCAGCGAAGGTCTGCAGGCGCCGTAACATCTGTTACGTTACCTAATATTAATAAGATTTTCCGCACATCAAAAGATTCGGCATTTAAAATTGCGCAACTGGCCACTTGTGCAATCAGTCCCGATAATTAGTCATTCCCGCGCGAAAATATATTTTATATTTTAGGCGCGAAAATAATAGCAGACGATATGCATCAGACAAATATATATAGTACATGGTAAATCAATGATGTCGTATATTAAATAGATTAATGTATTTATATAATACATTACTATATATATATATGACAATAATAACATTTCGTGTAAATATTGTTTGTTTTTCATATATTTTGCACACTATCAAGACACACTAAATATGATGAAAATATAACATCAGCAGGAATTTTGGTAATAACACCACATTTACTATAATAGATGAGTCAATGGCAATACAACCAGATCTAGAGGACTTTTGGAATGTGTGGTCATGATAGCCTGTGAACAGTCGTTGATATAGTTTGCCTTGTCCATCAAATAAATATATTTATTTAACACAACACCCAAGCCGTTAATTGAGCCGTATTGGGTTTCTGATAATGTCGTTTTGCCAGAAGTAAATAAATGAAAGATCGACAGACTGGAAACTAGGCTAGGGTCTTGGAACACACATGGAATAACAAATGACGACAAAACCAGAACAATTTCAAAACAACACTGAACTTTGTGGACGTACGAAACAAAGTTACATCGTCATCGAACGACAAAGGTCAAAAGTTACCTGTTCACCGCTTAAAATATACGGTTGAATGAACGACAGAGAAACCTAAGGATATGAAAGAGGATCACGTGGCAACTAAATAACTGGTCTAATTGTTGACAATGGAATCGTTAATCTTTGCAACACGTACATAAAGATGGCTGCCAAACCTGCATTTATAGTAGTTGATTAATAGCCAATTCTGATCCAAGATGGCGAGATGACCATTGTTATGAAAAACTAGTATCTACTTCTACAACGAAACAGCAACTTGTATATGAAATAAGGACCATGATGGCACATTTGATCACCAATTATGTTATATTTCGGGTTTTACGCCTGCATCAGCACCATTTCGGGCTATATCGCCGGCGGGCAGTTTACCTAACAACACCTTTCCTGGGCAGGCTCCAGCAGTTAACCAGTACTTGGGTGCACCAACCTCCGTAAGAAACTGTGCCAACTTTGTCATATAATTTGATCACCAAGCCATCTTGGACTTAGATCGGAATTAGTTAAAGCAACATTTCATCTACTAGTCAGCTTGTTACGTGTAATTGTTGCAAATTAAATAACGTTTATATTTTTGTTATTTTAAGAATATAATAATAATATAAAATATGTTGAGTTTTATAATTATCTTCAAAAATTCAAAATGAAATCCAAACATTTAATAAAAGATGCACCGCACCTTAGTGGCGACCTAAATATACATTGTGCATGTTGATTACGAGTACTACCGATACTATACGCTTTTAAAAAAGAAAGCATTCAGACATTCGTCACCTCGCACTGGTCAAACACATGCAATGTATCCTTGTTCTGTAGTCCGTTTTACCAACCGGTCTTATATGCGAGTGTATGTCAACACCGACACATGTCATGACCAATGCACGTGTTAGTCTTATATGCGAGTGTATATATAACACCAACACATTTCATGACCAATGCACGTGTTAGTCTTATATGCGAGTGTATATATAACACCCACACATTTCATGACCAATGTACGTGTTAGTCTTATATGCGAGAACGGCTTATATGCGAATATGGACGTTATACAAGAAATACGTCATTTCTTAGCAGTTGCAAAAATGGCCTCAAAAGTGATGCCTTCTACCTCAAGAGTCTTCATACACACATCGACGAAGCCGTTATCTTCTAGAGACTTCATGTATCTGTCTGGGTCTACATTACCGCATTGCATGAAGCCTCTGTCTACATTTGCATGCAAGTCTTTAGAGTTGAGAGTTGCAATCATTACCCCACCTGGTTTAGTCACTCTGTGTAGTTCTTTGGTGGCCAAATCCATGTCGGGCCAAAAGTAGTAACAGTTGCAGTGAAATATATGATCAAATTTGTTGTTTTCATAAGGTATGTCTGTAACCGACGCAATATGTAGATGAACCTTTCCCGCTGCTATTTCGTTTTCTAAGTTTTGGCTTGCTATGTTGTACATTCTTTGGGAGATATCGATGCCATGCAGCGTACCGGAACCATCTAAAACAATAGAAGAATAAAAAAAAACCAGAACCATCTAATTCAGCGAATGCCAGACAAATCCAAACCATTATATCACACTATAGGACTTTTTTTTCTTTCTTTTTTTTAAAGACATGATCGCGTTATGGCTGGTTGTGTGTGTGTGTGTGTGGGGGGGTAATATAGTGTTCACATGAATAGTGAGAAAGTCTATGAAACACCAGACACATTATACATTTGGACAAGATCCAGCCAAATCAGTAAACACAAGTCAAACATAAATTGTGTGTGTTTTACGTTTATTTATCTTCGCTATCGGTTGCCCATATGAGCGACACCTCCTGAAGAGATTAAGTCATTTTAGATTTTTGAAGGATAGTACAATGATACAGACTGAGACCCATTCCAGAGTCTCCTCTGGTTCTTTTACGAGAACCTCGGTTTAACGTCCCATCTGAAAGACTGTTAATACTTCCTGTTGGTGCCAAATGTGGCAATTAATGTTAAATTTATTTGTGGTCAGACGGGGGATCGAACCTGCGATCACTGGATCACCAGTCCAACATGTTAACTACTGGACTATAGATCCGTCTCAGACCACACATAATTATTCAGTGTATACCTGTTGTTTCACGCATATACTTAAAGACTGTCTACATAAATTGTTATGTCAACTAATTGTTAAGTAGTTGAATTATTACTTTTCTGTGTTGAATATTTGGAAAACAATTATATAATAGGAACTAATAATTAAATAAATAACTGAAAAATAAAATATGTTTAAAATAATAGGAACATGTATTCTATACAGACCTGAAATGCGTGTGTTTTTACTTTTATTTATCGTCGCTACCGGTTGCCCATATGAGCGACGCCTCCTGAAGAGATTAGTTATTTTAGATTTCGGAGGATAGTGCATGATACAGACAGAGACCCATTCCAGAGTCTCCTCTTGTTCTTTTACGTGCACGGTGTACAGCACCGACACGAGACCTCGGTTTAACGTCCCATCTGAAAGACTGTTAATTTTATTAGGGTCAGACGGGGGATCGAACCTGCAATCCCTGGATTACCAGTCCAGCGTGTTACCACTGGACTACATATCGTCCGACCTGAAATGCTTTGAAACTACTTTCTTCATTTTATACACATTTATTTTAGCTCGATTGCGAAAACAAGTGTATTTCAACTTATATAAATCACTCTCGAGACCTCATTCCTGATGGAATCCATCGCCACGAGGGAGAGAGAAGAGGCAACGTGGAATTTAAATGCCTTGCCTAAGGGCACAATCGTAACGGCTCCAGTGGGGCTCGAACTCCGGACCTTTCGCACTTGAAGCGAACGCGCATCCACTGCGCTATCACGACTTCCACTACTTTCTTTTATGCCGTTGATCTGCCACATTAAACATACAATGTAAATCAGACAAGTACACCAGACAATCGGGCTATAGCTAAGGGCAGACATCCACAAAATCTGAAATTGTTAATAATCCAATGGCAATAACTTATCTCTTACTAAGACTGTCTATGTTATGTTATATTATATTTCAGGTTTTACGCCTGCATCAGCACCATTTTGGGCTATATCGCCGGCGGGGAAGTTTAACTTACAACACCTTTCCTGGGCAGGCTCCAACGGTTAACCAGTACTTAGGTGCACCAACCTCCGTAAGAAACCGCCAACTTTTTCATATAAATGAGACACGGCCTGAGCGGGGCTCGAACCCGTGACCATCAGTGATGATAGGTTACAGTGGTATACAAGTCAGCGACCATAACCACTCGACCACGAAGGCGGACCCTAAGACTGTCTAACGAACAACACAAATACATAATGCCACAAAACATTGCGTCCAAGTTTGAAGGAGAATGAAAAGTAATATATTCTCTAGTCTAGTCACCTTTGTTACGGACGGACATATGGACGGAGAAATGCAGCATTCTTCTATGTCTCTAGAACTGTTTCTGTTTCAAGTCAGACTGTTATAATACCCGCTATTTCAAATGTTCATTACCGTTCCATGGGCTATGTATGGTACACATCTTTCCCATACAGTTATCATTTTCATCTAAAAGAATTATTTTTATATAAATTTATTTAACGTCGCTACCGGTCGCCCATTTGAACGACAGGCAGTTTACCTAACAGCACATTTCCTGGGCAGGCTCCAGCGGTTAACCAATACACCAACCTCCGTAAGAAATAGCCAACTTTTTCATATAAAGAGACACGGTATTTGTATATACAAAGCAGCAACAGGTAATGTGCATCATATTGCAATGAACATATATGTATATGTCTTGGTCTTTGAAATGACGTGCTAATGTAACCCAATATCATTTTACTGGCCCCGAGGTTTTAAGCTTCTCCACTCACCACCTCAAGCTGTCCAATTGGTAGACTCTCATGAGCTGATGCAAATTGAACCAATCAAATTTCTTGAGCTCAAGTTTCAGATCTGAGAAATTATTGTGTAATCATAATCTCGAGGTCAAATAGTTACCTCACCTTTAACATTCTCATAGGCATACTTCAAACCAAGTCCCGAACCATACCCGACTTCAAGAACATGTTGATGTGGTTGTATATCACATAGACGTGCAGCATTATCCTCCAGATACTGGTTTCTTGTTGCTAACACTTTCTGAAGTATGTTATATAAATTACAGATATATATATACATTTGTATTGTATTTGTTAAAATTCCATGGTGTTCTATGGGCGGGTTATAGGCGAACTAAGCGTTTAACTAAATACGCCCAAATACGTGTACGGTGCCTTGGTTAGGGGCACTACGTTTCCTGACCATGTATCATATACTGGACCCTTTCGATCTCAAACACTATACTCTACAACTATATAGTTTCTGTTAAGATAAATCCAATATATTGGTATCAGCATTACATATATTCAATATGATACGGTCACATTAAAGTAATAACCACCTATTGAGTATGTTACTGCTATTGGAACACACTGTACGATATACTGTCAAACAATCATAGAAAACACGGGGTGTATTTAATGTATATGATATGTTGCTACGCCAAAGATATTAAAACAAAACGTCCACATCATTTGCAACTTAATACAATTTGAACGCTAACATGTATTATGGTTTCATAGTTCAAGTTCTGTCACTGTGAATATCACCATGCTACTAATATAGGTCACATTGATCATGTGTTACCTTCCTAAGAACATCATCGATATAGGTCATACTGATCATGTGCTACATTCCTAAGAACATCATCGATATAGGTCATACTGACCATGTGCTACCTTTCTAAGAACATCATCTATATTGGTCATACTGACCATGTGCTACCTTTCTAAGAACATCATCGATATAGGTCATACTGACCATGTGCTACATTCCTAAGAACATCATCGATATAGGTCATACTGACCATGTGCTACATTCCTAAGAACATCATCGATATAGGTCATACTGACCATGTGCTACCTTTCTAAGAACGTCATCGAGATTGGTCATACTGACCATGTGCTACCTTCCTAAGAACGTCATCGATATTGGTCATACTGACCATGTGCTACATTCCTAAGAACGTCATCGAGATTGGTCATACTGATCATGGTGGATGTGTGTGTGTGTGTTTTACGTCTATATATCGTCGCTACCGGTTGCCCATATGAGCGACGCCTCCTGAAGAGATTAGTCATTATAGATTTTGGAGGATAGTGCAATGATACAGACAGAGACCAATTCCAGTACACAGCCATTGTATGTCACACTGACAGTGGGCCGCTCAGCAGAATAAATTACAATTATATATCACCATGTACTATTGAATGATTTAACTATACTTTCTTTATCAATATCTTTGAGTTATGCATCTTAATCACATTTATCACTTCTATAAATGTTACATATGAGTTCCTGAACCCAACAACATAGATGTAGACACTAACATAATCATTCTAGGTGATATATCAGTGAATATAATGTATAGCGATATATGCGATTGGTGGCCATCTTGAATACTTTCCACCGATGGGGCCGCGCGTGCACCCGTCAGATAATGATTCAGTATACCTTGGAGATGAAAACACCATTAAAACATTGGAGGTGCCCTAGATCAGGGTTTTGACAAAACATCCAATTTGGCAACAAGAATACTACCACGGTCGAGAATTAGATTAACTTGAGACATAATTCCTGATGAAATCCAACATCATGAGGGCGAGAAAAGAGCCAATTGACGAGGATTTGTGGATCTTGCGTAATAATACAAACACCATGCGTAATGCAATTATCTTACCGAAATAAACAGCCCTCCAAGACCACTGCTTGGTTCTGCCAAATTCCTTGAAATAATGCCACCCATATCTGTATTTATTCAGCTTCGTCAGTGGTAACTATTCGGGGCGGAGAACGAATTGGTTCTTCTTTTGTCTAAAATGGCAAGTTGTGCTTGTTATGTGTGCCTCAGTTTGTGTTTTAGTTCCATTGTGTGCTGTATTAGTGCCATTTTCATAAGACATCGGAGTTAATTTAAACAAAATTAAAATTGATTACAGAAAGTGTATCCATCATGCTGTATGTTGTTATTTTGATGTGATATCTGACCGTACTCGGAATTAAAGACAAAAATATTTCTTAAAAGTTTTTCAAAATATTCTTAGTATGTGAGAGGGTTTTCTAAGAGATATGATTTAACTTTTTATGCCACCGAAGAATATCTTCTTCTCCGTTCGTCCGAGTCAATATTTCCAGTCTGGGTTGTAACTTCCTGTGCAACAAATGTTCACCATAGAGAGGTGATATATAGTACATATGACTCCGTTCCGTAGCTTCAATGTCAATGCCCAGCGTGGAGGTTAGGAGTGAAATATAGGTACCAGATTTCCGGTCCGGGCTGACTTCTTCGGCTATGGAGGGGTTTCAAAACTAATGTGCAACACATGCACGCCATATAGAGGTAATATATCGTACACATGCCCCAGGTCCGTAGCCTCTTTGTCAATGTCACACTTATAAACATGTGCTATATCGTGCACATGACCGGTAGCTTCAAGGTCACACTTGGTGGTTAATGTGAACCATAGGTACACTATTTCCGGTCCGGGCTGTAACGTCTTGGCTATGGAGGCAATCCAAAACTAATGTGCCACAAATGTATGTCATATATAGGTGATGTACCGTACACATGACCCAGGTATGTAGCTTCAACGTCAACGTCACATTTGGAGATAATATAGGTACATGTACTATATTTCCGGTCCGGACTGTAACTTCTTTGGCTATGGGGGGATTTAAAAAATAATGTGCCACACTTATTCGCCATATATAGGTGGTATATCGTAAACATGACCCAGGTCAGTAGCTTCAATGTAAACATGTGCTATATCGTGCACCGGTAGCTTCAAGGTCAAGGTCACACTCTCAGTTTTTCATGCGAAATATAGCTACACTAATTCTTGTACGGGCTATCATTTCTTTGGCAATGGAAGGATTCAAAACTAATGTGTCACAAATCTTGAAATATTCGCAATTATATAGTTGATATATCGCATACAAGACCCATGTACGTAGCTTCAAAGTCAAGGTCACATGTAACTGGATAAAAAGGGAAATATAGATACAATATTTCCGGTCCGGCCTGTAACTTCCTCTGCTCTTAATATTAATACACAAAAAAGATAACTTTGATTGTTCACGTTTCTATGTTTTTATTTATCTTCGCAAACGCCAATATTATTCCGAACAATGTCCGAATCACAAATTGGCTAGGTTTGTAACGACAACATTATAGCTACGTAATAATCATGCCATGGCGCATGTAACAATTCAAACTTATGCCTACTGAACTCGAGGCAAACCATTATGCCTGGTTTTACTGGATAGCGAATCAGACCATTTTCTCCAAATTTAGATTGTTGGTATACTAGATCTATATGTTTTTCCAGTACATCTCAAACATCGGAGGCATTCATCACTGATATAAGGGGGCCATTATTATATGGCATGGAAAAGCGACCCTTGCTCACTCGTACAATGTAAACATAGGGGAGTCATTATTATATGGCATGGAAATGTGACCCTGCTCACTTGTACAGTGTAAACATAGAGGGGGGGGGTAATTATTCTATGGCAAGGAACTGTTACCCTACTCCCGTCGTACAATGTAACATAGGGAGTCATTATTAATGGCATGGAAATGTGATCCTGCTCACTCGTACAGTGTTACATAGGTATTCATTATTATATTGCATGTAAAGCGACCGCTCACGCGACAATGTAAACAAGTGGAGTCATTATTGTATGGCATGGAAATGTGATCCTGCTCCAAACGTCGTACAGTGTTTAACCAGGGGAGTCATTATTATTGGCATGGAAATGTGACCCGCTCACTAATCTGTACGTGTAAACATAGAGGGGGGTAATTATTGTAATGGCATGGAATGTGACCCTACTCACTGACAATGTAAACATAGGGGAGTCATTATTGTATGGCTGGAAAGCGACCCTGCTCACTCGTACAATGTAAACATAGGGGAGTCATTATTGTATGGCATGGAAAAGCGACATTGCTCACTCGTACAGTGTAAACATAGGAGGGGGGGGGGTAATTATTCGATGACATGGGAAAATGACCCATGACTCACTCAAGCACATGTGTCTTACCTACATAACTTAGTTATGGTGTTTTAACATTTTTCAGCATTTATCTTAAATAAATATGCATACTATTATCAGTGATTCTAATTTTATAGCTGTTATTTTACGTTATATAGTCGGTTCAAAAGCTCACTCAGAGTGTGTGTTGTAGGCCTACTATTACTATCTTGCAGACTCAAAATAATATTTATCTTATCTTAATAAATTGTCAACT
>CM026402.1:59026682-59053005 GCA_014843695.1 Archivesica marissinica
GTGATATATACATACCTGGTGATATATACATACCACGGTGATATATACATACCGGTGATATATACATACCAGTGATATATACATACCACGGTGATATATACATACCATGGTGATATATACATACCACGGTGATATATACATACCACGGTGATATATACATACCACGGTGATATATACATACCACGGTGATATATACATACCAGTGATATACATACCGGTGATATATACATACCAGTGATATATACATACCGGTGATATATACATACCTGTGATATATACATACCGGTGATATATACATACCATGGTGATATATACATACCATGGTGATATATACATACCTGTGATATATACATACCACGGTGATATATACATACCTGTGATATATACATACCGGTGATATATACATACCGGTGATATATACATACCGGTGATATATACATACCACGGTGATATATACATACCGGTGATATATACATACCGGTGATATATACATACCTGTGATATATACATACCACGGTGATATATACATACCACGTGATATATACATACCGGTGATATATACATACCGTGATATATACATACCACTGATATATACATACCGGTGATATATACATACCGGTGATATATACATACGGTGATATATACATACCGGTGATATATACATACCGGTGATATATACATACCACGGTGATATATACATACCTGTGATATATACATACCACGGTGATATATACATACCGGTGATATATACATACCTGTGATATACATACCGGTGATATATACATACCTGTGATATATACATACCGTGATATATACATACCGGTGATATATACATACCTGTGATATATACATACCAGGTGATATATACATACCATGTGATATATACATACCATGGTGATATATACATACCTGTGATATATACATACCACGGTGATATATACATACCGGTGATATATACATACCAGTGATATATACATACCGGTGATATATACATACCGGTGATATATACATACCTGGTGATATATACATACCAGTGATATATACATACCACGGTGATATATACATACCGGTGATATATACATACCGGTGATATATACATACCACGGTGATATATACATACCACGGTGATATATACATACCAGGTGATATATACATACCGGTGATATATACATACCGGTGATATATACATACCGGTGATATATACATACCACGGTGATATATACATACCACGGTGATATATACATACCATGGTGATATATACATACCGGTGATATATACATACCTGTGATATATACATACCACGGTGATATATACATACCATGGTGATATATACATACCGGTGATATATACATACCGGTGATATATACATACCGGTGATATATACATACCGGTGATATATACATACCACGGTGATATATACATACCTGTGATATATACATACCGGTGATATATACATACCTGTGATATATACATACCGGTGATATATACATACCGGTGATATATACATACCTGTGATATATACATACCACGGTGATATATACATACCATGGTGATATATACATACCATGGTGATATATACATACCTGTGATATATACATACCACGGTGATATATACATACCTGTGATATATACATACCATGGTGATATATACATACCGGTGATATATACATACCTGTGATATATACATACCGGTGATATATACATACCGGTGATATATACATACCTGTGATATATACATACCGGTGATATATACATACCGTGATATATACATACCGTGATATATACATACCGGTGATATATACATACCATGGTGATATATACATACCTGTGATATATACATACCGGTGATATATACATACCACGTGATATATACATACCGGTGATATATACATACCTGTGATATATACATACCGGTGATATATACATACCACGGTGATATATACATACCGGTGATATATACATACCGTGATATATACATACGGTGATATATACATACCTGTGATATATACATACCATGGTGATATATACATACCTGGTGATATATACATACCATGGTGATATATACATACCTGTGATATATACATACCATGGTGATATATACATACCGGTGATATATACATACCATGGTGATATATACATACCATGGTGATATATACATACCACGGTGATATATACATACCACGGTGATATATACATACCAGTGATATATACATACCGGTGATATATACATACCGGTGATATATACATACCACGGTGATATATACATACCATGGTGATATATACATACCAGGTGATATATACATACCGGTGATATATACATACCACGGTGATATATACATACCACGGTGATATATACATACCACGGTGATATATACATACCGGTGATATATACATACCTGTGATATATACATACCACGGTGATATATACATACACGGTGATATATACATACCGGTGATATATACATACCTGTGATATATACATACCTGTGATATATACATACCTGTGATATATACATACCACGGTGATATATACATACCGGTGATATATACATACCTGTGATATATACATACCTGTGATATATACATACCACGGTGATATATACATACTGGTGATATATACATACCTGTGATATATACATACCTGTGATATATACATACACGGTGATATATACATACCACGGTGATATATACATACCACGGTGATATATACATACCGGTGATATATACATACCTGTGATATATACATACCACGGTGATATATACATACCACGGTGATATATACATACCGGTGATATATACATACCACGGTGATATATACATACCGGTGATATATACATACCACGGTGATATATACATACCTGTGATATATACATACCACGGTGATATATACATACCTGTGATATATACATACCACGGTGATATATACATACCACGGTGATATATACATACTGGTGATATATACATACCGGTGATATATACATACCACGGTGATATATACATACCGGTGATATATACATACCACGGTGATATATACATACCGGTGATATATACATACCACGGTGATATATACATACCGGTGATATATACATACACGGTGATATATACATACCTGTGATATATACATACCATGGTGATATATACATACCACGGTGATATATACATACCGGTGATATATACATACCTGTGATATATACATACCACTGATATATACATACCAGGTGATATATACATACTGGTGATATATACATACCGGTGATATATACATACCGGTGATATATACATACCGGTGATATATACATACCACGGTGATATATACATACCTGTGATATATACATACCACGGTGATATATACATACCACGGTGATATATACATACCGGTGATATATACATACCTGTGATATATACATACCGGTGATATATACATACCGGTGATATATACAGGTATATATACATACCGGTGATATATACATACCACGGTGATATATACATACCGGTGATATATACATACCACGGTGATATATACATACTGGTGATATATACATACCACGGTGATATATACATACTGGTGATATATACATACCGGTGATATATACATACCACGGTGATATATACATACTGGTGATATATACATACCGGTGATATATACATACCGGTGATATATACATACCGGTGATATATACATACCACGGTGATATATACATACCTGTGATATATACATACCTGTGATATATACATACCACGGTGATATATACATACCATGGTGATATATACATACCACGGTGATATATACATACCGGTGATATATACATACCGGTGATATATACATACCTGTGATATATACATACCTGTGATATATACATACCTGTGATATATACATACCTGTGATATATACATACCGGTGATATATACATACCACGGTGATATATACATACTGGTGATATATACATACCACGGTGATATATACATACCACGGTGATATATACATACCGGTGATATATACATACCATGGTGATATATACATACCGGTGATATATACATACCAGGTGATATATACATACCGGTGATATATACATACCATGGTGATATATACATACCGGTGATATATACATACCATGGTGATATATACATACCGGTGATATATACATACCATGGTGATATATACATACCGGTGATATATACATACCATGGTGATATATACATACCACGGTGATATATACATACCACGGTGATATATACATACCACGGTGATATATACATACATGTGATATATACATACCACGGTGATATATACATACCGGTGATATATACATACCACGGTGATATATACATACCGGTGATATATACATACCATGGTGATATATACATACCATGGTGATATATACATACCGGTGATATATACATACCATGGTGATATATACATACCGGTGATATATACATACCGGTGATATATACATACCATGGTGATATATACATACCATGGTGATATATACATACCGGTGATATATACATACCGGTGATATATACATACTGGTGATATATACATACCGGTGATATATACATACCGGTGATATATACATACCTGGTGATATATACATACCACGGTGATATATACATACTGGTGATATATACATACCGTGATATATACATACCGTGATATATACATACCACGGTGATATATACATACCATGGTGATATATACATACCATGGTGATATATACATACCGGTGATATATACATACCTGTGATATATACATACCACGGTGATATATACATACCAGGTGATATATACATACCGGTGATATATACATACCACGGTGATATATACATACCGGTGATATATACATACCACGGTGATATATACATACCTGTGATATATACATACCACGGTGATATATACATACCTGTGATATATACATACCGGTGATATATACATACCGGTGATATATACATACCACGGTGATATATACATACCTGTGATATATACATACCACGGTGATATATACATACACGGTGATATATACATACCGGTGATATATACATACCTGTGATATATACATACCAGGTGATATATACATACCGTGATAAACATACGGTGATATATACATACCACGGTGATATATACATACCGGTGATATATACATACCACGGTGATATATACATACCACGGTGATATATACATACCGGTGATATATACATACCGGTGATATATACATACCAGGTGATATATACATACCATGGTGATATATACATACCACGGTGATATATACATACACGGTGATATATACATACCGGTGATATATACATACCACGGTGATATATACATACCGGTGATATATACATACCAGGTGATATATACATACCATGGTGATATATACATACCGGTGATATATACATACCACGGTGATATATACATACCGGTGATATATACATACCTGTGATATATACATACCGGTGATATATACATACCTGTGATATATACATACCGGTGATATATACATACCGGTGATATATACATACCACGGTGATATATACATACCGGTGATATATACATACCTGTGATATATACATACCGGTGATATATACATACCGGTGATATATACATACCACGGTGATATATACATACCACGGTGATATATACATACCGGTGATATATACATACCGGTGATATATACATACCATGGTGATATATACATACCGGTGATATATACATACCACGGTGATATATACATACCGGTGATATATACATACCGGTGATATATACATACCGGTGATATATACATACCGGTGATATATACATACCGGTGATATATACATACCATGGTGATATATACATACCACGGTGATATATACATACCGGTGATATATACATACCACGGTGATATATACATACCACGGTGATATATACATACCTGGATATTACATACCGTGATATATACATACCCATTATAACGTGATATATACATACCGTGATATATACATACCGGTGATATACGATATATACATACCGTTGATATATACATACCGGTGATATACATACCGTGATATATACATACCGGTGATATATACATACCTGTGATATATACATACCGGTGATATATACATACCGGTGATATATACATACCACGGTGATATATACATACCGGTGATATATACATACCGGTGATATATACATACCACGGTGATATATACATACCGGTGATATATACATACCGGTGATATATACATACCATGGTGATATATACATACCACGGTGATATATACATACCACGGTGATATATACATACCGGTGATATATACATACCGGTGATATATACATACCGGTGATATATACATACCATGGTGATATATACATACCAGTGATATATACATACCTGTGATATATACATACCACGGTGATATATACATACCATGGTGATATATACATACCAGGTGATATATACATACCATGGTGATATATACATACCTGTGATATATACATACCACGGTGATATATACATACCACGGTGATATATACATACCTGTGATATATACATACCACGGTGATATATACATACCGGTGATATATACATACCACGGTGATATATACATACCGGTGATATATACATACCATGGTGATATATACATACCATGGTGATATATACATACCGGTGATATATACATACCATGGTGATATATACATACCGGTGATATATACATACCGGTGATATATACATACCATGGTGATATATACATACCATGGTGATATATACATACCGGTGATATATACATACCGGTGATATATACATACTGGTGATATATACATACCGGTGATATATACATACCGGTGATATATACATACTACCGGTGATATATACATACCAGGTGATATATACATACTGGTGATATATACATACCACGGTGATATATACATACCGGTGATATATACATACCGGTGATATATACATACCGTGATATAACATCGGTGATATATACATACCAGGTGATATATACATACCGGTGATATATACATACCGGTGATATATACATACCGGTGATATATACATACCGGTGATATATACATCCGGATATTACAACGGTGATATATACATACCGGTGATATATACATACCGTGATATATACATACCGGTGATATATACATACCAGGTGATATATACATACCGGTGATATATACATACGGTGATATATACATACCGGTGATATATACATACCGGTGATATATACATACCGGTGATATATACATACCGGTGATATATACATACCGGTGATATATACATACCGGTGATATATACATACCATGGTGATATATACATACCGGTGATATATACATACCGGTGATATATACATACCGGTGATATATACATACCGGTGATATATACATACCGGTGATATATACATACCATGGTGATATATACATACCACGGTGATATATACATACCGGTGATATATACATACCGGTGATATATACATACCACGGTGATATATACATACCATGGTGATATATACATACCACGGTGATATATACATACCGGTGATATATACATACACGGTGATATATACATACCACGGTGATATATACATACCGGTGATATATACATACCACGGTGATATATACATACCATGGTGATATATACATACCGGTGATATATACATACCACGGTGATATATACATACCGGTGATATATACATACCGGTGATATATACATACCGGTGATATATACATACCGGTGATATATACATACCGGTGATATATACATACCGGTGATATATACATACCACGGTGATATATACATACCGGTGATATATACATACCGGTGATATATACATACCACGGTGATATATACATACCGGTGATATATACATACCGGTGATATATACATACCATGGTGATATATACATACACGGTGATATATACATACCACGGTGATATATACATACCGGTGATATATACATACCGGTGATATATACATACCTGTGATATATACATACCATGGTGATATATACATACCAGTGATATATACATACCTGTGATATATACATACCACGGTGATATATACATACCATGGTGATATATACATACCATGGTGATATATACATACCATGGTGATATATACATACCTGTGATATATACATACCGGTGATATATACATACCGGTGATATATACATACCACGGTGATATATACATACCGGTGATATATACATACCTGTGATATATACATACCGGTGATATATACATACCGGTGATATATACATACCTGTGATATATACATACCACGGTGATATATACATACCATGGTGATATATACATACCACGGTGATATATACATACCTGTGATATATACATACCACGGTGATATATACATACCTGTGATATATACATACCAGGTGATATATACATACCGGTGATATATACATACCTGTGATATATACATACCATGGTGATATATACATACCGGTGATATATACATACCTGTGATATATACATACCGTGTATATACATACCTGTGATATATACATACCTGTGATATATACATACCGGTGATATATACATACCATGGTGATATATACATAACTGTGATATATACATACCGGTGATATATACATACCACGGTGATATATACATACCGGTGATATATACATACCTGTGATATATACATACCGGTGATATATACATACCACGGTGATATATACATACCGGTGATATATACATACCGGTGATATATACATACCTGTGATATATACATACCACGGTGATATATACATACCTGTGATATATACATACCATGGTGATATATACATACCATGGTGATATATACATACCACGGTGATATATACATACCTGTGATATATACATACCACGGTGATATATACATACCTGTGATATATACATACCACGGTGATATATACATACCTGTGATATATACATACCGGTGATATATACATACCACGGTGATATATACATACCACGGTGATATATACATACCACGGTGATATATACATACCATGGTGATATATACATACCTGTGATATATACATACCACGGTGATATATACATACCTGTGATATATACATACCATGGTGATATATACATACCACGGTGATATATACATACCACGGTGATATATACATACCACGGTGATATATACATACCACGGTGATATATACATACTACGGTGATATATACATACCGGTGATATATACATACCACGGTGATATATACATACCGGTGATATATACATACCACGGTGATATATACATACCATGGTGATATATACATACCTGTGATATATACATACCGGTGATATATACATACCACGGTGATATATACATACCGGTGATATATACATACCGGTGATATATACATACCATGGTGATATATACATACCACGGTGATATATACATACCTGTGATATATACATACCTGTGATATATACATACCGGTGATATATACATACCGGTGATATATACATACCGGTGATATATACATACCGGTGATCCATTGAAATCACAACGTAACTATTGAAAGCACAACGTAACCATTGAAATCTCAACGTAACTATTGAAATCACAACGTAACTAATGAAACCACAACTTAACTATTGAAATCACAACTTAACTATTGAAACCACAACTTAACTATTGAAATCACAAAGTAACTATTGAAATCACAACGTAACTATTGAAATCACAACGTAACTATTGAAACCACAACGTAACTATTGAAATCACAACTGAACTATTGAAACCACAACATAACTATTGAAATCACAACGTAACTATTGAAACCACAACGTACCTATTGAAACCACAAAGTAACTATTGAAACCACAACGTAACTATTGAAACCACAACTTAACTGATGTATGCCACCGATAACATGCTTAGTACGCAGTATCTGATGTATGCCACCGATAACATGCTTAGTACGCAGTATCTGATGTATGCCACCGATAAAATGCTTAGTACGCAGTATCTGATGTATGCCACCGATAACATGCTTAGTACGCAGTATCTGATGTATGCCACCGATAACATACCTAGTACGCAGTATCTGATGTATGCCTCCGATAACATGCTTAGTACGCAGTATCTGATGTATGTCACCGATAACATGCTTAGTACGCAGTATCTGATGTATGCCACCAATAACATGCTTATTAAGCAGTATCTGATGTATGCCACTGATAACATGCTTAGTACGCAGTATCTGATGTATGCCACTGATAACATGCTTAGTACGCAGTATCTGATGTATGCCACCGATAACATGCTTAGTACGCAGTATCTGATGTATGCCACCGATAACATGCTTATTAAGCAGTATCTGATGTATGCCACCGATAACATGCTTAGTACGCAGTATCTGATGTATGCCACCGATAACATGCTTAGTAAGCAGTATCTGATGTATGCCACCGATAACATGATTAGTACGCAGTATCTGATGTATGCCACCAATAACATGCTTAGTATGCAGTATTTGATGTATGCCACCGATAACATGCTTAGTACGCAGTATATGATGTATGCCACCGATAACATGCTTAGTACGCAGTATCTGATGTATGCCACCGATAACATGCTTAGTACGCAGTATCTGATGTATGCCACCGATAACATGCTTAGTATGCAGTATCTGATGTATGCCACCGATAACTTACTTAGTACGCAGTATCTGATGTATGTCACCGATAACATGCTTAGTACGCAGTATCTGATGTATGCCACCGATAACACGCTTAGTACGCAGTATCTGATGTATGCCACCGATAACATACTTAGTACGCAGTATCTGATGTATGCCACCGATATCATGCTTTTATACGCAGTATCTGATGTATGTCACCGATAACATGCTTAGTACGCAGTATTTGATGTATGCCACCGATAACATGCTTAGTACGCAGTATCTGATGTATGCCACCGATAACATGCTTAGTACGCAGTATCTGATGTATGCCACCGATAACATACTTAGTACGCAGTATCTGATGTATGCCACCGATAACCGACCTAGTACGCAGTATCTGATGTATGCCACCGATAACACGCTTAGTACGCAGTATCTGATGTATGCCACCGATAGCATGCTTTTATACGCAGTATCTGATGTATGTCACCGATAACATGCTTAGTACGCAGCATCTGATGTATGCCACCAATAACATGCTTAGTACGCAGTATCTGATGTATGCCACCGATAACATGCTTAGTACGCAGTATCTGATGTATGTCACCGATAACATGCTTAGTACGCAGTATCTGATGTATGCCACTGATAACATGCTTAGTATGCAGTATTTGATGTATGCCACCGATAACATGCTTAGTACGCAGTATCTGATGTATGTCCCCGATAACATGCTTAGTACGCAGTATCTGATGTATGCCACCAATAACATGCTTAGTACGCAGTATCTGATGTATGCCACCGATAACATGCTTAGTAAGCAGTATCTGATGTATGCCACCGATAACATGATTAGTACGCAGTATCTGATGTATGCCACCAATAACATGCTTAGTATGCAGTATTTGATGTATGCCACCGATAACATGCTTAGTACGCAGTATCTGATGTATGTCCCCGATAACATGCTTAGTACGCAGTATCTGATGTATGCCACCGATAACTTGCTTAGTACGCAGTATCTGATGTATGTCACCGATAACATGCTTAGTACGCAGTATCTGATGTATGCCACCGATAACATGCTTAGTACGCAGTATCTGATGTATGCCACCGATAACATACTTAGTACGCAGTATCTGATGTATGCCACCGATAGCATGCTTTTATACGCAGTATCTGATGTATGTCACCGATAACATGCTTAGTACGCAGTATTTGATGTATGCCACCGATAACATGCTTAGTACGCAGTATCTGATGTATGCCACCGATAACATGCTTAGTACGCAGTATCTGATGTATGCCACCGATAACATACTTAGTACGCAGTATCTGATGTATGCCACCGATAACCTTAGTACGCAGTATCTGATGTATGCCACCGATAACACGCTTAGTACGCAGTATCTGATGTATGCCACCGATAACATGCTTTATACGCAGTATCTGATGTATGTCACCGATAACATGCTTAGTACGCAGTATCTGATGTATGCCACCGATAACACGCTTAGTATGCAGTATCTGATGTATGCCACCGATAGCATGCTTATACGCAGTATCTGATGTATGTCACCGATAACATGCTTAGTACGCAGTATCTGATGTATGCCACCGATAACATGCTTAGTACGCAGTATCTGATGTATGCCACCGATAACATGCTTAGTACGCAGTATCTGATGTATGTCACCGATAACATGCTTAGTACGCAGTATCTGATGT
Source organism: Archivesica marissinica (assembly GCA_014843695.1). Classification (NCBI taxonomy): domain Eukaryota; kingdom Metazoa; phylum Mollusca; class Bivalvia; order Venerida; family Vesicomyidae; genus Archivesica; species Archivesica marissinica. Next base: position 59,039,039 of record CM026402.1, read on the forward strand.
ATGCCACCGATAACATGCTTAGTATGCAGTATTTGATGTATGCCACCGATAACATGCTTAGTACGCAGTATCTGATGTATGTCCCCGATAACATGCTTAGTACGCAGTATCTGATGTATGCCACCGATAACATGCTTAGTACGCAGTATCTGATGTATGCCACCGATAACATGCTTAGTATGCAGTATCTGATGTATGCCACCGATAACATGCTTAGTACGCAGTATCTGATGTATGCCACCGATAACATACTTTGTACGCAGTATCTGATGTATGTCACCGATAACATGCTTAGTACGCAGTATCTGATGTATGCCACCGATAACACGCTTAGTACGCAGTATCTGATGTATGCCACCGATAACATACTTAGTACGCAGTATCTGATGTATGCCACCGATAACATGCTTAGTACGCAGTATCTGATGTATGTCACCGATAACATGCTTAGTACGCAGTATCTGATGTATGCCACCGATAACATGCTTAGTACGCAGTATCTGATGTATGCCACCGATAACATGCTTAGTACGCAGTATCTGATGTATGCCACCGATAACATGCTTAGTACGCAGTATCTGATGTATGCCACCGATAACATACTTAGTACGCAGTATCTGATGTATGCCACCGATAACATGCTTAGTACGCAGTATCTGATGTATGCCACCGATAACATCTTATACGCAGTATCTGATGTATGCCACCGATAACATGCTTAGTACGCAGTATCTGATGTATGCCACCGATAACATGCTTAGTACACAGTATCTGATGTATGTCACCGATAACATGCTTAGTACGCAGTATCTGATGTATGCCACCGATAACATGCTTAGTACACAGTATCTGATGTATGTCACCGATAACATGCTTAGTACACAGTATCTGATGTATGTCACCGATAACATGCTTAGTACACAGTATCTGATGTATGCCACCGATAACATGCTTAGTACACAGTATCTGATGTATGTCACCGATAACATGCTTAGTACGCAATATCTGATGTATGCCACCGATAACATGCTTAGTACACAGTATCTGATGTATGCCATCGATAACATGCTTAGTACGCAGTATCTGATGTATGCCACTGATAACATGCTTAGTACGCAGTATCTGATGTATGCCACCGATAACATACTTAGTACGCAGTATCTGATGTATGCCACCGATAACCGACCTAGTACGCAGTATCTGATGTATACCACCGATAACACGCTTAGTACGCAGTATCTGATGTATGCCACCGATAGCATGCTTTTATACGCAGTATCTGATGTATGTCACCGATAACATGCTTAGTACGCAGCATCTGATGTATGCCACCAATAACATGCTTAGTACGCAGTATCTGATGTATGCCACCGATAACATGCTTAGTACGCAGTATCTGATGTATGTCACCGATAACATGCTTAGTACGCAGTATCTGATGTATGCCACCGATAACATGCTTAGTAAGCAGTATCTGATGTATGCCACCAATAGCATGCTTAGTACGCAGTATCTGATGTATGCCACCGATAACATGCTTAGTACGCAGTATCTGATGTATGCCACCGATAACATGCTTAGTACGCAGTATCTGATGTATGCCACCGATAACATACTTAGTACGCAGTATCTGATGTATGTCACTGATAACATGCTTAGTATGCAATATCTGATGTATGCCACCGATAACATGCTTAGTACACAGTATCTGATGTATGCCACCGATAACATGCTTTGTACACAGTATCTGATGTATGTCACCGATAACATGCTTAGTACGCAGTATCTGATGTATGCCACCGATAACATGCTTAGTACACAGTATCTGATGTATGTCACCGATAACATGCTTAGTACACAGTATCTGATGTATGTCACCGATAACATGCTTAGTACACAGTATCTGATGTATGCCACCGATAACATGCTTAGTACACAGTATCTGATGTATGTCACCGATAACATGCTTAGTACACAGTATCTGATGTATGTCACCGATAACATGCTTAGTACGCAGTATCTGATGTATGCCACCGATAACATGCTTAGTACACAGTATCTGATGTATGCCACCGATAACATGCTTAGTACGCAGTATCTGATGTATGCCACCGATAACATGGTTAGTACGCATTATCTGATGTATGCCACCGATAACATGCTTAGTACGCAGTATCTGATGTATGCCACCGATAACATACTTAGTACGCAGTATCTGATGTATGCCACCGATAACATGCTTAGTACGCAGTATCTGATGTATGTCACCGATAACATACTTAGTACGCAATATCTGATGTATGCCACCGATAACATGCTTAGTACGCAGCATCTGATGTATGCCACCGATAACATGCTTAGTACGCAGTATCTGATGTATGCCACCGATAACATGCTTAATATGCAGTATCTGATGTATGCCACCGATAACATGCTTAGTACGCAGTATCTGATGTATGCCACCGATAACATGCTTAGTACGCAGTATATGATGTATGCCACCGATAACATGCTTAGTACGCAGTATCTGATGTATGCCACCGATAACATGCTTAGTACGCAGTATCTGATGTATGCCACCGATAACATGCTTAGTACGCAGTATCTGCTGTATGTCACCGATAACATGCTTAGTACGCAGTATCTGCTGTATGTCACCGATAACATGCTTAGTACGCAGTATCTGATGTATGTCACCGATAACATGCTTAGTACGCAGCATCTGATGTATGCCACCGATAACATGCTTAGTACACAGTATCTGATGTATGTCATCGATAACATGCTTTGTACGCAATATCTGATGTATGCCACCGATAACATGCTTAGTATGCAATATCTGATGTATGTCACCGATAACATGCTTAGTACGCAATATCTGATGTATGTCACCGATAACATGCTTAGTACGCAGTATCTGATGTATGTCACCGATAACATGCTTAGTACGCAGTATCTGATGTATGCCACCGATAACATGCTTAGTACACAGTATCTGATGTATGTCACCGATAACATGCTTAGTACGCAGTATCTGATGTATGCCACCGATAACATGCTTAGTATGCAATATCTGATGTATGTCACCGATAACATACTTAGTACGCACTATTTGATGTATGTCCCCGATAACATGCTTAGTACGCAGTATCTGATGTATGTCACCGATAACATGCTTAGTACGCAGTATCTGATGTATGCCACCGATAACATGCTTAGTACGCAGTATCTGATGTATGTCACCGATAACATGCTTAGTATGCAGCATCTGATGTATGTCACCGATAACATGCTTAGTACGCAGTATCTGATGTATGTCACCGATAACTGACCTAGTACGCAGCACCTGACTACACTCTCGAGGAGGCATATTTATTGTGACAAATATAAGACAAACGACCAATTATACAGCCATGATAACGTTTTCAGGCAAATATTTATTGCCGTAGTCTAAACCCTATCTATGCTTAGTCTAACTCTAATAACCCAATACTAATGTTATTAAGTTGGCAGCTTTATGTAACGCCAGCACTCTCTCGTAGACACGTTCCCAGCAATTTGAATTTAACGAATCTTGAAACACACTGATCATATAAACGTCATTTAGATCAAAATGTATGTGGTCCCGCTAGAATTGAGTCTACAGTTCTCGAGCTTCTGCGTCCGTTGAAATCATCAAGCACATTTTCAAAGAGCAAAATGAGAAAAAATGGGATAAATATTCACATTTTATTTTGAAAGTATGTACATGTTGATATTATTCATTAATCCTGTTTATATGTACCTTAAAACCCATTTAACAGAGGTAAATATAAAGAAATGTGTGTTTGTTCTTGTAAAATGAGAAATTTTAGAAATTCGTCTGCCCAGGAAGGTCACGTGACAGTCATATGATAATGTCATATATAATATCTGCATATAAGATACATACTTAATAACTTGTGAATTGAAATCATTTGTCATAGCTAATGGTATATTGTATACCGTTAACGGTTGTTAATAATTATAATTTAATGTTTAAGGTGACTTATAGGTCCACTGGGCCGGTGCTATAGTAAAATTATATATTTATTGTATGAACGCATATGTCACTATAATAAAAATTTTCTTATCTTATCTTATCTTATAAGACTGTAGCCTGGGAATATGTTCGCCCATATGATTCGCCGGAGGCGAGGGTAAATAAGCTCAATCATCACTAGCTCGGGAACAGGCGTCGATATATGTTGCCTGGGCAGTCAAATAAATATATTGTAACACCGAGACTATTAATTGGACCGTATTGAGTTTCTGAACATGTCATTTGATTAGAAGTTAAAAAGTGAAAAATCGACATACTGGCACCCAGGCTAATCAGACTGCATATCAGGCTGTTAGAGATATGGGTTTGCCAGTAAAAACAGCGGCCATACAGTATGGTGTGCTACCCGCCACAGTATCTCTATTTCACGACTTATTGCTTCGCTTCAAGTAACAATTAATAATATGCCCAATGTTAATTAGCATTTTTGAACTTAACTGTAATCAGCATTACCACAATTCCGCAATGTTCATTGGAATGAAAGTGTATTTTATTTTTAAAATATGTTACGCAGTCTCAGCTTAGACAATTGCATTTAAATGACCACTTTAAGACAATTGCATTTAAATGACCACGTTAAGACAATTGCATTTAAATGACCACTTTAAGACAATTGCATTTAAATGACCACGTTAAGACAATTGCATTTAAATGACCACTTTAATTAGTAATATTAGTTAATAAAATCTTGAAGTTATACACCGACAAACCTTAGACGGCCGAAGACCGGTACGCCTCTGGTATATGGTATTATGTCTTTCACAAATGTGTCACTTAATTTCGCACCCCAAAGCATGCCAAGTTAATCATTTTTACAGTGCTTGTGCTCTTTGGCGGAAAGTCAAATCTATATTTCCTCCTCACATAGAGAATGCATCGCGGGTTAATACTTTCAAAAGGTGTATGAACTACATTAGGCGGCCTAATTTAGTTCATACTCCGATGTAAACTACATGTATTAACATTAAGTGTTGAACCACGAATATAGTTCACATTCCGATGGAAATTCATCACCGTAACCACGAGGTCACGGTGGTTCCACCTTCGACCAGGTCGACACTCAACAATGTCTATATATTTTACATCGTGTTCCGTTAATATATCTGTATTTTAGAGTTCATTGCATATTGTGTGTGCATGCCTACAGGCCAGACACCGCTATTGAAATCACCATAGGCCACCATTACAACATACAGTGCCATTGCTATTGAAATCACCATAGGCCACCATTATAACATACAGTGCCATTTCTATTGAAATCACCATAGGCCACCATTATAACATACAGTGCCATTATAATACATTTATTATTATATGTTCCCCAAAAATAGTTCTCGCTCTCACCGCTATTAATGAGATGTACGGTAGCGAGGTGCGAAACGATTGTTAATATCTATTTAATAAAAATATTCGTATTGGAAATATGATTTGCCGCTAACATCTACATGGCGGTCCAGAAGCGTACGTATATTGTTAGTGCAGATTGGCTTGTTCTTCCAGTGGCTTATGTGAATATACTTGCCATTAAGTTTTGAGTAATAAGAAACTATAAATTTATTTCATCCATTTATTGGACAATTTACAATTAGCCATACACCTGCACATAAACTACATGTAGCTGCACTATATATTGTATGCAAGAAATAGGTAAAAAGACTGTTGCTGGATCTACAGCCACTATGACACATCGATGTTGACGAGGCATGTAGAGCTAGATAATGTCCAATACAAATCCACACTTTTATAATATCCGTGTCTTACTTGACATGTGTCCAATAATAGCAACGAATGACCCTTCAGTTCGTCTGCTGATGTTTAATGGCTTCAACATATTTGTTTTCTACTAATCATTTTAGAAGCATTGATATTACCATAAACTAGCACATATTTGTAGAAGTTATCCATTGTGCTCGTCTCGGCTGTGTTGGAATGGTAATCCAAATGTCCGAGTTTCGAATCCTGGTCGAGACATACGTAAACCCTTTCATATTACATTTGGTGCCGTGACCAGGATGGATAGCACTGACGTATTACGACATTGTGCTCGTCTCGGCTGCGCAATTAGCAGACTGTTGGAATGGTAATCCAAATGTCCGAGTTTCGAATCCTGGTCGAGACATACGTTAACCCTTTCATATTACATTTGGTGCCGTGACCAGGATGGATAGCACTGACGTATTACGACGAAACAATAAAGTTATATCTTATCTTTTCCTCAGATAGCAATGTTATGTTATATTTCGGGTTTTACGCCTGCATCAGCACCATTTTGGGCTATATCGCCGGCGGGCAGTTTACCTAACAACACCTTTCCTGGGCAGTCTCCAGCGGTTAACCAGTACTTGGGTGCACCAACCTCAGTAGGAAACTGCCAACTTTTTCATATAAATGAGACGGTCTGAGCGGGGCTCGAACCCGTGACCATCAGTGATGATAGGTTACAGTGGTATACAAATCAGCGTGGCATTTTTGTCTATCAGCGGAAAGCATTGCAAAGTATGATGGGTAATGGTCAGTTTCAGTGAAGCGTACAACATATCAATGTGCAAGGGGTTATGTGTTGAAACATGTTCATTCTAACAGGTGACTTGTGTGTGTGTATTTTACGTTTATTTATCGTCGCTACCGGTTGCCCATATGAGCGACGCCTCCTGAAGAGATTAGTCAGTTTAGATTGTTGGAGGATAGTGCAATGATACAGACAGAGACCCATTCCAGAATCTCCTCTGGTTCTTTTACGTGCACGGTGTAAAGCACCGACACGAGACCACGGTTTAACGTCCCATCTGAAAGACTGTTAATTTTATTAGGGTCAGACGGGGGATCGAACCTGCGATCCCTGGATTACAACAGGCGACTTGGCAGAGTACACGTCTAGTTTACATTATTGTATATTGTATACAATGCTAATTAAAGTATATAATTAATACATACTCGTACAGTAATTTCAAGCTATGTGCGTTACGTTTGTATAGCTGAGATCGTATGTCTTGGCACACAATTGTGTGTGCGAATTATTGGTGCATATAAAGATGATCACATGACTGTGAGTGCGTGCTTGGCCATGTCATATGGTTCGATTGATCGTCCGTTCTAAGCTAGGCTGTATCGCAAACAACTTCGCTATTCAAATGCGAATTGTTTCGGGAATGGGATCTATACGGGTTTCCATATTGATTTAAATGTTAAAAATCGAATTGAATTCAGATTCGTTATCGTTAGTTTATACAAATTTATTTTAGCTCGATTGCGAAACAAGTTCTTATAACTTATATTAATCACTCTCGAGACCTCATTCCTGATGGAATCCATCGCCACGAGGGAGAGAGAAGAGGCAACGTGGAATTTAAATGCCTTGCCTAAGGGCACAATCGTAATGGCTCCAGCGGGGCTCGAACTCCAGGCCTTTCGCACATGAAGCGAACGCACTACCATTGCGCTATCACGACTTCCACTTCCACATTCGTTATCGTTAATAGTATCATGCAGTATATCGGAAAACAGAGTACGAATATGTTATCGTTTGGAAAATATTTCAATCTACAAACAATCAAAGATATGTTGTTAGTAAAATATATGGAATTCCCTTGAGGTACATTGGATACAGTTTTCCATTGTTAGTAAAATATATGAAACATCCCTGATGTACATTGGATACAGTTTTCCAGAGTTTGTTTACATGCTCATTAATGCATTTTTACCTCTGATTTTTACCCTGGTATCTGCGCCGAGGCTATGTTTCATGTATTCGACTATATGTACGTAGTACAGTCAAAGATATTAAAAAAACATATGTTTTGTACTTGTAATTAACTTCGTCATTACACTGAATAAACGATCGCAAGTCTTACCCAGTGCGCAAACAGACTAGAATACGTTTATGCAGATACAAATATAGCATGAGGTCCGACATTTGGCGATCTGATACCTAAAGACAAATTGACACAGGTTTCTCATGAATTTCATTAAAAATAATGTTTTGATCTCTGTGTTTTTCCTGGGCAAGTCAGTTCGCATGTGCGTGCAGAAGACGCATGCTATTATTTTAGCTTGGCCAAACAATAGAGACATATATTTGGCGTTGAAATAACAAGTAGATGTAGAGATAGATAGAAAGATAGATATATATAGTTTATTTCAGTACATGTACATATATATAAAACATGAAAGCATAATGTATGCTGCCACTCAAACAGGAGAATATATTTGGACACCACAGTACAAGTATGTAAATGTTATTAAATATTGTCATTTATTGCGTATTAAAAATGAAATGTTTTCATTGCTAAGTATATTGTAGTTTGTAGTATATTATTCGGCTGCTGGTAATTGACTGGTAATAAACACGTGGCTGTCCGATTAGCGCAGTGGTTAGTGCGCTCGCTTCTCACCAATGCGACCCGTGTTCGATCTTCGGACCGAGAAGTACGTGAGATGGTACGGGGGTCGCCAGATCGGACAGGTGGGTTTTCTCCGGGTACTCCCATTTCCTCCCACACGAATGACCACATATACGCGTTCATCCGCGCCAACGAGAGTGATTAATATAAGTTGTTAGAACTTGCTTCGCAATCGTTGTAAATAAATAAATTTTAAACTTTTTAATAATAATAATGGACTGCAAGTACAAAGGTATGACAGTGTTTTAAGGAAACATACGATAGCTTACAGTTACAGTGACTCATTGATTCGTGCTAACAGCCGGGCGTACCTGTAATACTAATAATGTATGTTTGTTTATAATCGTTATTACTAAATCTGGACACCACAATACATTATGATCGTCGGTAAATGTGAATTTATGCAAACAAACAGATAATATAGTTTGCACATTTGCATAAACACGTGGATGTAAGTGTCCGAGTTAAGATGCTGTGCAAATAAACAATCCCCATGAGATTTCGTATATGATCGAGTTTCTGGTTAAAACGATTTTTGCTCAAATATCTCATTTCCATATGCTGTGCACACACATCGAGATCTCACTATTACCATCAATTCTGGTTCGTTGTCCTATAGTATTGCATGTTTAATTCGGAAGAATATTCAATGTTCTGGAAGAGTCGATGTTTTATAGATATAGATACTTTATTTCAAAATGCAGTAAGTAATAGGCTCATGTGAAAATACAAGCATATACTGGAGGACATAGACAACGCACACCTACATTATATTACTAGAGGACATAGAAAAACGCACACCCGAGGCTACATTATATACTAGAGGACATAGAAAACGCACACCTACATTATATACTAGAGGACATAGAAAACGCACACCTACATTATATACTAGAGGACATAGAACACGCGCACCTACATTATATACTAGAGGACGTAGAAAACGCACACCTACATTATATACTAGAGGACATAGACAACGCACACCTACATTATATACTAGAGGACATAGAACACGCACACCTACATTATATACTAGAGGACATAGAAAACGCACACCTACATTATATACTAGAGGACATAGACAACGCACACCTACATTATATACTAGAGGACATAGAAAACGCACACCTACATTATATTACTAGAGGACATAGAAAACGCACACCTACATTATATACTAGAGGACATAGAACACGCACACCTACATTATATACTAGAGGACATGGAAAAACGCACACCTACATTATATACTAGATGACATAGACAACGCACACCTACATTGTATTACTAGAGGACACAGAAAACGCACACCTACATTATATACTAGAGGACATAGAAAACGCACATCTACATTATATACTAGAGGACATAGAAAACGCACACCTACATTATATTACTAGAGGACATAGAAAACGCACACCTACATTATATACTAGAGGACATAGAAAACGCACACCTACATTATATACTAGAGGACATAGAAAACGCACACCTACATTATATACTAGAGGACATAGAAAACGCACACCTACATTATATACTAGAGGACATAGAAAACGCACACCTACATTATATACTAGAGGACATAGAAAACGCACACCTACATTATATACTAGAGGACATAGAAAACGCACACCTACATTATATACTAGAGGACATAGAAAACGCACACCTACATTATATACTAGAGGACATAGAAAACGCACACCTACATTATATACTAGAGGACATAGAAAACGCACACCTACATTATATACTAGAGGACATAGAAAACGCACACCTACATTATATACTAGAGGACATAGAAAACGCACACCTACATTATATACTAGAGGACATAGAAAACGCACACCTACATTATATACTAGAGGACATAGAAAACGCACACCTACATTATATACTAGAGGACATAGAAAACGCACACCTACATTATATACTAGAGGACATAGAAAACGCACACCTACATTATATACTAGAGGACATAGAAAACGCACACCTACATTATATACTAGAGGACATAGAAAACGCACACCTACATTATATACTAGAGGACATAGAAAATGCACACCTACATTATATACTAGAGGACATAGAAAACGCACACCTACATTATATACTAGAGGACATAGAAAACGCACACCTACATTATATACTAGAGGACATAGAAAACGCACACCTACATTATATACTAGAGGACATAGAAAACGCACACCTACATTATATACTAGAGGACATAGAAAACGCACACCTACATTATATACTAGAGGACATAGAAAACGCACACCTACATTATATACTAGAGGACATAGAAAACGCACACCTACATTATATACTGGAGGACATAGAAAACGCACACCTACATTTATACTAGAGGATAGAAAACGCACACCTACATTATATACTAGAGGACATAGACAACGCACACCTACATTATATACTAGAGGACATAGAAAACGCACACCTACATTATATACTAGAGGACATAGACAACGCACACCTACATTATATACTAGAGGACATAGAAAACGCACACCTACATTATATTACTAGAGGATATAGAAAACGCACACCTACATTATATACTAGAGGACATAGACAACGCACACCTACATTATATACTAGAGGACATAGACAACGCAAACCTACATTATATACTGGAGGACATAGAAACCGTACACCTACATTATTTTTCCTGGCGGACATAGAAAACGCACACCTACATATATACTGGAGGACATAGAAAACGCACACCTACATTATATACTAGAGGACATAGTAAACGCACACCTACATCATATACTAGAGGACATAGAAAACGCACACCTACATTATATACTAGAGGATATAGACAACGCACACCTACATTATATACTGGAGGACATAGAAACCGCACACCTACATTATTTTTCCTGGCGGACATAGAAAACGCACACCTACATATATACTGGAGGACATAGAAAACGCACACCTACATTATATACTAGAGGACATAGAAAACGCACACTTCGGATAAGTGTGTTTTACATGAAAAACAATATACTATATAAATACATAGTTTTAAACATTTTGGAATATTTTTAGTTGTTCAGTATGTGTTTTGTAATAAATATGTGATATAGCTTTGATGGAATCCTTCGTATTTCGTTTTCATGTATTTCATTGTAAGTATGATTATACTGTAATGTCTGCAATCAACGTGGTACAAAATAGAGCTTGCCGGTTCTTCCTGGGAGTCGGACGATATACACCCAACGCAGCGGTAAATGGTGATATGGGTTGGGTCCCAGCACCTATAAAGCAGTGGAAGCCAGTGATAAATCATTTCTTTAGACTTAACAATATGGATCATGACAGACTTAATCATAAAGTGTTCAAATGGACTCATACGATAAGAACTTCTGCCAAAAACTGGTGCTACCGTATAGCTCAAACTCTATTGAATAATCTCAACATTACAGTATGTATTAATGACTATTATACAAAATCGAGGCAGGGTGTGATCATTAAATCACTAGAACATAAACTAACTGAAGTGCATAAGTTGAGGTGGTTAGAAACTGTAAACGCAACTCAGGGGTCACACGGTGGAAACAAACTTAGAAAGTATAAACTCTTCAAACGTGAATATAGTACGGAAAACTATGTAAATCTGAACATTATTTCCAGAAAACATAGAAGTGCATTAGCAAAGCTTAGGTGCGGTGTTGCGCCTCTGAAAATAGAAACGGGCAGATACCAGTCATTAGATGTAAATGAGCGTACTTGTTTCAACTGTGTAACCGAAATTGAAGACGAAATCCATGTTTTACTACACTGTCCATTATATGCCAATATCAGAGACGATCTGTTTATTAAAATAGGTGGTGTAGATTCAGACTTTCCAACCTATGACAATTGTACAAAGTTTAATTATATTTTATCAAATTGTAATACCATAAAATACTGTGCCAAAGCCTGCAATGATATTTTACTTACCAGAAGAGATCTTCTATATAGATAATGATATACACAATAATGATATCACTGCCCCATATTTTTAATATTTATGGCTCTTATGTTGTAATTTGTAAATTGTTTTATGTAATTATTATTTCTTTTTTTAAGTCAAATTCTTTTAGAATTTAATACGTTTTATTTGATAAACCTTCAAATGGTTAGTACAATTAATAAATGAATGGGATATAGAAACAGTCTTAAGTCTTATTTAAGCCTCTTACTTTGTATCATTAATTACGTTTAGGTATTTAAATTAGTGCTCAAGATGTTGTCTTATGTTTTGCAAAGTGTCAATTTTATTTACCCATAGTCTCTCATAACTCATTATTGAGTGGCTTTGTATTTTATTTGATAATACATGTATAATATCATGCATTTTGTGTATAATATTTATGTTGTATCATTTACTGTATAATGGTGAGACTTAAATAATCATCTGTCTGTCTGTCTGTCTGTCTGTCTGTCTGTCTGTCTGTCTGTCTGTCTGTCTGTCTGTCTGTCTGTCTGTCTGTCTGTCTGTCTGTCTGTCTGTCTGTGTTGTCTGTCTGTCTGTCTGTCTGTCTGTGTTGTCTGTCTGTCTGTCTGTCTGTCTGTCTGTCTGTCTGTCTGTCTGTCTGTCTGTCTGTCTGTCTGTCTGTCTGTCTGTCTGTCTGTCTGTCTGTCTGTCTGTCTGTCTGTCTGTCTGTCTGTCTGTCTGTCTGTCTGTCTGTCTGTCTGTCTGTCTGTCTGTCTGTCTGTCTGTCTGTCTGTCTGTCTGTCGTCTGTCTGTCTGTCTGTCTGTCTGTCTGTCTGTCTGTCTGTCTGTCTGTCTGTCTGTCTGTCTGTCTGTCTGTCTGTCTGTCTGTCTGTCTGTCTGTCTGTCTGTCTGTCTGTCTGTCTGTCTGTCTGTCTGTCTGTCTGTCTGTCTGTCTGTCTGTCTGTCTGTCTGTCTGTCTGTCTGTCTGTCTGTCTGTCTGTCTGTCTGTCTGTCTGTCTGTCTGTCTGTCTGTCTGTCTGTCTGTCTGTCTGTCTGTCTGTCTGTCTGTCTGTCTGTCTGTCTGTCTGTCTGTCTGTCTGTCTGTCTGTCTGTCTGTCTGTCTGTCTGTCTGTCTGTCTGTCTGTCTGTCTGTCTGTCTGTCTGTCTGTCTGTCTGTCTGTCTGTCTGTCTGTCTGTCTGTCTGTCTGTCTGTCTGTCTGTCTGTCTGTCTGTCTGTCTGTCTGTCTGTCTGTCTGTCTGTCTGTCTGTCTGTCTGTCTGTCTGTCTGTCTGTCTGTCTGTCTGTCTGTCTGTCTGTCTGTCTGTCTGTCTGTCTGTCTGTCTGTCTGTCTGTCTGTCTGTCACTAAGTTTGTCTTGGTGGCATCTTATAAACCATTGATCATATTGTCCTTTCTGTCTGTCTGTCTTGTCTGTCTGTCTGTCTGTCTGTCTGTCTGTCTGTCTGTCTGTCTGTCTGTCTGTCTGTCTGTCTGTCTGTCTGTCTGTCTGTCTGTCTGTCTGTGTGTCTGTC
>CM026402.1:59055027-59073914 GCA_014843695.1 Archivesica marissinica
AATGTTCTCCTATATAATGTTATATTATCACACGTTACATGGAATGTTCCCTATATAATGTTATATTATCACACGTTATAGCTACAAGGAATGTTCCCTATATAATGTTATATTATCACACGTTACAGCTACAAGGAATGTTCCCTATATAATGTTATATTATCACACGTTACAGCTACAAGGAATGTTCCCTATATAATGTTATATTATCACACGTTACAAGGAATGTTCCCTATATAATGTTATATTATCACACGTTACAGTTACATGGAATGTTCCCTATATAATTTTATATTATCACACGTTACAGTTACATGGAATGTTCCTATAAATGTTATATTATCACACGTTACAGTTACAAGGAATGTTCCCTATATAATGTTATATATCACACGTTACAGTTACATGGAATGTTCCCTATATAATGTTATTTTATCACAGTTACATGGAATGTCCCCTATATAATGTTATTATCACAGTTACATGGAATGTTCCCTATATAATGTTATATTATCACACGTTACATGGAATATCCCCTATATAATGTTATATATCACACGTTACATGGAATGTCCCCTATATAATGTTATATTATCACACCTTACAGCTACATGGAATGTTCCCTATATAATGTTATATTATCACACCTTACAGCTACATGGAATGTCCCCTATATAATGTTATATTATCACACCTTACAGCTACATGGAATGTTCCCCTATATAATGTTATATTATCACACGTTACATGGAATGTTCCCTATATAATGTTATATTATCACACGTTACAAGGAATGTTCCCTATATAATGTTATATTATCACACGTACATGGAATGTTCCCTATATAATGTTATTTTATCACACGTTACATGGAATGTTCCCTATATAATGTTATATTATCACACGTTACATGGAATGTCCCCTATATAATGTTATATTATCACACCTTACAGCTACATGGAATGTTCCCTATATAATGTTATATTATCACACGTTACAGCTACATGGAATGTTCCCTATATAATGTTATATTATCACACGTTACAGCTACAGGAATGTCCCTATATAATGTATATTATCACACCTTACAGCTACATGGAATGTTCCCTATATAATGTTATATTATCACACGTTACATGGAATGTCCCCTATATAATGTTATATTATCACACCTTACAGCTACATGGAATGTTCCCTATATAATGTTATATTATCACACGTTACAGCTACATGGAATGATCCCTATATAATATTATATTATCACACGTTACATGGAATGTTCCCTATATAATGTTATATTATCACACGTTACATGGAATGTTCCCCTAATAATGTTATATTATCACACGTTACACGGAATGTTCCCTATAATGTTATATTATCACACGTACACGGAATGTTCCCTATATAATGTTATATTATCACACGTACAAGGAATGTTCCCTATATAATGGTTATATTATCACACGTTACAAGGAATGTTCCCTATATAATGTATATTATCACACGTTACAGCTACACGGAATGTTCCCTATATAATGTTATATTATCACACGTTACAGTTACATGGAATGTTCCCTATATAATGTTATATTATCACACGTTACAGTTACATGGAATGTTCCCTATATAATGTTATATTATCACACGTACAAGGAATGTTCCCTATATAGTGATATTATCACACGTTACAGCTACACGGAATGTTCCCTATATATGTTATATTATCACACGTTACAGCTACATGGAATGTTCCCTATATAATGTTATATTATCACACGTTACACGGAATGTTCCCTAATAATGTTATATATCACCCGTTACAAGGAATGTTCCCTATATATGTTATATATCACACGTTACAAGGAATGTTCCCCTATATAATGCTATATTATCACACGTTACAGCTACATGGAATGTCCCCTATATATGTTATATTATCACACGTTACAAGGAATGTTCCCTATATAATGTTATATTATCACACGTTACAGTTACATGGAATGTTCCCTATATAATGTTATTTTATCACACGTTACATGGAATGTCCCCTATATAATGTTATATTATCACACGTTACATGGAATGTTCCCTATGTAATGTTATATTATCACACGTTACAGTTTGGAATGTTCCCTATATAATGTTATATTATCACACGTTACATGGAATGTTCCCTATATAATGTTATATTATCACACGTTACATGGAATGTTCCCCTATATAATGTTATATTATCACACGTTACATGGAATGTTCCCTATATAATGTTATATTATCACACGTTACAGTTACATGGAATGTTCCCTATATAATGTTATATTATCACACGCTACATGGAATGTCCCCTATATAATGTTATATTATCACACGTTACAGCTACATGGAATGTTCCCTATATAATGTTATATTATCACACGTTACATGGAATGTTCCCCTATATAATGTTATATTATCACACGTTACAGTTACATGGAATGTTCCCTATATAATGTTATATTATCACACGTTACAGTTACAAGGAATGTTCCCTATATAATGTTATATTATCACACGTTACAGTTACAAGGAATGTTCCCTATATAATGTTATATTATCACACGTTACAGTTACATGGAATGTTCCCTATATAATGTTATATTATCACACGTTACAGCTACATGGATGTTCCCTATATAATGTTATATTATCACACGTTACACGGAATGTTCCCTATATAATGTTATATTATCACACGTTACAGTTACATGGAATGTTCCCTATATAATGTTATATTATCACACGTTACAGCTACACGGAATGTTCCCTATATAATGTTATATTATCACACGTTACAGTTACATGGAATGTTCCCTATATAATGTTATATTATCACACGTTACAGTTACAAGGAATGTTCCCTATATAATGTTATATTGTCACACGTTACACGGAATGTTCCCTATATAATGTTATATTATCACACATTACAGCTACACGGAATGTCCCCTATATAATGTTATATTATCACACGTTACAGCTACAAGGAATGTTCCCTATATAATGTTATATTATCACACGTTACAGTTACATGGAATGTTCCCTATATAATGTTATATTATCACACGTTACAGTTACATGGAATGTTCCCTATATAATGTTATATTATCACACGTTACAAGGAATGTTCCCTATATAATGTTATATTATCACACGTTACAGCTACACGGAATGTTCCCTATATAATGTTATATTATCACACGTTACAGCTACACGGAATGTTCCCTATATAATGTTATATTATCACACGTTACAGTTACGTGGAATGTTCCCTATATAATGTTATATTATCACACGTTACAAGGAATGTTCCCTATATAGTGTTATATTATCACACGTTACAGCTACACGGAATGTTCCCTATATAATGTTATATTATCACACGTTACAGCTACATGGAATGTTCCCTATATAATGTTATATTATCACACGTTACACGGAATGTTCCCTATATAATGTTATATTATCACACGTTACAAGGAATGTTCCCTATATAATGTTATATTATCACACGTTACAAGGAATGTTCCCCTATATAATGCTATATTATCACACGTTACAGCTACATGGAATGTCCCCTATATAATGTTATATTATCACACGTTACATGGAATGTTCCCTATATAATGTTATATTATCACACGTTACAGTTACATGGAATGTTCCCTATATAATGTTATATTATCACAATTTACATGGAATGTTCCCTATATAATGTTATATTATCACACGTTACATGGAATGTTCCCCTATATAATGTTATATTATCACACGTTACATGGAATGTTCCCTATATAATGTTATATTATCACACGTTACATGGAATGTTCCCCTATATAATGTTATATTATCACACGTTACATGGAATGTTCCCTATATAATGTTATATTATCACACGTTACAGTTACATGGAATGTTCCCTATATAATGTTATATTATCACACGCTACATGGAATGTCCCCTATATAATGTTATATTATCACACGTTACAGCTACATGGAATGTTCCCTATATAATGTTATATTATCACACGTTACATGGAATGTTCCCCTATATAATGTTATATTATCACACGTTACAGTTACATGGAATGTTCCCTATATAATGTTATATTATCACACGTTACAGTTACAAGGAATGTTCCCTATATAATGTTATATTATCACACGTTACAGTTACAAGGAATGTTCCCTATATAATGTTATATTATCACACGTTACAGTTACATGGAATGTTCCCTATATAATGTTATATTATCACACGTTACAGCTACATGGAATGTTCCCTATATAATGTTATATTATCACACGTTACACGGAATGTTCCCTATATAATGTTATATTATCACACGTTACAGTTACATGGAATGTTCCCTATATAATGTTATATTATCACACGTTACAGCTACACGGAATGTTCCCTATATAATGTTATATTATCACACGTTACAGTTACATGGAATGTT
Organism: Archivesica marissinica; assembly: GCA_014843695.1. NCBI lineage: Eukaryota > Metazoa > Mollusca > Bivalvia > Venerida > Vesicomyidae > Archivesica > Archivesica marissinica. The sequence goes on from CM026402.1 coordinate 59,059,532, forward strand.
CCCTATATAATGTTATATTATCACACGTTACAGTTACATGGAATGTTCCCTATATAATGTTATATTATCACACGTTACATGGAATGTTCCCTATATAATGTTATATTATCACACGTTACAGTTACATGGAATGTTCCCTATATAATGTTATATTATCACACGTTACAGTTACATGGAATGTTCCCTATATAATGTTATATTATCACACGTTACAGTTACATGGAATGTTCCCTATATAATGTTATATTATCACACGTTACAGTTACATGGAATGTTCCCTATATAATGTTATATTATCACACGTTACAGTTACATGGAATGTCCCCTATATAATGTTATATTATCACACGTTACAGCTACATGGAATGTTCCCTATATAATGTTATATTATCACACGTTACAGTTACATGGAATGTTCCCTATATAATGTTATATTATCACACGTTACAGTTACATGGAATGTTCCCTATATAATATTATATTATCACACGTTACATGGAATGTTCCCTATATAATGTTATATTATCACACGTTACAGTTACATGGAATGTTCCCTATATAATGTTATATTATCACACGTTACAGTTACAAGGAATGTTCCCTATATAATGTTATATTATCACACGTTACAGCTACAAGGAATGTTCCCTATATAATGTTATATTATCACACGCTACATGTAATGTTCCCTATATAATGTTATATTATCACACGTTACATGGAATGTTCCCTATATAATGTTATATTATCACACGTTACATGGAATGTTCCCCTATATAATGTTATATTATCACACGTTACAAGGAATGTCCCCTATATAATGTTATATTATCACACGTTACACGGAATGTTCCCTATATAATGTTATATTATCACACATTACAGCTACATGGAATGTCCCCTATATAATGTTATATTATCACACGTTACAGCTACACGGATGGAGATATTTGTGGGTGATGTTCCCGATGGTTTACCGGTTGTTCTGGATAATGCCAAGTACACCAGGCTTGGGTAAGTACAAGTGCCAACACATACACCTGTCCTGGAGGTCACAAGAAATTTATCAAATCTCAAATTCAAGTGATTTGCTTGGATGAGATTTGCAATCTACTAGACCAATCAGAAAGCTTGAGACCACGTTTTTGATTGGAGAAACTTTCATAACTTCCAACCCTGACCAGGGGTTATTGAATCTAACTCGACCTCAGGTTATTGCAATGACCTCTATGAATGACCTTTATGACCTTATTGTTTACAAGAGAGAAGTTTGTTTACTTTGCCAGGTTTCTTCTCAATACAGATGAAGTCATCTCCGAACATTCTTGTATTTAGAGGATGAAATAATGTGGTTGTTCTAAATAATTCAACTCTTTGCATTCGGAAATATGGACATTTAAAGTGGAAATGTTGAGTGACTTCAATTTCAATTTGCATTGGCGTAGCTTCCTATAGGCCGTGTAGATCGTGGCCTACACTTTCCCCGAAAAATAGAAAAATTCCAAATCTGCAACAGGATTAAATTATATACACTATAAATAGTTTTCCTGGGTACGACCCCCGGACACCCCTTCCTGTCTTAAGTTTTAAGTTGGCCTACACATCGATTCCAGCCAAGCTACGCCCCTGATTTGTGTCATCCCTTAAAGTCTCTATGCCTCTAACTCTCATCTGATCTTGTCTGAATCACCCCAGTATCCAAAGAGTTCAGTAATAATCCTTACTATTCCATTGCAGGCCCGTAGCCACACTGAGGCACACTGAGGCACACTGAGGAAACTGCCTCGGTTAAAATTTCCAAAGCAGAAAAAAAAAATGAAAAATGAAATAAATAAAAAGCAAACTATATCCCATTGCTGTATAAAATGTTGACTGCTAGAGAGCTGAAAGGTCAGTACATAAGTATACGTCTAAACTCCTTAAATCAGAAAACACCCAAACAATTTAGGGGGAGCATGCCCCCGGACCCCCTAGATTGCCTCGGTTGAAATTTTCCTCTGGCTACGGTGCTGCCTTGTTAAAACATTAGTAACATAGTAACATTAATTACTCATTTTCTTTTCTGTACTGGATATATTTCTGCTGCATTTTTCCACCAGTGAACTCGCATCTAAAATAAAAATTTAGTTTATACAGTATTTGCTATTTAGGTTTGTATAGTATTTAATTAAGCCTAGCACGCTGGACTCGTGTTCGATCCTCCGTCTGACCGTAATAAAATTAACAGTTGTTCAAATGGGACGTTAAACCGAGGCCTCGTGTCGGTGCTTTACACCGTGCATGTAAAAGAACCAGGGAGACTCTGGAATGGATCTCTGTCTGTATCATTGCACTATTCTCCAAAATCTAAAATGACTAATCTCTTTAGGAGGCGTCGCTCATATGGGCAATCAGTGTAAACTGGATAAATAAACGTAAAACACATGTACTCGTATATATTTTTCACTTTGTGTAAAAGCAAGAAAAGTAGTCCGGTTACAGCTATGATGTGGATTCTGAGAGCATCCTATGTGATACAAGATCTCTTGTGTCATACTGATGAATACAACATGTATTTGTGGTGGATTTATGATGTGGTAGCACGGTCGCTTCAGGTTCGAAAGGCCCAGAGTTCGAGCCCCGCTCGAGCCGTTACAATTGTGCCCTTAAGCAAGGCATTTAAATTCCACATTGCCTCTTCTCTCTCCCTCATGGCAATGGATTCCATCAGGAATGAAGTCTCGCGAGTGATTTATATAAGGTGTAAGAACTTGTTTTACAATCGAGCTAAAATAAATTCGTATAAACTAGGGATGGCAATGAATAGCGAGTATGCTATTCGAATATTCATTCGGGAAGGTATTCGAATATTCTATAGTATTCTATCAAAAACTCAAAATCACTCAAACTCTTATAAAAATTGCCAAACTAACCTAATTTATGTTTTACGTGTAAACGTCATCTTCTTCAAATGATTATTCAGATTGATATTGTACCCGAATATGCTATATCCAATTTGCATAGATTACACCTAGCAGTTGTCTTATTCTCAGAGCGATTCAAGCATTTCCAAACGTGTGATTGAGTGGGTGGCATTTTTGAGGACAATATAATACTTTTTTCCGAATATTCAAATGCTGGAATAGTATTCAGATATTCGAACGATCGAGCGAATATTCGAATATTTGTTGCCATCCCTAGTATAAACTGTGTTTGTGGTGGATTTATGATGTGCATATAATATATTGAAATATTTGTTATTACAGGTATGTATCTCTCTCGGACAATGAAAAGACCGGGTTCAAGGCGAGGGAGCTGAAGTCAGTGCAGGTGGATGCTGTGGGCGTGTTCCTCAAGCTAAACATACACAAGAACCACATCAACAAGTACAACCTGTATAACCAGGTCGGGCTTGTGGCCGTCAACGTGATCGGAGACAACATCAGAAAGGGTCTTGACGATCTCGATGATACGGTTAGTTTATACAAATTTATTTTAGCTGGATTACCAGTCCAGCATGTTATCACTGGACTACAGATCCATCTGTGTTTTTGTCTGTATTTCAATGCATGCAACTGTAGAATGAGCTTCTATACCCTCGTCTCCGGTGAACCCATGTGGGCGAGCATATCAGCTATGTAATGCTTAACCCTTTTCTTCATAGAGATTTATGTTAATATACCTTTATATCTCCATACAAACAACAGCCATTTAGCTATCATGCAGTGGATAAGTAGTGGCCATATCTATCCCACCTCCATAGATATTACTGGGACTACATGAGATTTGTAGCCTTTATTATGAGCATTGGTTTGGCTACTACATTGTCAATGTATGTTATATTGGTAATGGCGTCAAGAGGTGCTTCTATGAGGGAAAGGGTTTATGAACATTGGTATGGCTACTACATTGTCAATGTATGTTATATTGGTAATGGCGTCAAGAGGTGCTTCTATTAGGGAAAGGGTTTATGAACATTGGTATGGCTACTACATTGTCAATGTATGTTGTATTGGTAATGGCGTCAAGAGGTGCTTCTATGAGGGAAAGGGTTTATGAACATTGGTATGGCTACTACATTGTCAATGTATGTTGTATTGGTAATGGCGTCAAGAGGTGCTTCTATGGGGGAAAGGGTTTATGAACATTGGTATGGCTACTACATTGTCAATGTATGTTGTATTGGTAATGGCGTCAAGAGGTGCTTCTATGAGGGAAAGGGTTTATGAACATTGGTATGGCTACTACATTGTCAATGTATGTTGTATTGGTAATGGCGTCAAGAGGTGCTTCTATGGGGGAAAGGGTTTATGAACATTGGTATGGCTACTACATTGTCAATGTATGTTGTATTGGTAATGGCGTCAAGAGGTGCTTCTATGAGGGAAAGGGTTTATGAACATTGGTATGGCTACTACATTGTCAATGTATGTTGTATTGGTAATGGCGTCAAGAGGTGCTTCTATTATGGAAAGGGTTTATGAACATTGGTATGGCTACTACATTGTCAATGTATGTCGTATTGGTAATGGCGTCAAGAGGTGCTTCTATGAGGGAAAGGGTTAAAGACATGCCCGACCAACTTTCAAATGTCATAAAAAGCAGACAATGGCACACTGTTACTTATTTGTATAGGATTAACTGTAATGTAATGTTTTGACGGATTTTCTCACTTTTCAGGTGAAAACGTTTATGTGAAAAAATATTGCATAACACCCCCCTCCCCCCTATCTCGATCATGTCTTTAATTCTAATAAACTCTCTGTTCTGTTCTATATTTCTAGGATATATATGGCAATCATAGGAAAATCCAGGACGAATCCAATTCAGATGGACTAAATAGGTATCGTATATTTGTATAAAACTTGTAAGTAAAGGAAAGCATGAGCCCATGGTGTTTTCCATTTCTGTCTCCGTGGCCTAGTTGTTAAGGCGTCTGCCGATGGAGCGGGAGGTCGAATGTTCGAACCTCGTCAGGGCTTCGTTCTGATATGGCCGGCTGGTGAGCCGTCAGCTAGTTAAATACTGGTTCCCGATTGCATATCAGGCTGGCGCCTGGCATACAAGCATAGGATTCGGGAAGTACTGATGTTCATAAAAAAAGGTTTCTCATAATTCAGTAAATGCTTGCCCTTTCAATATGGGTGACACTATAATAAACAAACACTATAAACTTTCAGACCAGACTATATATCACCGCTGGATGATTTAGCATTTGACATGTACCAGGACCCAGAGATTGCCCAGATAATCAGGAAATTGGAGAAGAAAAAGCAGGAAGCAGTGATGCGTAAGTTCTGTAAAAAAAAGAAAGAAGGAAATCGTTTACACATTTACACCAGTCCTATAAACACATGCGAGCAGACTTCTGGAAAAATGATGCAAATCAACGTTCAAACAAAATTTATTATAAGTTAAAATTTAAAAAGTTGAAATATTGTTCCAAATGGTGGCCATTTTGAATTTTTATGATTGCTTTTTTTGATGTCTTTAACTACACAAATATTAAATTACCAAAGTAAAGGAAAATAATTGCAAACGACACATTAATTGGTGTGTGTTTTACGTTTATTTATCGTCGCTACCGGTTGCCCATATGAGCGACGCCTCCTGAAGAGATTAGTTACTTTAGATTTTGGAGGATAGTGCATGATACAGACAGAGACCCATTCCAGAGTCTCCTCTGGTTCTTTTACGTGCATGGTGTAAAGCACCGACACGAGACCTCGGTTTAACGTCCCATCTGAAAAACTGTTAATTTGATTAGGGTCAGACGGGGGATCGAACCTGCGATCCCTGGAATACCAGTCCAACGTGTTAACCACTGGACTATTGATCCGTCTGTCAATTGTTTGTGCTTTAATTGCGTGTGTTTTACGTTTATTTATCGTCGCTACCGGTTGCCCATATGAGCGACGCCTCCTGAAGAGATTAGTTACTTTAGATTTTGAAGGATAGTGCATGATACAGACAGAGACCCACTCCAGAGTCTCCTCTGGTTCTTTTACGTGCACGGTGTAAAGCACCGACACGAGACCTCGGTTTAACGTCCCATCTGAAAGACTGTTAATTTTATTAGGGTCAGACGGGGGATCGAACCTGCGATCCCTGGATTACCAGTCCAGCGTGTTACCACAGGACTACATATCCGTCTGTACAACATTAATTATAATACTTATGCATACTTATATAAACTATATCTAGATATGCATACTTATATAAAATATATCTAGATATGCATACTGATATAAAATATATCTAGATATGCATACTTATATAAAATATATCTAGATATGCATACTGATATAAAACTTATATATTGCGATCTAACAATACAGTCATTTGTCGTTCTGAGCGCCAGAGTAACCAAATAGACCAATGGCCTGCATGGTTAATTCCTACGCGTCAGAACTCCAAACCATGTTGTATTCGCCAACAAATAACTGAAAGACAAATATTATTTCTTGAATCATGTGTTATGTTCATTTGACTCGTGTTACCGTAGTCATTTTTGCTTGAGAGGACCGGTTGTACTACCCGGCTGACTGCTTGTGCTTGGAATACCAGCTAGTTCATTCAGCGCAGTGGTTGGCGCGCTCGCTTCTCACCAATGCAACCCTGGTTCGATCCTTGGACCGGGAAGTATGTGAGATGGTACGGTGGTCGCCAGATCGGACAGGTGAGTTTTCTCAGGGTGCTCCGGTTTCCTCCCACACGAATGACCACATCTACGCTTTCATCCGCGCCAACAAGAGTGATTAATATAAGTTCGCAATCGTTGTAAAATAAATAAAATTTAAACTTTTAAACCAGTTAGTTCATTGTTTACTGAACTATAAATGTGTGTCTCCATTTGTAGAAGAAAGATTTGAATATGCAAAGAAGTTGAAGCACACAATCGGGGAACTGCAGAAGGTACTTAAATGTTAGACTAAAACATTTACGAATAATTCATAATTATTAATTTCGTTATTGTAGTCTATGCAAGTAACAGCAAAACATGGAGCCTCTGTTTTATTGTTGATATCTGTCTGCCCTGTAACCTAGAGGTTGTTTTATTGTTGATACTTGTCTGCCCTGTAACCTAGAGGTTGTTTTATTGTTGATACTTGTCTGCCCTGTAACCTAGAGGTTGTTTTATTGTTGATACTTGTCTGTCCTGTAACCTAGAGGTTGTTGATACTTGTCTGTCCTGTAACCTAGAGGTTGTTTTATTGTTGATACTTGTCTGTCCTGTAACCTATAGGTTGTTTTATTGTTGATACTTGTCTGCCCTGTAACCTAGAGGTTGTTGATACTTGTCTGTCCTGTAACCTAGAGGTTGTTTTATTGTTGATACTTGTCTGTCCTGTAACCTAGAGGTTGTTTTATTGTTGATACTTGTCTGCCCTGTAACCTAGAGGTTGTTGATACTTGTCTGTCCTGTAACCTAGAGGTTGTTTTATTGTTGATACTTGTCTGTCCTGTAACCTAGAGGTTGTTGATACTTGTCTGTCCTGTAACCTAGAGGTTGTTTTATTGTTGATACTTGTCTGTCCTGTAACCTAGAGGTTGTTGATACTTGTCTGTCCTGTAACCTAGAGGTTGTTTTATTGTTGATACTTGTCTGTCCTGTAACCTAGAGGTTGTTGATACTTGTCTGTCCTGTAACCTAGAGGTTGTTGATACTTGTCTGTCCTGTAACCTAGAGGTTGTTTTATTGTTGATACTTGTCTGTCCTGTAACCTAGAGGTTGTTGATACTTGTCTGTCCTGTAACCTAGAGGTTGTTGATACTTGTCTGCCCTGTAACCTAGGGGTTGTTTTATTGTTGATACTTGTCTGTCATGTAACCTAGAGGTTGTTGATACTTGTCTGTCCTGTAACCTAGAGGTTGTTCTATTGTTGATACTTGTCTGTCCTGTAACCTAGAGGTTGTTTTATTGTTGATACTTGTCTGCCCTGTAACCTAGAGGTTGTTTTATTGTTGATAATTGTCTGTCCTGTAACCTAGAGGTTGTTGATACTTGTCTGCCCTGTAACCTAGAGGTTGTTTTATTGTTGATACTTGTCTGTCCTGTAACCTAGAGGTTGTTGATACTTGTCTGTCCTGTAACCTAGAGGTTGTTGATACTTGTCTGCCCTGTAACCTAGGGGTTGTTTTATTGTTGATACTTGTCTGTCCTGTAACCTAGAGGTTGTTTTATTGTTGATACTTGTCTGCCCTGTAACCTAGAGGTTGTTTTATTGTTGATACTTGTCTGTCCTGTAACCTAGAGGTTGTTTTATTGTTGATACTTGTCTGTCCTGTAACCTAGAGGTTGTTTTATTGTTGATACCTATCTGTCCTGTAACCTAGAGGTTGTTTTATTGTTGATACTTGTCTGTCCTGTAACCTAGAGGTTGTTGTATTGTTGATACGTGTCTGTCCTGTAACCTAGAGGTTGTTTTATTGTTGATACCTGTCTGTCCTGTAACCTACTGGTTGGTTTATTGTTGATACTTGTCTGTCCTGTAACCTAGAGGTTGTTTTATTGTTGATACCTGTCTGTCCTGTAACCTAGGGGTTGTTTATTGTTGATACTTGTCTGTCCTGTAACCTAGGGGTTGTTTTATTGTTGATACTTGTCTGTCCTGTAACCTAGAGGTTGTTTTATTGTTGATACTTGTCTGTCCTGTAACCTAGAGGTTGTTGATACTTGTCTGTCCTGTAACCTAGAGGTTGTTTTATTGTTGATACTTGTCTGCCCTGTAACCTAGGGGTTGTTTTATTGTTGATACTGTCTGCCCTGTAACCTAGAGGTTGTTGATACTTGTCTGTCCTGTAACCTAGAGGTTGTTGATACTTGTCTGCCCTGTAACCTAGGGGTTGTTTTATTGTTGATACTTGTCTGTCCTGTAACCTAGAGGTTGTTGATACTTGTCTGTCCTGTAACCTAGAGGTTGTTTTATTGTTGATACTTGTCTGTCCTGTAACCTAGAGGTTGTTGATACTTGTCTGTCCTGTAACCTAGAGGTTGTTTTATTGTTGATACTTGTCTGCCCTGTAACCTAGAGGTTGTTTTATTGTTGATACTTGTCTGCCCTGTAGCCTAGAGGTTGTTTTATTGTTGATACTTGTCTGCCCTGTAGCCTAGAGGTTGTTGATACTTGTCTGCCCTGTAACCTAGAGGTTGTTTTATTGTTGATACTTGTCTGCCCTGTAGCTAGAGGTTGTTGATACTTGTCTGTCCTGTAACCTAGGGGTTGTTTTATTGTTGATAATTGTATGTCCTGTAACCTAGAGGTTGTTGATACTTGTCTGTCCTGTAACCTAGAGGTTGTTTTATTGTTGATACTTGTCTGCCCTGTAACCTAGAGGTTGTTTTATTGTTGATACTTGTCTGTCCTGTAACCTAGAGGTTGTTTTATTGTTGATACTTGTCTGTCCTGTAACCTAGAGGTTGTTTTATTGTTGATACTTGTCTGCCCTGTAACCTAGAGGTTGTTTTATTGTTGATACTTGTCTGCCCTGTAACCTAGAGGTTGTTTTATTGTTGATACTTGTCTGCCCTGTAACCTAGAGGTTGTTGATACTTGTCTGTCCTGTAACCTAGAGGTTGTTGATACTTGTCTGCCCTGTAACCTAGAGGTTGTTTTATTGTTGATACTTGTCTGTCCTGTAACCTAGAGGTTGTTGATACTTGTCTGTCCTGTAACCTAGAGGTTGTTGATACTTGTCTGTCCTGTAACCTAGAGGTTGTTTTATTGTTGATACTTGTCTGTCCTGTAACCTAGAGGTTGTTGATACTTGTCTGTCCTGTAACCTAGAGGTTGTTGATACTTGTCTGCCCTGTAACCTAGGGGTTGTTTTATTGTTGATACTTGTCTGTCATGTAACCTAGAGGTTGTTGATACTTGTCTGTCCTGTAACCTAGAGGTTGTTCTATTGTTGATAATTGTCTGTCCTGTAACCTAGAGGTTGTTTTATTGTTGATACTTGTCTGCCCTGTAACCTAGAGGTTGTTTTATTGTTGATACTTGTCTGCCCTGTAACCTAGAGGTTGTTTTATTGTTGATACTTGTCTGTCCTGTAACCTAGAGGTTGTTTTATTGTTGATAATTGTCTGTCCTGTAACCTAGAGGTTGTTGATACTTGTCTGTCCTGTAACCTAGAGGTTGTTGATACTTGTCTGCCCTGTAACCTAGAGGTTGTTTTATTGTTGATACTTGTCTGTCCTGTAACCTAGAGGTTGTTTTATTGTTGATACTTGTCTGCCCTGTAACCTAGAGGTTGTTGATACTTGTCTGTCCTGTAACCTAGAGGTGTTTTATTGTTGATACTTGTCTGCCCTGTAACCTAGAGGTTGTTTTATTGTTGATACTTGTCTGCCCTGTAACCTAGAGGTTGTTGATACTTGTCTGTCCTGTAACCTAGAGGTTGTTGATACTTGTCTGCCCTGTAACCTAGGGGTTGTTTTATTGTTGATACTTGTCTGTCCTGTAACCTAGAGGTTGTTTTATTGTTGATACTTGTCTGCCCTGTAACCTAGAGGTTGTTTTATTGTTGATACTTGTCTGTCCTGTAACCTAGAGGTTGTTTTATTGTTGATACTTGTCTGTCCTGTAACCTAGAGGTTGTTTTATTGTTGATACCTATCTGTCCTGTAACCTAGAGGTTGTTTTATTGTTGATACTTGTCTGTCCTGTAACCTAGAGGTTGTTGTATTGTTGATACGTGTCTGTCCTGTAACCTAGAGGTTGTTTTATTGTTGATACCTGTCTGTCCTGTAACCTACTGGTTGGTTTATTGTTGATACTTGTCTGTCCTGTAACCTAGAGGTTGTTTTATTGTTGATACCTGTCTGTCCTGTAACCTAGGGGTTGTTTATTGTTGATACTTGTCTGTCCTGTAACCTAGGGGTTGTTTTATTGTTGATACTTGTCTGTCCTGTAACCTAGAGGTTGTTTTATTGTTGATACTTGTCTGTCCTGTAACCTAGAGGTTGTTTTATTGTTGATACTTGTCTGCCCTGTAACCTAGAGGTTGTTGATACTTGTCTGTCCTGTAACCTAGAGGTTGTTGATACTTGTCTGCCCTGTAACCTAGGGGTTGTTTTATTGTTGATACTTGTCTGTCCTGTAACCTAGAGGTTGTTGATACTTGTCTGTCCTGTAACCTAGGGGTTGTTTTATTGTTGATAATTGTATGTCCTGTAACCTAGAGGTTGTTTTATTGTTGATACTTGTCTGCCCTGTAACCTAGAGGTTGTTTTATTGTTGATACTTGTCTGTCCTGTAACCTAGAGGTTGTTTTATTGTTGATACTTGTCTGTCCTGTAACCTAGAGGTTGTTTTATTGTTGATACCTGTCTGTCCTGTAACCTAGGGGTTGTTTTATTGTTGATACTTGTCTGTCCTGTAACCTAGAGGTTGTTTTATTGTTGATACTTGTCTGTCCTGTAACCTAGAGGTTGTTTTATTGTTGATACTTGTCTGTCCCTGTAACCTAGAGGTTGTTGATACTTGTCTGTCCTGTAACCTAGAGGTTGTTGATACTTGTCTGCCCTGTAACCTAGATGTTGTTTTATTGTTGATACGTGTCTGTCCTGTAACCTAGAGGTTGTTGATACTTGTCTGCCCTGTAACCTAGATGTTGTTTTATTGTTGATACTTGTCTGCCCTGTAACCTAGAGGTTGTTTTATTGTTGATACCTGTCTGTCCTGTAACCTAGGGGTTGTTTATTGTTGATACTTGTCTGTCCTGTAACCTACTGGTTGGTTTATTGTTGATACTTGTCTGCCCTGTAACCTAGAGGTTGTTTTATTGTTGATACCTGTCTGTCCTGTAACCTAGAGGTTGTTTTATTGTTGATACTTGTCTGCCCTGTAACCTAGAGGTTGTTGATACTTGTCTGTCCTGTAACCTAGAGGTTGTTTTATTGTTGATACTTGTCTGTCCTGTAACCTAGAGGTTGTTTTATTGTTGATACTTGTCTGTCCTGTAACCTAGAGGTTGTTGATACTTGTCTGCCCTGTAACCTAGAGGTTGTTTTATTGTTGATACTTGTCTGTCCTGTAACCTAGAGGTTGTTGATACTTGTCTGTCCTGTAACCTAGGGGTTGTTTTATTGTTGATACTTGTCTGCCCTGTAACCTAGAGGTTGTTTTATTGTTGATACCTGTCTGTCCTGTAACCTAGAGGTTGTTTTATTGTTGATACTTGTCTGTCCTGTAACCTAGAGGTGTTTTTTGTTGATACTTGTCTGTCCTGTAACCTAGAGGTTGTTTTATTGTTGATACTTGTCTGTCCTGTAACCTAGAGGTTGTTTTTGTTGTTGATACTTGTCTGTCCTGTAACCTAGAGGTTGTTTTATTGTTGATACTTGTCTGTCCTGTAACCTAGAGGTTGTTTTATTGTTGATACTTGTCTGTCCTGTAACCTAGAGGTTGTTTTATTGTTGATACCTGTCTGTCCTGTAACCTAGGGGTTGTTTATTGTTGATACTTGTCTGTCCTGTAACCTACTGGTTGGTTTATTGTTGATACTTGTCTGCCCTGTAACCTAGAGGTTGTTTTATTGTTGATACCTGTCTGTCCTGTAACCTAGAGGTTGTTTTATTGTTGATACTTGTCTGTCCTGTAACCTAGATGTTGTTTTATTGTTGATACCTGTCTGTCCTGTAACCTAGAGGTTGTTTTATTGTTGATACTTGTCTGTCCTGTAACCTAGAGGTTGTTTTATTGTTGATACTTGTCTGCCCTGTAACCTAGAGGTTGTTGATACTTGTCTGCCCTGTAACCTAGGGGTTGTTTTATTGTTGATACCTGTCTGTCCTGTAACCTAGAGGTTTTATGGGTTGAAAATTGTTTATAATTTGAAGGTTGGCGAGAAACTTGGTAAATATGAAGTAGAAAAGAGACAAGCAGTAGAGAATGAAGACTACGACAAGGCCAAGTTGAAGAAAGTACAAATGGATGAATACAGACTGCAAATATACAAAGATCTTAATGTGAAAGATTTACTCGATACCACAAGTGTAAGTAACAACGGAGGAATATTTAGAGAATAATTGCATTGCTACCCATACGTAAAATTTGAATTTATCAAATAACTTTTATTTCATACGATGTAATGCTGCTTTAAGCAAACAAATTTTAAATGTTTCATAAAAATAATTCGGGGAGGGCCGTAACTAATGTTGCTAGAATTTGTGGCCCGACACGTTTGCTTTTTCTTGAAATGTTCATGTCTTGTAATACAGTCAAACCTGTAAGTGGTCACCTCCATTAAGCAGCCAACCTGTATTAAGCAGTCAGTTTCCAGATTCCCAATTGTTTTTTTGATATATTTGACCTCTATTAAGCAGCCACCTGTGCTAAGCAGCCACTTTCTGTGATTCCCTTGGCTGGCTGCTTAAGACAGGTCTGACTGTATATATATGTAAAATGAATCAAGCAATAAAATTATGATTAGACTAAATAAAAATATATTCTTTTCAGCTGCGGCATCCACAGAAGATTGACCTTGGTAAGTCGCGTCATTTTATATTTAAAGCCCCATAATGCATTTACTTAGAATGTGCTGTGCACCAAGATATTGCAAGGAGTGGATGATTAAATATTCTTATTATTGTCTTATTTTATTTTTTCAATAAATAAATTATTATGGTAAAAAATAACATTTGGAAAATATACCCACAAGCAAATGTACTTTTATCAAATTACTATTTGTAATTTACCTCCCTTTATGAATATTTATTAACACAATCACCAATAACTCTGTAAATGGTGGTTTACTAAAGTTTACCACTATGATAAATTTGCATATAAATTATAGTATTATTTTTCCAACTGAGGAAAAAAAAGGCCTGCGTTGCCCACTCCTATACGTCAGAACTTCAAACCGTTCAAGCAGTTACATGTTTGTGTAAACACAGCAGTTATATGTTTGTGTAAACACAGCAGTTACATGTTTGTGTAAACACAGCAGTTACATGTTTGTGTAAACACAGCAGTTACATGTTTGTGTAAACACAGCAGTTACATGTTTGTGTAAACACAGCAGTTACATGTTTGTGTAAACACAGGTTTTGTTTGTGTGCAGTTACATGTTTGTGTAAACACAGCAGTTACATGTTTGTGTAAACACAGCAGTTACATGTTTGTGTAAACACAGCAGTTACATGTTTGTGTAAACACAGCAGTTACATGTTTGTGTAAACACAGCAGTTACATGTTTGTGTAAACATAGCAGTTATATGTTTGTGTAAACACAGCAGTTACATGTTTGTGTAAACACAGCAGTTACACGTTTGTGTAAACACAGCAGTTACATGTTTGTGTAAACACAGCAGTTACATGTTTGTGTAAACACAGCAGTTACATGTTTGTGTAAACACAGCAGTTACATGTTTGTGTAAACACAGCAGTTACATGTTTGTGTA
>CM026402.1:59074914-59146141 GCA_014843695.1 Archivesica marissinica
AACATTATGTCAAGTCTAAATTTACTAATATTAGCTCGGTATTATGCATTTTCTGAGGTAACTTTCAATTCTCACGGCTTGGAGAAAAATGCTGAAGCTGTGAGAATTGAAAGTTCCAGTCAGGGACCTTTCTAAAGTGATGCACAGGCATCATATGAAGTTGTGAGATATCTGTCTCAATTGACCAGCATGAAAACAATATGTCAAGTCTAAATGTACTAATATTAGCTCGGTATTATGCATTTTCTGAGGTGACTTTCAATTCTCACGGCTTGGAGAAAAATGCCGAAGCTGTGAGAATTGAAAGTTCCCGTTAGGGACCTTTCTAAAGTGACACACAGGCATCATATGAAGTGGTTAGATATATATCTCACCTGACCAGCATGAAAACATTATGCCAAGTCTAAATTTACTAATAGTAGCTCAGTATTATGCATTTTCTGAGGTGACTTTCAATTCTCACGGCTTGGGGGAAAATTCTGAAGCTGTGAGAATTGAATGTTCCCGTCAGGGACCTTTCTAAAGTGACCCACAGGCATCATATGAAGTGGTTAGATATCTATCTCACCTGACCAGCATGAAAACATGCCAAGTCTAAATTTACTAATAGTAGCTCGGTATTATGCATTTTCTGAGGTGACTCAATTCTCACGGCTTGGGGGAACATTCTGAAGCTGTGAGAATTGAAAGTTCCCGTTAGGGACCTATCTAAAGTGACCCACAGGCATCATATGAAGTGGTTTGATATCTATCTCACCTGACCAGCATGAAAACATTATGCCAAGTCTAAATTTACCAATATTAGCTCGGTATTATGCATTTTCTGAGGTGACTTTCAATTCTCACAGCTTGGAGAAAAATGCCGAAGCTGTGAGAATTGAAAGTTCCCGTTAGGGACCTTTCTAAAGTGACCCACAGGCATCATATGAAGTGGTTAGATATCTATCTCACCTGACCAGCATGAAAACATTATGCCAAGTCTAAATTTACCAATATTAGCTCAGTATTATGCATTTTCTGAGGTGACTTTCAATTGTCATGGCTTGGAGAAAAATGCTGAAGCTGTGAGAATTGAAAGTTCCAGTCAGGGACCTTTCTAAAGTGACCCACAGGCATCATATGAAGTGGTTAGATATATATCTCACCTGACCAGCATGAAAACATTATGCCAAGTTTAAATTTACTAATAGTAGCTCAGTATTATGCATTTTCTGAGGTGACTTTCAATTCTCACGGCTTGGGGGAAAATTCTGAAGCTGTGAGAATTGAAAGTTCCCGTCAGGGACCTATCTAAAGTGATGCACAGGCATCATATGAAGTGGTGAGATATCTGTCTCAATTGGGGCTGTGAGAATTGAAAGTTCCCGTTAGGGACCTATCTAAAGTGATGCACAGGCATCATATGAAGTGGTGAGATATCTATCTCACCTGACCAGCATGAAAACATTATGCCAAGTCTAAATTTACCAATATTAGCTCAGTATTATGCATTTTCTGAGGTGACTTTCAATTCTCACGGCCTGGGGAAAATGTTGAAGCTGTGAGAATTGAAAGTCCCGGTAAGGGACCTATCTAAAGTGACCCACAGGCATCGAGTGTAGGACAATATCCCCCGCCGGACAATATCCCCCCCCGTATATTTTGACCCATGCGGACAATATCCCCCTGCAAAAATGACAGGGCGGACAATATCCCCCCCATCAAAAATACAAGGCGGACAATATCTCCCCCGTGGATAATCCTAGGGCGGACAATATCCCCCCGTAGAAAAATCATAGGACGGAGAAAGAGTAACTAACAAGAATGGGTTAACAACCTTTATTTCCGCACATAAGCATGATAAATAATGATGTAGGACAGTGCGATATTTTGTGTGAATTTTGGTGTTTATTATAGTCTTATTCACGAAAGTGCTAATTGAGACTTGTCATTTAGCACATAGTTGCGAAACCTAAGAATTGTTCACAGTCTTATACACTCGCCAATCGCGAACAGGAAACTGGCTGTCGTTTTCGCAATCAAATCTTCAATTAGCCAAACAAACAATTAACATAATCAAAGTCCATTTACCAATCAGTGCAGTTGAAAGAAGCAATCAAACAAATCAAGTGAACACATTATGAGCCCAAAACTAAGGTCAAAGATGGACAAAATATCACAATGTGACACAATATTACTTATACAGAAATAAAATAAAGCTTGTTAATGTGATTTTCTACGGGGGGATATTGTCCGCCTTGTCTTTTTGATGGGGGGGATATTGTCCGCCCTGTGATTTTCTACGGGGGGGATATTGTCCGCCCTGTCTTTTTGATGGGGGGGATATTGTCCGCCTGGGTCAAAATATACGGGGGGGATATTGTCCGGGGGGATATTGTCCGTTCCCCATACCACAGGCATCATATGAAGTGGTGAGATATCTATCTCCATTGGCCCACAGGAAAACATTATGTATAGTCTAAATATATTAATATAAACTTGGTATTATGCATTTTCTGGGAATTGGGGTGGGGGTCTAATAATTTGGCGCAAGAATAAAAAATTAGGACAAAAATGTAACCTTTTCAGTTGTCAATATCATTTATTATAATTATATATCAAATTTTTCTGATCTTAGTTGTCTCCTAGTTTCACACCTGCCAGCAAATCCCATAATCCTGGGGTTTGTTCCCACTTTCCCAACCTTTTATTTTCACACATACTAATTATCCCCAATTATCTCTTCGCCCCTCAAACGTACCTGTATTTTCTATACTGTTCAAAAAATAAATGAAAGGCACACATAAACTTGTACTTGCAGTGTACTATTTCAATGTTATTTATCTTGTTCCATCTGTTGAAAATACTTACTTATTCTAGAATAAAATATTTTTTTGTTATTTTTGTTTCCAGTGCATATGCATATCTTTAAGGAGAAAAGTGTTCCTTTAATTGTGTATAAATTAAAATTGTCAGTATGTACGTTTAACATTAATAATTCAGATAAAGGTTCATAATAATAAATAGCAGACATATTTTAATTTTGAAATGTGAACTATAAAGATACAAACAATTAACAATATGTATCTATTATTTATTTATGATTATAACAGTTATACTAGGTAATTACATAATTATATATCAACACTATTTTTTAATTAGCAATTATGAACTGATTGCAAATTAGTCTGAGAACAACAATAATGATTAATGAAATTAACAATTTACTTATAACTAACTGTTGAAAACTAAGAAAAACAGGTCACTAACTGTAAGTCATTCTTTAACATAGTATAAAATGAAGGTCAGTTTCCTCTGTAATCATAAATCTCTAAAATGGCAAATGCGCTAGTCAATATACGGGATACGGACAGAAGCCCC
Organism: Archivesica marissinica; assembly: GCA_014843695.1. NCBI lineage: Eukaryota > Metazoa > Mollusca > Bivalvia > Venerida > Vesicomyidae > Archivesica > Archivesica marissinica. Next base: position 59,078,275 of record CM026402.1, read on the forward strand.
TCCGGACAAAAGCCCCCCCATCTCTTTTGCCACAGGAGGACAAAAGCCCCCCCCCCGTTCAAATTCAGGGTAGGACAAAAGCCCCCCCATAGAAAACCCAAGGGAGTACAAAAGCCCCCCCATGCACATCAGGGTAGGACAAAAGTCCCCCCATAGAAAAACCAAGGGAGGACAAAAGCCCCCCCATGCATATCCAGGGTAGGACAACCCCCCGCCCCTCCCCCACCCCATTTATCAAAATGCAATGCCTAATCCCATTGATCTATATCGTATAACATGATTAATCAACTAATCCCATTGATCTTCTTCGTGATTATGTGATTAGTCAACTGATGTTTTTGCACTCAAAGACCTTGTTCCAGAATCTCTCGAGCCAGTCATAGACTACGTTGACACAACGTATGTGAGTGGTGGATACAAGACGATCAGAGGAGCGAACGGCGTCATCAAAATGAGACGGACACAGCCCAGATTCCCCCCGGCAATTTGGAATGTGAACCAGACTACACTCGACGGAGGTGATAGGACCAACAACCTGTGCGAAAGCTGGAACAATAGTTTCAAACACCTGGTAGGACATAGCAACCCAAGTCTCTGGACCGTCATCACATCTCTGCAGAAGGACCAGACAGCAGTTAACACCGAACTCTAGCGTGTACGGACAGGCCAACCGTCAGCCAAACGTCAGCGGAAGGAGACTGTCAGCCACCAGAAACGTCTCAGCAAGTTGTGCAGCCAATACCGCGATGGACAGAAATCACAGGCCAGTTTTATGTTCGCGATTGGAGAATGTATCCGACTATGAACAGTTTATTCGCTTGTGTTCCCAGTGTGTTCCCAGTGTGGTGAAATCATCCTTATTATAGAACATAACATTTGACTGCTTACGACATAGTCCCCAGTGTATGACATCTTGATTTGAGCCCCGTCACATCACATTAGTCACATGAGTTTGTTCAGACCATAAGTGTGCTGATATATTAATGCAAGATATAAGAGATTAATGTGCTTGTTTAATTCATGTTTTGAATTGATTTGAGTCACATCACATCAGTCACATGAGATTGTTCAGACTATAAATAGCCATCATATAGAAAGTACATGTGCTTTGGTTAATAGTGTGCTGAAATATTAATGTGCTTGTTTCATGTTTCATTCATGTTGTTCATGTTTGTTTTGCCAATATAAAAGGTACATGTCACTCAATGTCTTACTTGTCAATACTTAGGAAACAATGTCAGCTTTTGTCCTACCCTGAATGTGAATAGGGGGGCTTTTGTCCACCCTTGGGTTTTCTATGAGGGGACTTTTGTCCTACCATGAATTTGAACGGGGGGGCTTTTGTCCTCCCGTGTCAAAAACCATGGGAGGGCTATTGTCTAGGGGGGCTTATGTCCTACACTCCAATATACGGTTCATAGAGAATAGCAGAGTAAGTCAGACTCTAGTTCTAAATGGTTACATGTACAGCCTGAAAACCAGAAAACGGGAGTGTCGCTACTGGAACTGTGTCAACAAAGCATGCAATGCTAAAATTAACACTAAGAATGAGCTTCCTACCAAAATCGCTGATGAACACAATCACCCAAGACATGACAGCAGAATTGTTGCTGCGGACATCATGAGTGGTGTCCGAAAGCAGGTCCGAGGGTCAACACAGCCGGTGCTCTCCATTTATAACGATATGCTGGCTGACACAAGATCGATCGAATGGGACAATTCCACCCAAGAGGTTGTGGCTAATCTACCCACTTTCTACGAAGCCAAATCCAGTTTATATAGACAGCGGTCCAAGACTAGACCAGTTCTGCCAAAGACAAGGGCGGATGTCAACTTGGAAGGGAAGTGGATAGAGTCGCTTGCAGGGGAGCCATTCCTAATCGCCAATGACGGTGATGTGGCGCGAATGCTCATATTAGCCACCGTTGACAACCTGGCCCAGCTGTCTACAGCCGAGACCTGGTATATGGACGGTACCTTCTACGCTTCGCCGTCATATTTCTACCAGCTATACACTATCCACTCCATGATCGACGGGTATATGTGTCCCCAAGTGTATGGACTACTCCCAAATAAACAACAGACAATGTACACCAGATTCTTCACACTCATCCAGAATTTCGCCCGTGAACATAACATTCCTCTGTCCCCAGAAACGATAATGATGGACTTCGAAACAGCAGCGTGGCGTGCTGTCAGTATCGTGTTTGTTGGTGTTCAAGTCCGTGGTTCTTTCTTTCACTTCACACAGTGTATGTGGAGAAAAGTACAATATTGTGGTCTTGTAGCTGACTTCAAGAACAATGAAGAAGTGAAGAAACTTGTGCTACGTGCTTCGGTACTGCCACTTGTCCCCCTAGCCTCTGTCGAAGATGTGTGGTTCCAAACTCTGGAATAATGTGACAATGACTCAGTGCCGGTGTCTAAGTTTAAGGACTATGTGACTGAGCAGTGGGTAGAGGGAGACCGCCGCTCCTGGAATCATTACGAGAATGATGGTCCACGCACTACCAATCATGTTGAGGGTTGGCACCATAAAATAAACAACCAACTACGACCATCCTAATATTTATACATTGATAGACCTGGTCCAGAAAGAGCAGGCTGCTAACGAGGCGAAGCTGTTTCAGCACGCCAACGGTGGAAAGCAGCGACCAAGGAAGCGGGTATACCGTGAGCGTGAGCAAATGCACATCAGACTGAAGCACCAACTGCGAACTGGCGACATGGACATCATGACGTATGTTGATGCTGCTTCTCACTTAGTCAAATTAAAGTGAATATGTACAATACAAATATTTCAAGATTTATATCTATGTTCATGTTCATGTGTTTGTCTTATCCATGTAAATATCTATGTTTTCGATTTAATGCTTATAACTCAAAATAAAGAATATCTATCTATATGAAACTTATATTTATGAACAACTTTCCCAAATTTAGAAACACAAATTTTCAGTACAGTATAGCAATTTTCGCCAATTATCACCTTTCAACTCTATTGTTACACCGAACAATACATTCCCCCAACACCTACCTAAATTTCTATAGGACTAATAAAAGGTTGGGAAAGTGGGAACACACCAATCCTGGAAAGGATGTTAATTAGACTACACCTCACTGGTTATTGACCTGGAATATACAAGACAGTAATTCTTGGAGCATTGGCAGGTCATCACAGCTTTACATGGTGGTATTGTTTATGACATGAGAATAAAGCTTTAGTGTGATATTTGAAATATGACAAATAGTGGTGTTCTAATAATAACAGCCAACTGCTGACACACCGATTTTATGTCACTCATCATATTTTTGGAGAAATGAGAGGCATATTTCACCCATTTCATTTTGGATACATTTAAAGTTTTTGCAAACAACATAGATCTATGTTGTTTGCTACATAGCTAAGTGTCTTAGCAAGATCATCTGAATAGCAAACATCATAGAGCCTGATCAGACGGCATGTTTCGTGGTGGCTGATATGGCTCTATATTCTTTGCATATACTGTTTGAACGGTATCCAGAATCAAATAGGTTAAGAAAAGTTACTTTACAATTGAATAATTCTACAGACGGATATGTAGTCCAGTGGTAACAAGCTGGACTGGTAATCCAGGGATCGCAGGTTAGATCCCCCGTCTGAACCTAATAAAATTAACAGTCTTTCAGATGGGACGTTAAACCGAAGTCTTGTGTCGGTGCTGTACACAGTGCACGCAAAAGAACTAGAGGAGACTCTGGAATGGGTCTCTGTCTGTCTGTATCATTGCACTATCCTCCACAAATCTAAAATGACTAATCTCTCCAGGAGGCGTCGCTAATATTTGCATAATAAATTACGGCTTGTCCATTTTCAGAGTGGACAAGCTCTGTGTCAGAGAACACAAATGCCGTTTTGTCAGTAAACAAAAGCAATTTTAGTGAAAGTCATGATAGCGCAATGGTAGCGCGTTCGCGTCAGGTGCGAAAGGCCTGGAGTTCGAGCCCCGCTGGAGCCGTTACGATTGTGTCCTTAGGCAAGGCATTTAAATTCCATGTTGCCTCTTCTCTCTCCCTCGTGGCGATGGATTCCATCAGGAATGAGGTCTCGAGAGTGATCAATATAAGTTATAAGAACTTGTTTCGCAATAGAGATAAAATAAATTTGTATAAACTAAAAGTAATTTATGGGTTTAAAGTAGGTCACAGTGCCTGGGTAAGGATTTGATGCAGTAAGGATGACTGACTAGTACATTTATTTAATGTCGCCACCGCATAAATGCATTTGGGCGACTGAGTTTTCTAAGATGATTAAAATACTCATCATCTAAAATTGATGGTTTTGCCTATCGTAATTATTATAACTAGATGTTTAGTGGGCTATGAGGGCTGCTGTAATCTCAGTGTGTGTTCGGTTTTCATATCTCCGACTGTCGCTCACACAATAATTTGTGTCAGCGATAGTCGGGGTAGACTGGAAGAATAAAATACCCGGTATATGTATACTTCTAAGATGTCTAAGACTGCATATATATAAATATATGATTACCATTTCTACTATGACTATGTGACGAGAATACCTTGTTACACATGCAATGTCGCATCATAGTATAATACTGTGATCGACATGCCACAAGACAATAAAGTCTTCCACCCATATCCGTCCAGCATCCGACATTTTACATTAAAATTACAAAGTTATGTACCAGGTAATAACGGATCTCCCATATACATGGGAAATTAAAATTTTGTTTATATATCACATTCATATTCTCAGCCCACTATGTCTTTTGGACATCTTTTTTAACATATTTAAGAAAGAGTGTAGGACAAAACACCCCCCGGACTAAACACCCCCGCTCATTTTTGTATAGGTGGACAAAACACCCCTCATCATTTTTACAAGGTGGACAAAACACCCCCTACGGTTTTTACAAGGCGGACAAAACACCCCCTACGGTTTTTACAAGGCGGACAAAACACCCACTACGGTTTTTACAAGGTGGACAAAACACCCACTACGGTTTTTACAAGGTGGACAAAACACCCATTAACTAAAACACCTCCTAATAATGAGGTTACAATAATGACAAAATATTTTTCAATATTTTATTTTTTATTTTATTACACATGTTTAATTTACGCAGAAAATAAAACATTCAAATGGATTTACATAACAGAATAAGATATCAGTTTGCAACTGATTGTCAAATTAAAGGTAACACTTTGAAGTATTTAATCACTATTAATTGCTTACAAAGTGTTACCTTAAAATTGACAATCAGTTGAGTATCAACACCTAAAGACCAATTTTACATTAACATTATATTTCATTATATTTCATTACCAAAGAAAATTTAAATTTATTCAATATAAGCTACACTTAGCACATAGTTTTTAGCACCTAAAAAAATGTTTTGTCCAGTTTAATGCAGTCTGATGCACTGTCCCATGGTGTGCAGAAACTGGGCCAGAGTCTTCTGTCCGTTGTTGAGTTGAAGGCACAATGTCTTAAGGCGCTTCTGGTGTACGAGAGTGTTTTTTCTTTTTCTCTTGGGAGCTGGTTGCCCCTGCTGGTTACTGTACACTTCTGTTTCTACCAGTGCGGCGTCCCTCTGTAAGCACTGGATTACAACAGTCCACAGTGATGGGTTGTTATGGCCAACCAAATGCTTGAAACCATTATTCCATGACTCGCACATATTATTAGTGCGATGCTGGTCTGTCACTGTGGCGTCATGAACATTCCAGATCTGAGGTGGAAACCGTGGAGTTGTTCGCCGGAACCTCATTCTTCCTTCCTCACCAACCACAGCTCTGTAATTTCCGGACACATACGTTCCGTCGAAATACTCGATCAGCCCGTTGAGATTTTCTGGCGCAGTTTCCTTCAGGATTCTCATTCCCTCTTTGACCCGGTCGACTGGAAGGAACGCCAGGGCATCAAGCATCCCACAGAAGATGCGAACTTCTTCATCTGACTTGTAGAGATTCTGAAGACCCTCGGACTGGACACGTCTCCATGTTGACTGAGTGAGGTGGTAGAAACATCCCTGTATATGAATATTTGCCGAGATGACAGCCCTTACTGCGTTGTGTATGGCGACCTCGTAGTCTGCGACAATGCGGTTGGGGTTAGGACGGATGTCCTTTCTCAGGCAGGCGTCTAGGAGGGCGGTGAGGCACTCTTCATACACCTCCTGATGTTTGGATGGCAGCAGCGCGTAGGCAGCAGACACACATGTTTCTCCCAGAGGAACACGGATGCAGAACAGCTGAGGGAACTGAGAGGGCGCTGTGGAGTTGGTTCCATCCATGAACCATGTATCAGCGTTTTCGAGGAGCTCAAATCCATCACCGCTTGCGAACACCAGTAGCCTCTGATGTATGGATCCGTTGTCGTAGATTAGGAATGACCCGTCCCCTCGCATAGTGGTGTATTCCTCTGGTAGTGGGTATGGGATGTCCTGTCTGGTTGCTGGCTCTGAGGGTGCTGTTCCACGTTTCGCCCGACGTACGACTCTCTTCAGGGAATCGACCCTGCCAGCCGCAGATGCTACCTCCTTAGGCACGGTGGCTAGTTTGTCTGTAACAATCTGCCCAGGTTTCCCTCTGTTGGCCTGGACGGTAGCCTTGATTTCGGACTTCACCTTCATGGCAGCGATGGCGAACAGATCAGCTTCATGGTTGTGCTCTGTTGTAGACTTCACCTCTGTAGCAGCACAATCAGTTGTGAGTGCACCTTTGCACTGTTTCTTGAGCGATGAGTACACTCCCACCGAACTGTTGTTTTCGACTCTTTCTTCTTAGTGTACGCATACCCTGCATAGCAGAGTTGTTTTCTAGAGCCTTTATTACTGGTTATGAATTCCATATTTGCAGTTGCAATGATGGAACAGAAGATATGTTTCTTGCAATATCAATTGGCAACCTTATTTTTTTTTTTTATTACGTTTATTTATCGTCGCTACCGGTGGCCCATATGAGCGACGCCTCCTGAAGAGATTAGTTATTTTAGATTTTTGGAGGATAGTGCATGATACAGACAGAGACCCATTCCAGAATCTCCTCTGGTTCTTTTACGTGCACGGTGTAAAGCACCGACACGAGACCTCGGGTTAACGTCCCATCTGAAAGACTGTTAATTTTATTAGGGTCAGACGGGGGATCGAACCTGCGATCCCTGGATTACCAGTCCAGCTTGTTACCACTGTACTACAGATCCGTCTGTTGGCAACCTTAATTAATTATTAATCTTTATATAACAGACATTTTGTGCAGTTTGCATCTTTTTGCAGTTTGCATTTCGCAGTTTGCAGTTTGCAATATCAATTGGCAACCTTAATTAATTATTAATCTTTATATAACAGACATTTTGTGCAGTTTGGATCTTTTTGCAGTTTGCATTTCGCAGTTTGCAGTTTGCAATATCAATTGGCAACCTTAATTAATTATTAATCTTTATATAACAGACATTTTGTGCAGTTTGCATCTTTTTGCAGTTTGCATTTCACAGTTTTATGTGTAAAAATAATATAATTGGCAATAACCATTCATATTATTCTATGATATCAGTTATACATGATAACAGCTAATCAAGGAATTCCAACAATAAAAAACTTCCTAATTAACATTAGCAGAAAAAAAACCGTAGGGGGTGTTTTGTCCGACTTGTAAAAACCGTAGGGGGTGTTTTGCCCGCCTTGTAAAAACCGTAGGGGGTGTTTTGTCCACCTTGTAAAAATGATGAGGGGTGTTTTGTCCACCTATACAAAAATGAGCGGGGGGTGTTTAGTCCGGGGGGTGTTTTGTCCGGCTCCCATTCTTAATTAATTATTAATCTTTATATAACAGACATTTTGTGCAGTTTGCATCTTTTTGCAGTTTGCATTTCGCAGTTTGCAGTTTGCAATATCAATTGGCAACCTTAATTAATTATTAATCTTTATATAACAGACATTTTGTGCAGTTTGCATCTTTTTGCAGTTTGCATTTCGCAGTTTTATGTGTAAAAATAATATAATTGGCAATAACCATTCATATTATTCTATGATATCAGTTATACATGATAACAGCTAATCAAGGAATTCCAACAATAAAAAACTTCCTAATTAACATTAGCAGAAAAAAAGAAACCATAGGGGTGTTTTGTCCACCTTGTAAAAACCGTAGGGGGTGTTTTGTCCGCCTTGTAAAAACCGTAGGGGGTGTTTTGTCCGCCTTGTAAAAACCGTAGGGGGTGTTTTGTCCACCTTGTAAAAATGATGAGGGGTGTTTTGTCCACCTATACAAAAATGAGCGGGGGGTGTTTAGTCCGGGGGGGTGTTTTGTCCGGCTCCCGTATTTTTCCAATTGCCAAGTCCAATGATGTATCATGCATATCATTGGGCCCTCATTAAGTACATTTTTAGTGTTCCAATTACATATACCGTCTACATCCGTTATGTCGAATTCCATCGGACCGAACAAAATACTTTGACATAACCGAAGTTTGACTTAGCGAAATTTGATATAAACGGAGCCAGTTATATGTAAAATGATAGTGTATGAAACGGGACTCTGATCCGACTTTGAAATAACCGGAGAATTCGAGATAACCGGAGAATTCGACATAGCTTTTTTTGTTTCTTTGTGCAACATGGTTTGTCCATAATTGGCAAAGGCAGACATAATCCCACCTATAAAACCTTTTGTGAGGTTCGTATTGAAGAGTTTTATCAGGTTCTTTGTGATCTATATTCCTGGTTTTAATTCATTTGTCATGAAAATATACAACTCTAGCGAAATGTACATGGCTTCAAATGTTTATCTGTGAACTATATGGCTCTTAGCTGGCTCCATGCTTTTCAAATTGGCGACAAAAGTGGCGCAGACAAACAGAGGGAACCCTGGTACTACGTTAAGCTTCGAGCCGAGTTTGGCCAAATTTGCATGAATATTAATATAATGTTTTATCGAAGGCGTTTATGCTTATCAGTAGAATTGTTTAGTGCTTAACCGTTAGCCTGCTGTAGGCGATCAGGACGATTTGAATGAAAGTGTCACAAGCCCTACTTGTATACCACTGTAACCTATCATCACTGATGGTTACGGGTCGAGCCCTGCTCAGGCCGTTTCTCATTTATATGAAGAAGGCGATCGGGACGATTTAAATGAAATGTCACAAGCCCTACTTGTATACCACTGTAACCTATCATCACTGATGGTTACGGGTTCGAGCCCTGCCCAGGAGGTTTCTCGTTTATATGAAGGTGATCGGGACGATTTGAATGAAATGTCACAAGCCCTACTTGTATACCACTGTAACCTATCATCACTGATGGTTACGGGTTCGAGCCCTGCTCAGGCCGTTTCTCATTTATATGAAGAAGGTGATCGGGACGATTTAAATGAAATGTCACAAGCCCTACTTGTATACCACTGTAACCTATCATCACTGATGGTTACGGGTTCGAGCCCTGCTCAGGCCGTTTCTCATTTATATGAAGAAGGCGATCGGGACGATTTGAATGAAATGTCACAAGCCCTACTTTCTAGGAGTCCGCCTCCGTGGTCGAGTGGTTAAGGTCGCTGACTTGTATACCACTGTAACCGATCATCACTGATGGTCACGGGTTTGAGCCCTGCTCAGGCCGTTTCTCATTTATATGAAAAAGTTGGCAGTTTCTTACGGAGGTTGGTGCACCCAAGTACAGGTTATCCGCTGGAGCCTGCTCAGGAAAGGTGTTAAGTAAACTGCCCGCCGGCGATATAGCCCGAAATGGTGCTGATGCGGGTGTACAACCCAAACAAACAAACTTTCTAGGAAAAATAAGAAAAATATTACACATTTGTTATCTGCTCATTTCGCCTACAGCGTGCTAAACGTTAATTTAGCAGATACAAAAGCGCAGCAGCAAATAGAGATTACTTATTAGTATGCAAATGATAATAGAATGCAAGCTGTGTAGACAATTAACATAGGAGATAGGGGGTTCAGAGCAGGGTTTACTCCAAGACCCAGGTTTACACTGAGACTCTTATTTACACAGCGACTCAGGTTTACATCAGCATGCAAAGAATTGAGGCAATTGCTTTGCGCTACGTTCCCATGCTCAGGGGACGAAAAATCCACTCGTATTGACGAGCGACATTGCCGATCGGGCGAGTAGAAAATCCATGTCGGTCGTTGGCTAGAACGAGTGACAATTTACAGTCTTGACGAACAACAATAATCCAAGGTCCAGATAATGTGCTTCAACTAGTAACGATAGTAACACCACCGGATGTTCTGTGAATTTTCAAAGCAAATGTCGGTTATTATTCTAAGGGAGATAATTAACAGCCACGGTCTAAAGTACTGACGCTTTCCACTGACAATATAAACATATTATTGACAAGTCGATGTTGGTGCCGATTTGGTATCTGGCCGACAATTGGTTTGAGATTTACATTTATTATAAACAACTGCGAGGAGAATGATAATTACTATAATCATAATGCTTTTTTTTTACTATTACGAATCTGATTTAGTTGATAGTACTGACTATTGTCCGAAAATAGGGTCCGAAACTTCCGTTTTCCGTTCGGTGACGAGTTTACATCGGGCCGAGTTACAATTTTTTAGTTGTCGTGTCGTAATAACTGTAAACTCCACATTATCTGAGTCGGGTTATTCGTGTGTTTCCGTATGATAGACCACATGAGTCGGGTTATTCGGTAATATTCGTGTGTTTCCGTATGATAGACCACATGAGTCGGGTTATTCGGTAATATACATGTGTTTCCGTATGATAGACCACATGAGTCGGGTTATTCGGTAATATTCGTGTGTTTCCGTATGATAGACCACATGAGTCGGGTTATTCGGTAATATACATGTGTTTCTGTATGATAGACCACATGAGTCGGGTTATTCAGTAATATACGTGTGTTTCTGTATGATAGACCACATGAGTTGGGTTATTCGTGTGTTTCCGTATGATAGACCACATGAGTCGGGTTATTCGGTAATATTCGTGTGTTTCCGTATGATAGACCACATGAGTGTGTTACTTGAAATTACTTACTTATCCTACTATCAGCTTAAACTAGTGTTTGTGAACATTATATTTCCAGTTGGCCCAATGGCATTATGGGTCATTAATTTATGTACAATTATTATATTATTTATATATAAATAACTGGAATACATCTTTTCAACAAATACTTCTGCCCAGTTAGTCCATGATGGTCACAAGCGTATAATAGTATAGGTCTATTTACTCGTTCTGTATATAAAATTATGTTGAAGCAATATATATATTTAATAGCGTATATGCAGGACTAGTAATACTTGACGCAGGACAAGTGGAAATTTATGGGTACTCGTTCTGCGGGAACATTTTCGTCCCCTGAATGCTGTTTACATGTACAAAGCATTAGTAGCCTTCGCGGGAACATTTTCGTCCCCTGAATGCTATTTACATGTACAAAGCATTAGTAGCCTTCAAAACATTTCAGTTTAGAATACCAGCACATTTTGCATCTAATAAGTTGCAGCCTATTAACCTTAATGCTAACTGAGCCATTAACCCTGTGCATGCTGGGTAAAATATAGGCTATAAATAGTTCAAATCGCTGTAGCAGACGACAACATGCCGATGTGTTTTTCTTATTTGTAATGAAAGTCTGTGACATATTTAACTGTTATGTTCAGCACTAATGCAATAAATGAGAAAATGGCACTTTATCGTTGCCCTGTGCCACGCATGCAACCGAATTAAAGGAGATTTTATTGCTTATATTGTTCATATTATGATAGCCAAGGAGGTCAATCGCCGTCAAGCCCCCGTGTCAGGACGCCGTACGATGAACGACCCTTACCGATACATAAGTGAGTAGCTGTGGTGATGGTTTCTCGCACGTGTATTACGTGTACTTGTAGCCTTACTGTGATTGGCTAGCAGTGAATTTGTGATGTTTACTTAGATGTGATTGAAAGAAATTTCGCAGTGTTTGAACTATGTTGCCACGATTTGTGCCTTGTAATAACCTCAGTAATAACCTCTGTAACCTCAGTAATGACCTCAGTAATAACCACATAACTAACATCAGCAATAACCTCAGTAATAACCTCATAACTAACATCATAACTAACCTCAGCAATAACCTCAGCAATAACCTCATAACTAACCTCAGCAATAACCTCAGCAATAACCTCAGTAATAACCTCAGCAATAACCGCAGTAATAACATCATAACTAACCTCAGCAATAACCTCAGCAATAACCTCAGTAATAACCTCATAACTAACCTCAGCAATAACCTCAGCAATAACCTCAGCAATAACCACATAACTAACATCATAACTAACCTCAGTAATAACCTCAGTAATAACCTCAGCAATAACCTCATAACTAACCTCAGCAATAACCTCAGCAATAACCTCATAATAACATCATAACTAACCTCAGCAATAACCTCAGCAATAACCTCAGTAATAACCTCAGCAATAACCTCAGCAATAACCTCAGCAATAACCTCAGTAATAACATCATAACTAACCTCAGTAATAACCTCAGTAATAACCTCAGCAATAACCTCAGCAATAACATCATAACTAACCTCAGTAATAACCTCAGCAATAACCTCAGCAATAACCTCAGCAATAACCTCGTAATAACATCATAACTAACCTCAGTAATAACCTCAGTAATAACCACATAACTAACCTCAGTAATAACCTCAGTAATAACCTCAGTAATAACCTCAGCAATAACCTCAGTAATAACCTCAGCAATAACCTCAGTAATAACCTCAGCAATAACCTCAGCAATAACCTCAGTAATAACCTCAGTAATAACCTCAGCAATAACCTCATAACTAACCTCAGTAATAACCTCAGTAATAACCTCAGCAATAACCTCAGCAATAACCTCAGTAATAACCTCAGCAATACCTCAGTAATAACCTCAGCAATAACCTCATAACTAACCTCAGTAATAACCTCAGTAATACCTCAGCAATAACCTCAGCAATACCTCAGCAATAACCTCAGTAATAACCTCATAACTAACCTCAGTAATAACCTCAGTAATAACCTCAGCAATAACCTCAGTAATAACCTCAGTAATAACCTCAGCAATAACCTCAGTAATAACCTCAGCAATAACCTCAGTAATAACCTCAGCAATAACCTCAGTAATAACCTCAGCAATAACCTCAGTAATAACCTCAGCAATAACCTCAGTAATAACCTCATAACTAACCTCAGTAATAACATCATAATAACCTCAGTAATAACCTCAGCAATAACCTCAGTAATAACCTCAGCAATAACCACATAATAACCTCAGTAATAACCTCAGCAATAACCACATAACTAACCTCAGTAATAACCTCAGTAATAACCTCAGCAATAACCTCATAACTAACATCATAACTAACCTCAGCAATAACCTCAGTAATAACCTCAGTAATAACCTCAGCAATAACCTCAGCAATAACCTCAGCAATAACCTCAGTAATAACCTCAGTAATAACCTCAGCAATAACCTCAGCAATAACCTCAGTAATAACCTCATAATAACCTCAGTAATAACCTCAGTAATAACCTCAGTAATAACCTCAGTAATAACCTCAGCAATAACCTCAGCAATAACCTCAGTAATAACCTCAGTAATAACCTCAGTAATAACCTCAGTAATAACCTCAGCAATAACCTCAGCAATAACCTCATAACTAACCTCAGCAATAACCTCAGTAATAACCTCAGCAATAACCACATAACTAACCTCAGTAATAACCTCAGTAATAACCTCAGCAATAACCTCAGTAATAACCTCAGCAATAACCTCAGTAATAACCTCAGTAATAACCTCAGCAATAACCATAATAACCTCTAATAACCCATAACTAACCTCAGTAATAACCTCAGTAATAACCTCAGCAATAACCTCAGTAATAACCTCAGCAATAACCTCAGTAATAACCTCAGCAATAACCACATAACTAACCTCAGTAATAACCTCAGTAATAACCTCAGTAATAACCTCAGCAATAACCTCAGCAATAACCTCAGTAATAACCTCAGTAATAACCTCAGTAATAACCTCAGCAATAACCTCATAACTAACATCATAATAACCTCAGTAATAACCTCAGCAATAACCTCAGTAATAACCTCAGCAATAACCTCAGTAATAACCTCATAACTAACCTCAGCAATAACCTCAGCAATAACCTCAGCAATAACCTCATAACTAACTCATATAACTCAGTAATAACCTCAGTAATAACCTCAGTAATAACCTCAGTAATAACCATACTGCCTTCTGTTATGTGTCTCTGTGAACTGTAAATAACAGTTGTATAGCCTGTATAGTTGGTGCGGATTCAACTTTCTCTTATGCTTACCAAGGAAACTCCATCTTCCACTGATTTGAAACAGTGAAAGATGGCATTTTCTCTGTCACTGCTTGAGTTTCGTATTCCTCCGCGGTTGGATGTACTTTTGCATTTTAGATATTTTCCGACTATCATGAACAGTTAGTTATAAAGTAATATATTCTAATAAATTTGTTTTGCCTGTAGTTTTTCATTTTGACAGCAAACAGAAACTAACTTGGAAATTATACCGGAACTATTTCTTATTATGGACGTTCACACTAACAGAAGCGGTTGTGTGGTTGTGTATTGTAGGGCAATGAGGCTCCCGGCAGAGCAGTTAAAATAAATAAAGTTTGAAAACAAATATTATATTAGCCAAAATCATTGGAAATCATAAAAGAAAAAGAAGATTTGTGTTTATTAGTATAAGATAGGATTTTATTTCATCTCGTGATCACCGAAATATAGAGATGACCTTATAAATATCCTCAATCTCTCAGTTGCCTATTATTAGCATACAATTACAAATAGTGCACTTTATTGATTAGAGCCTCCGTGGTGTAGGTGGAGCCTCCGTGGTGAATGGATACAGTGTCCGCCTCGTAGCCGAGAGGTTGTGAGTTTGAGCCCCTCCTGAAGCACGGTGGTGGTGTCCTTGGGCAAGACTCTTAAATCCACACTGCCTCTTCTCTCTCCTTCATGGCAGTGGATTGCACGAGGATATTATAGAATTGTATTGGTACCAGAAAACCGAAACCGAGTTATAAATCAATACTATTTCTCAACAGTGATTTGTCTTTCAGCAATAGACTATGCCTTATGAATATTCAAATGACCCCTTAAAAGGACAGGTCAATCTGCACTAACTATATATAAATATATTTATGTTCTTGTTATCAACAGATATGCATGAGTTTATGTTTGTAATTCTAGTTAACATATACTGGACTATACTGTACTCGACTAGTTTTATCTTTGTCTTGTGTCTCGTGGAATAGCAGCGATACATTCACATCTTTAAACCATTTGATTCTGGATACCATTCATTCAAACAGTATTTGTAAACAACATAGAGCCAGATCAGCCGCCATGGAACGTTCCGTCTAATCAGGCTCTTTGCTGTTTGTTACTCAGATGATCTTGCTAAGACACTTGGCTATGTAGCAAACAACATAGATCCTGATCACGCTGCATGCTGATCAGGATCTATGTTGTTTTCAAAAGTCTTTAAATGTATCCAGAATGAAATGGGTTAAATCTGACTGAGACCAGATACCATATATATTTTACTTTTTTTTCTTTTTTTCATTTCTTGAGCATGGTGCTGATATCTCAAAGACTGCTGTCATAAAATATTGTGCTTCATATATGATACGCAGCCATGAATATAGATTCTAGCATGGCTATGCATTTTGTCTATATACGCAAAGAATGAATCTACCGTTGTTAAATCTGCAATAAACAACGGCTACAGCCAGTCTATTTTATGGCTGTTGAATTTTGCTCCCCCTGTAAAAACGTATTTAGGAATGAAATTCATTTTTTCCCTAATTGGTTGTCACCAGGGCGTGATGCTATGATTATGCTATATGCATTGTGTGATGCTATGATTATGCTATATACATTGTGTGATGCTATGAATATGCTATATACATTGTGTGATGCTATGATTATGCTATATGCATTGTGTGATGCTATGAATATGCTATATGCATTGTGTGATGCTATGATTATGCTATATGCATTGTGTGATGCTATGATTATGCTATATGCATTGTGTGATGCTATGATTATGCTATATGCATTGTGTGATGCTATGATTATGCTATATGCATTGTGTGATGCTATGATTATGCTATATGCATTGTGTGATGCTATGAATATGCTATATGCATTGTGTGATGCTATGATTATGCTATATGCATTGTGTGATGCTATGATTATGCTATATGCATTGTGTGATGCTATGATTATGCTATATGCATTGTGTGATGCTATGATTATGCTATATGCATTGTGTGATGCTATGAATATGCTATATACATTGTGTGATGCTATGAATATGCTATATGCATTGTGTGATGCTATGATTATGCTATATGCATTGTGTGATGCTATGATTATGCTATATGCATTGTGTGATGCTATGAATATGCTATATGCATTGTGTGATGCTATGATTATGCTATATGCATTGTGTGATGCTATGATTATGCTATATGCATTGTGTGATGCTATGAATATACTATATACAGGTCAGACTTTTTGAGAGTAGTGATTGCGTCCTTAAATGGTTTTATTTTTTAAATTTCAACAAAATTGGGTTACAACACACAATATGACAATTAAATACAACATTAAAATAGAAGGCGTGGTTTACAATGGCCACTGTAGCTTATTGGGTCCCAGGGGTCAAAGTCAGTGGATGCTAGGGAGATTATTTGGTCCATGTCGCCCCTTAGGATGAGCCCTTGTCACACTGTTTTATAATACCATTTGTCTTAACCCATTTCCCTCATAGAAGCACCTCTTGACGACATTACCAATACGACATACATTGACAATGAAGTAGCCCAACAAATGTTCATAATTAAGGCCAGAATCTCCTGTAGTCCCAGTAATATCTATGGAGGTGGGATAGATATGGCGACTACTTATCCACTGCATGATAGCTAAATGGCTGTCGTTTGTATGGAGATATGATAGTATATTAACCTAAATCTCGTGTAGTCCCAGTAATATCTATGGAGGTGGGATAGATATGGCGACTACTTATCCACTGCATGATAGCTAAATGGCTGTCGTTTGTATGGAGATATGATAGTATATTAACCTAAATCTCTATGTAGTCCCAGTAATATCTATGGAGGTGGGATAGATATGGCCACTACTTATCCACTGCATGATAGCTAAATGGCTGTCGTTTGTATGGAGATATAATAGTATATTAACCTAAATTTCTATGAGGGAAAGGGTTAACCCTGGCCTTCATTATGAACACTGGTTTGGCTACTACATTGTCAATGTATGTCGTATTGGTAATGGCGTCAAGAGGTGTTTCTATGAGGGTAAGGGTTAAAGGAGTACATTTCCAGATGGCAAATTGACCGGAAATTAAATAAATTCTTCTAAATTAATGATTCAGTTTTGAAAATAGTTATAATGGACAAAAATAACCTTATTGACTATATAATTTAGCTACAATATACAGCACAGGTGCTGGAGAGCACTTGTTTATACTAATTTATTTTAACTCGATTGCGAAACTAGTTCTTAAAACTTATATTAATCACTCTTGAGACCTCATTCCTGATGGAATCCATCGGTAGAGAGAAGAGGCAATGTGGAATTTAAATGCCTTGCATAAGGGCTCAAGTGGGGCTCGAACTCCGGACCTTTCCCACCTGAAGCGAACGCACTATCACTGCGCTATCACGACTTCCACTGGAAAGTACTCCAATCTAAACCAAACTGAAAAGCATTACCGATATTAACAATTTTAATGGATTTATAATATAGCCGCATATTTTTAATGGATTTATAATATAGCCGCATATTTTTAATGGATTTATAATATAGCCGCATGTTTTTAATGGATTTATAATATAGCCACATAATTTTAATGGATTTATAATATAGCCACATATTTTTAATGGATTTATAATATAGCCGCATGTTTTTAATGGATTTATAATATAGCCGCATATTTTTATAATGTCGATTAACAGTCTTTCAGATGGGACGTTAAACCGAGGTCTCGTGTCGGTGCTTTACACCGTGCACGTAAAAGAACCAGCGGAGAATGTCCAATCTGGAATGGGTCTCTCTCTGTATCATTGCACTATCCTCCACAAATCTAAAATGACTAATCTCTTCAGTAGGCGTCGCTCATATGGGCAACCGGTAGCGACGATAAATAAATGGTAAAACACACACAGTTATAATGTAAAAATGATAGTGGTGACGATCATTGATTTTTCTGCAAGCTATATTTACTGAGGTTGCTACACTATTTATCTTTTGGATTGTAGGGTAATGTTCAACGGACTCGAGTTTGTGCCCAGCGCACAGCATATATAATTAGTTTACTTGATTGTTTGCCTGATTATTACTTTAATTGATTGAGTAATTCTTAAAGTCATAGTGTAAAAAAGACTACCCTCCATACTCGCCTATAAGACGATCTCACCTATAAGACGATCTCATCTATAAGACGATCTCATCTATAAGACGATCTCATCTATAAGACGGTCTCACCTATAAGACGATCTCATCTATAAGACGGTCTCACCTATAAGACGATCTCATCTATAAAGATGATCTCACCTATAATGACCATCTCACCTATAAGACGATCTCGCCTATAAGATGATATCACCTATAAAGATGATCTCACTTATAAGACGATCTCACATATAAGACGATCTCGCCTATAAGACGATCTCGCCTATAAGACGATCTCGCCTATAAGACGATCTCGCCTATAAGACGATCTCGCCTATAAGACGATCTCGCCTATAAGACGATCTCACATATAAGACAATCTGGCCTATAAGACAATATCACCTATAAAGACGATCTCGCCTATAAGACGATCTCACCTATAATGACGATCTCGCCTATAATGACAATCTCACCTATAAGACAATCTCGCCTATAAGACGATCTCACATATAAGACGATCTAACCTGTAAGACGATCTCACCTATAAGACGATCTCACCTATAAGACAATCTCACCTATAAGACAATCTCACCTATAAGACGACCCCTTGCTTTGGTCCTGAAATCTGTGAGTTTTGGCGTGCACTCGCATATAAAACACCGTCTCCGTGGCCTAGTTGTTAAAACATGTCACTTTAAGCAAACGTTCCCCTTTTGGACATTTTACGACCCTGGGTGCTTGCTTATTAGGTGCAATGTTATTGTTAAATCTTTTTTTTTCTTTCTTTTTTTTTAAAAAACTATTTATTTTACAACGATTGCGAAGCAAGTTCGTTCTAACAACTTACATTAATCACTCTCGTTGGCACGGATGCAAGCGTATATGTGGTTATTCGTATGGGAGGAAACCGGAGTACCCGGAGAAATCCCACCTGTTAAATCCTTGAACGCAACCTAAACAAAGGTATCTTAATGTTTTGGACATCAAGTATAATGGGACTACCATTACGGTATCTATAGTGTTGCCAGTTCTTGTGTTACTATTTATAGAATATTTAACCTTTAACCACATCACAAGCATACAAGGCTGCTTCCCGGTGGTAATGGGTTCATATTTGGTTAACCATTAACCCATTTGATTCTGGATACCGTTCATTCAAACAGTATTTGCAAAGAACATAGAGCCAGATCAGCCGCCACGGAACGTGCCATCTGATCAGGCTCTATGCTGTTTGCTATTCAGATGATCTTGCTAAGACACTTGGCTATGTAGCAAACAACATAGATCCTGATCAGCATGCAGCATCATGTTGCGGCTGATCTGGATCTATGTTGTTTGCAAAAGCCTTTAAGTGTATCCAGAATGGAATGGGTTATATATAGTTGTTCACCTGTGCTAGAATATTGCGCAAGCTCTCTAACCATATAATCTGTATTACATGTATCATCATTACCATATATCATTCATTGTATTATTCACGTGCAGTAAGGAATCGGCACCAGTAGAGAATAGTCTCAACACGTCCCCGAAACCCCCGTACGATGAACGGCCCCTTCCTGTGGCAGGAACGAAGTAAGTCTGTACCGTGTTGAACCATTTAAATCTAAACATGGAAGATAAATTAATGGAAGATTCTTGTTCGGTGAAAAAATACAATATTTACCTGCATGTACATATACATATCCCTTATGAGGGTACCCATATAATTATAAGACCGGTCCACTATTTTGCCATATGAAGGGTACCCATATATATCACTGGTCCACTATTTTGCCATACGAAGGGTACCCATATATAAGACTGGTCCACTATTTTGCCATACGAAGGGTACCCATATAATTATAGGACTGGTCCACTATTTTGCCATACGAAGGCTACCCATATAATTATAGGACTGGTCCACTATTTTGCCATACGAAGGGTACCCATATATAAGACTGGTCCACTATTTTGCCATAAGAAGTGTACCCATATATAAGACTGGTCCACTATTTTGCCATACGAAGGGTACCCATATATAAGACTGGTCCACTATTTTGCCATACGAAGGGTACCCATATATAGGACTGGTCCACTATTTTGCCATAAGAAGTGTACCCATATATAAGACTGGTCCACTATTTTGCCATACGAAGGGTACCCATATATAAGACTGGTCCACTATTTTGCCATACCAAGGGTACCCATATATAAGACTGATCCACAATTTTGCCATACGAAGGCTACCCATATACAACACTGGTCCACTATTTTGCCATACGAAGGGTACCCATATATAAGACTGGTTCACTACTATTTTGCCATACGAAGAGTAACAATATTTAAGACTGGTTCACTACTATTTTCTGTATTTCGTCCTAACAGCGCAGATCATTTATAACCTGTATCCGCTACTTCTACGTAAAAGATTACGGTAAATTAAGTGAGCCATATATAAGACTTGTCCACTATTATTTTGCCTTGCGTAAGGTAACCATATACCGGTATAAGACTGGTCCGCTACCTTTGCAGTACATAAGTGAACGTTGCATAAGCCAGGGTCCGTACAACGGCATATCATTTATAAGCTGGATCCTCAACTTCGGTCGTTAAAGACAACAAACCTTGCGTTCAGTAGATAATACGCGACGGCATTGGTGGACTTCAATGTCTTTGTCTTTCTAAATCCTCCCCATTTGCCCCACGTTGTCTGTTTTAATTGAATTAACTTGATATGTCGATTCATAACCACTGTTGTCTAGATCCTCGCAAGGGGTTCGACATTAATGGGACATACATACACTTCTGTCATGTTCAACGTGCTTTCCTACATCCGCTGTTTCACGCATGCGCGCGTACGTCTTTACATTTCGTTTGTTGATAAACAAATTCGCGTATACGACGCTTTAAATTTATTGGAATTTTATCGTTTCTGAGCGACTATTTCGATTTTTGTAAACACACACATTAGTATTTATATTTTACCCAAAATATCCTTTATTACGATGTAATGCTGCTTTAAGTGAGCCCCATCTTCCATATACAATTCAGAGGTAACTCCGCATGAGTAAATATTGTAGAAACATGAATATTGAATCTACATGTTTATCTTCCATGTTTCGAGTGAAATAGAGTTATTCGTGTTGTCTGTTGTTAGAATGATCGTTACTATAGTAATTAATAATAATCGTGTTTTATTGTTGCTAATGTTGCTATTGATATTAATAAGAGACATGACTTGGAGTTTCTATTAATTCCCTTCGCGAGATAAAGTCTGATTTATCCCGAAATCTATTTTTGTCCTTTTAATTGGAATCCTTCGTTTTTACTGTTGTTCCTTAGCCAAATGTTGAAGTATGATAAATGTGATTTTATCAAAAGCATATTTTTACAGTAACGTATCCATTGGTTATACTGTCTAATGTCTGTCGTGATTTAATAATTATAAGATGAGAAAAAGGATGAAAATTAGTTTAAACTTTATTTTACAACGATTGCGAAGCAAGTTCTAACAATTTATTAATCACTCTCGTTGGCGCGGATAACAACGTATATGTGGTAATTCCCGTGGGAGGAAACCGGAGTACCCGAAGGGTACCCACCTGTCCGATCTTGATGTCATGTGATGCAAAGGAAACAACGATAAAAACAGAGGAAACCAAATAAAAAGACCTCGGCTATCTTCTTTAAAAGAGTATTCAAGGGGCAGTAACTGAGAGATGTATATCATTGCCAGTGAAACGTAATTTGTAATAATTAGTTGCATAAATAGAGAAATATTCATTTCCTAGAAAACTGCACTTAATCCATCATTGCATTTTTCTCTGCAAATAATTCTTGGTATCACATATATATATATAATTGCACGTAGCATGGTTTTATATACAAACACACGGCTTTAGCTACCGTAGAGTTCTAATAGGCTTCAGTTATCTCAATAACAGTAGACATACTATGTACGATATCTTCTGTGTCTTCATCAAACTTTCGCCTCACATATTTGTATGCATTACGTTGATTTGTAGTAAATTTGTGCGTTTTGTTTTTAGGGATATTTTGTTTGCAGCCGTGATAACTGTCGCCTCACATATACGTTGATTTGTAGTAAATTTGTGCGTTTTGTTTTTAGGGATATTTTGTTTGCATCCGTGATAACTGTCGCCTCACATATACGTTGATTTGTAGTAAATTTGTGCAATTTGTTTTTCGGGATATTTTGTTTGCAGCCGTGATTACTGTCGCCTCACATATACGTTGATTTGTAGTACGTTTGTGCGATTTGTTTTTAGGGATATTTTGTTTGCAGCCGTGATAACTGTCGCCTCACAAATATGTTGATTTGTAGTACGTTTGTGCGTTTTGTTTCTCGGGATGTTTTGTTTGCAGCCATGATAACTGCCACTTTCCCGACATTAAATGTATGGATAACGATATACAAGATGACCTCCGCGATACTTGCCACTACGACGCTGCCACCATGACGCTGCAAGATCTAGATCTATATTATTTGCACATTTTATTCAGCAGGTTAATTGTTCAGAATTAACGGTCAACATTGTATGCATTTAACTCTTTGCATGCTGGGTAAAATAAAAGGCTATAAATAGTTCAAATAATTGTAGCAGATGACAATTCATTTAATGTGTTTTTCTTATTTGTAGCTGGAAAAAAAAAATTTGATACACAATTTGTCCACATTGTAGCTGAAAACACAAATTCTATAACACAATTCTAATAAAATTGCTTGGACATATTTTACCGTTATTTTCATCGCTAGCAAACGCAAGGAGTAAACAAAACAACTCCAGAAATCCTGCTTTAGTAATAATGCACTTACCTCCCTTTATAGACAAGCCATTGTAGAAGAGGAACCAGTGGAGCCACCTCCAGACACAGCGAGTGGCACAATAGCTGGGGAACCAGAACCGTTGTCGGAGAAAGACCAGAGAGAGGCGATGTCTTCCGGAGCATATGATGTATTTGGGGACTCACTGGTCAGTAATACATAGGTTTAAAGGTATTGCATTTGGAAAGATCCTTGGTAGAAATGTGGTGCTCCAACCAAATGTGCTTTATATTGTCTACAATCGAACTTGTCTTAAGAAGCCAGCCATGGGAATCACAGAAAATGGCTGCTTAGCCATGTTTTCTGCTTAAAGCGACACTACATCAGTGAAAACGCAAATTTCAACAGAATGTAATTTCCTATTATATTATATAGCATAACTTTTTTCCCAAATATTAACATCAAAAACTAAGTATTTCAATTAATAGACAAACGTCGTATATGCGGTTTGTTGACATAACAAAATAATGTAAATAGGGTCGACATCCATGCGTAATACAATGCGTGTATCTTGAATAACACGATTTATGGTACAGATTTACCGTTATATCTCACATGTGTGCCTATGCATATTTATTAGTAGATTTATCTTAGTTGAATTACCTCTAGACGAAAGTATCACGCGTTAAGTATTGGCTCCAATGATAACAAACGGTCTATTCAGGAGCATGGATGACAGTTATATGAAATCCTACTTTCACTTTTGTAAAGTTTGTTGACCACAAAAACACTGTTTATTGATTCAATGTTAGTGTTCGAATGTATTCGGAAGATTTTGTAGCAGCAATACATTTATACGTTAACAAATGCATTTATACGTTAACAAATGCATTTATACGTTAACAAATGCATTTATACGTTAACAAATGCATTTATACGTTAACAAATGCATTTATACGTTAACAAATGCATTTATACGTTAACAAATACATTTATACGTTAACAAATACATTTATACGTTAACAAATGTTTGGCTTTTTGCGATGTTATGCTGCTTTAATTGATGTCAAATGTATGAAAAAACAACATAATGTGAATATGGAAAGTGGCTGTTTAATACAGGTTAACTGCTTAACCCTATGCCTGCTGAGTAAATAAAATAAAATCACATTTGCAAACAGCATAGATCCAGATCAGCTGTGGCACAACGCAGCTATTCAGCCAAGTGTTTTAGTTTATACAAATTTATTTTAGCTCGATTGCGAAACAAGTTGTTATAACTTATACTAATCACTCTCGAGACCTCATTCCTGATGGAATCCATCGCCACGAGGGAGAGAGAAGAGGCATGTGGAATTTAAATGCCTTGCCTAAGGACACAATCGTAACGGCTTCAGCGGGGCTCGAACTCCGGGCCTTACACACGTGAAGCGAACGCGCTACCACTGAGCTATCATGACTTCCACCTAAGTGTTTTGACTCCACTATCGGAATAGCAAACAGCATAGAGCCTGTGATCAGACGACACATTCTGTGCTATAAAGTGATTTTATCTGCCGCTAGCTTGCACAGGGTTAATGGAGGTGACCCCTAACACAGGGTTAACTGTATATGAAATCTCTTCTCCATCTGCTGCAAATACGGAGAAATAAGACGGATCCCGGAGCAGGGCCAATACTGGGCTGTAAAAATTGTAACCAGTCAAAGATACACAGACTGTGTATCGATTTTTCTTTAACTGGAAAGCGCCGTCGTAAATGGTAAATAAAACCAGTCGAGTACGAAAGGTTAAAATATGGCAAAAATGTCATTTATGCCGAATTTTGGTCCAATTTTCTGAAAATCGCCAAATTGAAATATTAGGAGCCATTTCTATCGCAAAATCGCCATTTGTCTCTTGTGGCGACTGACAGCGTGGCCTCTGCCGGAGACTCGACAAAATCACCCTACACCTCAAGCCGTCGAATTAATTAACTTTTTTAATGTCCTATATTTCACCTATGTTTAGTTTTTGATAATTTATCAAGCCATATTTTTCCTACCATCTATGCTTGCCTATAAGACGCCCACCTACTTTTGTCCTGAAATATGTGGGTTTTGGTATGCACTCACATATAAGACGGGTTGATAAAATCATATAAATTGCATGTCAGGCCAGTGCAAGTTGAAGACATTTTCAGTGTCAGGAGTATTTTCTTTTCTAAAACATAATAATGGATGCCATTTAACACATAAAAAAAATAAGTACTCACTTGTAAAACAACCTGTCTTATAGGTAAGTATGTATGGTTCTTTTTTTTTTACACTTTAAATTCATATTGGGCCGAAAAAATTGTAACCAGTCAAAGATACAATGAACACAGACTATGTATCGATTTTTATTTAACTGGAAAGCACCGTCGTCAATGGTAAATAAAACCAGTCGAGTACGAAAGATTAAACTATGGCAAATATGTCATTTATGCTGATTTTTTGTCCAATTTTCTGAAAATCGCCAAATTAAAATATTAGGAGCCATTTCTATCGCAAAATCGCCATTTGTCTCTTATGGCAAAGTCACCCTATATCTCATGTCGTCGATAATTTATCAAGCCATGTTTTTCCTACCGTCCACACTCGCCTATAAGACGCCCCCCTACTTTTGTCCTGAAATATGTGGGTTTTGGTATGCACTCACTCATATAAGATGTCTGGCCAGTTCAAGTTGAAGAAATTTTCAGTGTTCAGAAGTATTTTCTTTTCTAAAACATAATAATACATACCATTTAAAACATAAAAAAAATTACTCACTTATAAGACGGGAAGCCCCCTTTGAGCCCCCTTTGAGGCCATAATCTTATGATAAAAACTTGTCTTATAGGCGAGTATGGACGGTTGTTTTTTTTTTACACTTTAAATTCTGATTTTTAGGTCTCGAAAGCGTATTCCAAGACATGGTCATACAGAGAAGATGCTCTGCTGGCTGTCTTTAAACAGATGCAGGTGTTGCCCACTGGCAGCAAGGATGATGCTCGCGCCATGCTCAGGGCTTCACTCTTCCTTATAAAGAGAGCAATAGCAGACAAGGTGTATTCTGTAAGTGTCAAAGCTTGTGAGAAACTTAATGGTGTCCAAGTAATCTCTCTCTCTTCTCCTCTCCTCCGCTCCTCTCTTCTCTCTCCTCTCTCCAAGTGCCAAAGCTTGTGAGAAACGTAATGGTGTCCAAGTAATCTCTCTCTCTTCTCTCCTCCGCTCCTCTCTTCTCTCCTCTCTCTCCTCTCTCCAAGTGCCAAAGCTTGTGAGAAACGTAATGGTGTCCAAGAAGTTAACGCTCAAGCTCAATCTCTCTTCAACTCTTTCTATCTCGAGGTAAACAATCTCAAACAAAATTCTTGAGCATAGATACCTTGTTTGGTGCAATTAAACTAGCTGACAATTTTCATTCTATTTTTCAAACATATAAAAAGAGCATTAGAGAGACATTATTATGTTTGATATGTATGTTGCATACTGCTGTGTATGTATGCTTTGGCAATAAACGGGGTTACCCATTAGGGGCCTAAAAAAAACTTCTCGTGCTCAATCAAGGTTATGAAACTTTTCTCAAATTCAAGCTCAAGAAATTTTGATTGGTTGATTTACTTTCGGCTGCACCAATCAGAAGCTTGAGACTGAGCTTGAGATGTCAATGGCTTTGATCCATGACCAGAGCTAATCAACATATGTTTTCAAACCAATAAAAATCCTTCCTTCCCTCCCCAATTAAATTTGTTTACCATTTTCATGCAAAACTTTGTCCAGTACCATATATATGTTCTGCGCATTTTAGGAATACGGTAAATTCCGGAATCACGCTGCTCATTTTAGGAATTCCAATACTGTTGCGCTATTCTAGAATCGCCATGCGCAATTCTGGAATCGCGCAAAGCGTTATTTTCATCAGATACTTTTATAATGGTCTCGCACATTTTAGGAATGTCTTGCGCAATGTTGGAATAGTGAGTTCCATAGTGAGTGTAAAATTCATTTGTAAAACATTTCAGTGCGAATGCGGAATTAAATTAAATTAAATTAAAAAATTTCAATTCCGCATTTGCTCTAAAATGTTTGTTGACTTTCAATGTCATTTGTGGAAACGATCACAAAAATTTCAATTTTATTATCGGCAAGAAAAAACTATTTATCTTATTTGCATGCAATAAACTAATTGATTTAATGTTCTGTTTTAATTTTATTTATTTGACTATTATTTATAACATCATATTTTAGTGAAAATCCAATATTCCAACTACCGTATGTACCGATTCCTAAAATGCGCACGGACGTCTCCAGAATCGCGCAGAATCGCCTTGCGTGATTTAAGAATTCTTAAACTGCGCAACAGTATTGGAATTCCTAAAACGCGCAGCGCGATTCTGGAATGGTCCGTATTCCAACAATGCGCAGAACATATACGCTTGTCATTGTAAAGCAGTCCTATTCAAACGTTATATTTAATGGCCATATACAAAATGTATGTGTATTTTAACCCTATTTTGTTAAAATTTATATATTTATTTGACAATCGTGCTCTTTCTAACTTCTCCCAATAATTCTGACCTAGGAAGAGCTCTGAAAGTGTAGCCAGAATGAATCTATTGAGCATCGAGAGTGATGTACACATGTGTAGCCAGAATGAATCCATTGAGCATCGAGAGTGATGTACACATGTGTAGCCAGAATGAATTCATTGAGAATCGAGAGTGATGTACGCGTGTGTAGCCAGAATGAATCCATTGAGCATCGAGAGTGATGTACACATGTGTAGCCAGAATGAATCCATTGAGCATCGAGAGTGATGTACACATGTGTAGCCAGAATGAATCCATTGAGCATCGAAAGTGATGTACACATGTGTAGCCAGAATGAATCCATTGAGCATCGAGAGTGATGTACGCGTGTGTAGCCAGAATGAATTCATTGAGCATCGAAAGTGATGTACGCATGTGTAGCCAGAATGAATCCATTGAGAATGGAAAGCGATGTACGTGTGTGTAGCCAGAATGAATCCATTGAGCATCGAGAGTGATGTACACATGTGTAGCCAGAATGAATTCATTGAGCATCGAAAGTGATGTACGCATGTGTAGCCAGAATGAATCCATTGAGCATCGAGCGTGATGTACACATGTGTAGCCAGAATGAATCCATTGAGCATCGAAAGTGATATATGTGTGTGTATCCAGAATTAATCTATTTCAGGTGTTCAAAGCTGGTTTAATGCTGCTGAAGATGATACTCACCGAATATATTCAGAAACACAAGTAAGTTGTGCTTGTAGATAATATTAACACAAGTAAATTGTGCTTGTAGATAATATTAACACAAGTAAGTTATGTTTGTAGATAATATTAACACAAGTAAGTTGTGCTTGTAGATAATATTAACACAAGTAAGTTGTGCTCGTAGATAATATTAACACAAGTAAGTTGTGCTCGTAGATAATATTAACACAAGTAAATTGTGCTTGTAGATAATATTAACACAAGTAAGTTATGTTTGTAGATAATATTAACACAAGTAAGTTGTGCTCGTAGATAATATTAACACAAGTAAATTGTGCTTGTAGATAATATTAACACAAGTAAGTTGTGCTTGTAGATAATATTAACACAAGTAAGGTGTGCTTGTAGATAATATTCTAGTGAGGTTCAGAAACACAAGTAAGTTGTGCTTGTAGATAATATTAACACAAGTAAGTTGTGCTTGTAGATAATATTCTAGTGAGGTTCAGAAACACAAGTACGTTGTGCTTGTAGATAATATTCTAGTGAAGTTCAGAAACACAAGTACGTTGTGCTTGTAGATAATATTCTAGTGAAGTTCTGATGCATTCAGAAACACAAGTACGTTGTGCTTGTAGATAATATTCTAGTGAGGTTCAGAAACACAAGTAAGTTGTGCTTGTAGATAATATTCTAGTGAGGTTCAGAAACACAAGTACGTTGTGCTTGTAGATAATATTCTAGTGAGGTTCAGAAACACAAGTATGTTGTGCTTGTAGATAATATTCTAGTGATGTTCTGCTGCATTCAAGTTGGGAAATCATTCAGCTGACTTATTTACTCTTTTTTTATTACTGTTTACAATGCCCATCTAAAGACAAGATTGTGTAGATCATGGCCCACCCATACCATTCACCACCTGTCCGATTAGCGCGCGCTTCTCACCAATGCAACCCGGGTTCGATCTTCAGACCGGGAAGTATGTGAGATGGAACGGTGGTCGCCAGATCGGACAGGTGGGTTTTCTCCGGTACTCCGGTTTCCTCCCACACGAATGACCACATTTACGCTTTCATCCACACCAACGAGAGTGAGTAATATAAGTTGTTAACACTTTGTAAGCTTCGTAATCTTTGTAACATAAATAAAGTTTAAACTTTTACCCGGTAAATTACACCAATATAGATCGCTCTAGTTAGTTTTCAGTATTCATATCTTACTAGAATTTACGTTCTCATCGCTACTACTTGAAAAATACCACGGATGACAGTCATTAACATTCCGTCCTTATCAAAACCGTACAGGATTTCACCGCTATACTAAGACCCATTCCAGAGCCATCTCTCGTTCTTTTAGGTGCATGGTGTAAGACCTAGATATGCTGTTATTTTATTGACGTATATTTCAGACTCGCTAAAGCAGACACAATAACGACTGTTGAACGAACTCTACCGAACTTATTACATAAAAGTGGCGATACTGTAAGTATAAAGTTGTTATATTGTTATTATTGTTGCTATTTATTTTACAACGATTGTGAAGCAAGTTTTAGCAACTTATATTAACCCATGTCATTCAGGATACATTTGAAGGCTTTTGCAAACAACATAGATCCAGATCAGCCGCAGCGTGACGCTGCATGCTGATCAGGATCTATGTTGTTTGCTATATAGCCAAGTGTCTTAGCAAGATCATCTGAATAGCAAACAGCATAAAGCCTGATCAGACGGCACATTCCGTGGCGGCTGATCTGGCTCTATGTTCTTTGCAAATACTGTTTGAACAGTATCCAGAATCAAATGGGTTAATCACTCTCGTTGGTGCGGATAAAAGCGTAAATGTGGTCGTTCGTGTGGAAGGAAACCGGAGTACCCGGAGAAAACCCACCTGTCCGATCTGGCGACCACCGTACCATCTCGCATACTTCCCGTCCGAGGATCGAACCCGGGTTGCATTGGTGAGAAGCAAGCGCGCTAACCACTGCGCTAATTGTTTTTGTTGAATTGTTCCTTACAGTGCAACAACACTGTCCAGGTGACATATACCAAGGATTACCAATAATATGCAACGGTTTTGCATTCACATCTAGATTACTTGGCTGAATGGTTACGGTTGTTGACTTAAAATCACTTAGCACATCGATGTAGGTTCGAATCCCAACAGTGGTGTCAAATTATTTCATGTGAAGAAGCTATCCAGCTGGGTTGTGGAACTTGAGAAGATCAGTGGTTCTACTAGAGTACCCACCTGTGCCTGAAGTAATGCCCTTCAGTTGTACTTGCGGTCTTCCGCCACCAATGGAATTTAGAAAGTCGCCATATCTGTCAGCATTACTTTAGACAGTCGCACGCGTGCACATTCATACATCCAGGATCATAACCTCACACCTGATGCATTCGTGAAGACATTTTATTCGACATTGCGAAACAAGTTCCTACAACTTATAGTAATAACTCTCGAGACCTCATTCCCGTTGAAATCCATTGCCACGAGGGAGAGAGAAGAGGCAATGCCTTCTTGCCTAAGGGCACAATCATAACGGCTCCAGTGGAGCTCGTACTCGGGGGGGTAGGGGGATTCACACCTGAAGTAAATGCGATCGCTATGCTGTCTCGGATTCTTTATAGTACCCGTACGGATTGATCCCAGGGTGCATTTGTGAGGAGCAAGAGTGCCAAGTACCAATATAAACCCTGATCAGACAGATCATCGGGTGACTTGGAATATAATTATTGTTTATATTTCTTTAGGCTGTTCGAAATAGAGACGATGCCAAGAACTTCATTTACGAGATGGCAGAGTTCAGTAATGTGAAGGTATTGTATTTTCTTATTGTCTTAAAGCGACACTATATCCGTGAAAACGCAAATGTCTGCAGAATGTAATTTGCTATTATATGGTATTATTTTTTCCAACTATTTGCCTTAAAAACTGAGTATTTCAACAAATAACAAACGTCGTATTATCAGTTTGTTGATATAACAAAATAATGTAAATAAGGTCGACATTCGTGCGTAATACAATGCGTTTATCCTGAATAACACGAGATATTGTACATATTTACCGTGATATCTCACATGTGTGCCTATGCATATTTATGTGTAGACTATTCTTAGTTAAATTATCTCTAATCGAAAGTAAGCCCCATCGTGTGTTTAGTATTGACTCCAATGACTAACAAACGTCAATTCAGGAGCACGGATGACCGTTATGAAATCCTACTTTCACTTTTGAAAGTTTGTATACCACAAAAACACTGTTTATGGATTCAATGTTAGTGTTCGATGTATTCAGAAGAATGTGTAGTAGCAATGCATTTATGCGTGAAAAAATTATGAAAAAATGCATTTTATTTGCTTTTTGCGATGTAATGTCGCTTTAAGCTCCAGAAAGATGTATTTTATTATATACTTTCCAATGAGATATTTAGAGGTTATTACGTGGGTCGATACCTAGGCTGATATGTAACTAGCCACATAATAATGTCTTTATTACTTTGATATGAATTTGAACATTTAATCATTGAAATCATGCTCTCCGTTATCCATTTATCGGGAATAAATCACAATTACTGAATTAGATACACGAAAACGATCAAAATATTACCTCGAATCTACAAAAAACCGATTGAAATATTACCACGAGACTACAAGCATCTGTTATCTGTCAAATTTGATACGCTGATACGCCACGGGATAGTAAACAAACTAGCACCGAGTGCTCATGCGTTAATTTCTCAGGAACTAGTTATGATACAGCATTTTCTAGTTTGATACGGTAACAGACCGTATCAAACCATCAAACGTAATAACAGACTGGAAAACACAGCGTATCAACCTGAGTGGTAGACTATATTGAATTTTCTATCTAAGCTCTATTAGAATTGTCTATCTAAACTCTATTAGAATTTTCTATCTAAGCTCTATTAGAATTTTCTATCTAAGCTCTATTATAATTGTCTATCTAAGCTCTATTAGAATTTTCTATCTATGGTCTATTAGAATTTTCTATCTAAGCTCTATTAGAATTGTCTATCTAAGCTCTATTAGAATTTTCTATCAAAGCTCTATTAGAATTGTCTATCAAAGCTCTATTAGAATTTTCTATCTAAGCTCTATTAGAATTTTCTATCTAAGCTCTATTTGAATTGTCTATCTAAGCTCTATTAGAATTTTCTATCAAAGCTCTATTAGAATTGTCTATCAAAGCTCTATTAGAATTGTCTATCTAAGCTCTATTAGAATTGTCTATCTAAGCTACATTAGAATTGTCTATCAAAGCTCTATTAGAATTTTCTATCAAAGCTCTATTAGAATTGTCTATCTAAGCTCTATTAGAATTGTCTATTATTAAAGCTCTATTAGAATTGTCTATCAAAGCTTTATTAGAATTGTCTATCTAAGCTCTATTAGAATTTTCTATCTAAGCTCTATTAGAGAGCCATAACATAAAGACTTCCATTACATAATGTTATCATATTTACAGCCCACAATGGCAGTACCACACGAGTGTGTAAAGCCCTGGAAAGGGAACCCGGCCCCGAGACTGGCGCAGAGTAGAACTGAGATAGTAGAGGCCTTGTTTGAACAACTCGGTATAAAGGATTCTAAAAGGTATTCCTTAGAGGAGACCTGGATTTATATGCCTGGTGTATAGCACCGATACATGAGACCTGGATCTATATGCCTGGTGTATAGCACCGATACATGAGACCTGGATCTATATGCCTGGTGTATAGCACCGATACATGAGACCTGGATCTATATGCCTGGTGTATAGCACCGATACATGAGACCTGGGTATATATGCCTGGTGTATAGCACCGATACATGAGACCTGGGTATATATGCCAGGTGTATAGACCGATACATGAGACCTGGGTATATATGCCAGGTGTATAGACCGATACATGAGACCTGGATCTATATGCCAGGTGTATAGCACTGATACATGAGACCTGGGTATATATGCCAGGTGTATAGACCGATACATGAGACCTGGATCTATATGCCTGGTGTATAGCACCGATACATGAGACCTGGGTATATATGCCTGGTGTATAGCACCGATACACGAGACCTGGGTTTATATGCCTGGTGTATAGCACCGATACACGAGACCTGGGTTTATATTGCTGGTGTATAGCACCGATACACGAGACCTGGGTATATATTGCCTGGTGTATAGCACCGATACATGAGATCTGGGTTTATATGCCGGTGTATATCACCGATACATGAAACCTGGGTTTATATGCCTGGTGTATAGCACCGATACATGAGACCTGGATCTATATGCCTGGTGTATAGCACCGATACATGAGACCTGGATCTATATGCCGTATAGCACCGATACATGAGACCTGGGTATATATGTCTGGTGTATAGCACCGATACATGAGACCTGGGTTTATATACCTGGTGTATAGCACCGATACATGAGACCTGGGTTTATATACCTGGTGTATAGCACCGATACATGAGACCTGGGTTTATATACCTGGTGTATAGCACCGATACATGAGACCTGGATCTATATGCCTGGTGTATAGCACCGATACATGAGACCTGGGTTTATATGCATGGTATATAGCACCGATACATGAGACCTGGATCTATATGCCTGATGTATAGCACCGATACATGAGACCTGGATCTATATGCCTGGTGTATAGCACCGATACATGAGACCTGGATCTATATGCCTGGTGTATAGCACCGATACATGAGACCTGGATCTATATGCCTGGTGTATAGCACCGATACATGAGACCTGGGTTTATATTGCCAGGTGTATAGACCGATACATGAGACCTGGATCTATATGCCTGGTGTATAGCACCGATACATGAGACCTGGGTATATATGCCTGGTGTATAGCACCGATACACGAGACCTGGGTTTATATGCCTGGTGTATAGCACCGATACACGAGACCTGGGTTTATATTGCTGGTGTATAGCACCGATACACGAGACCTGGGTATATATTGCCTGGTGTATAGCACCGATACATGAGATCTGGGTTTATATGCCGGTGTATATCACCGATACATGAAACCTGGGTTTATATGCCTGGTGTATAGCACCGATACATGAGACCTGGATCTATATGCCTGGTGTATAGCACCGATACATGAGACCTGGATCTATATGCCCTATAGCACCGATACATGAGACCTGGGTATATATGTCTGGTGTATAGCACCGATACATGAGACCTGGGTTTATATACCTGGTGTATAGCACCGATACATGAGACCTGGGTTTATATACCTGGTGTATAGCACCGATACATGAGACCTGGGTTTATATACCTGGTGTATAGCACCGATACATGAGACCTGGATCTATATGCCTGGTGTATAGCACCGATACATGAGACCTGGGTTTATATGCATGGTATATAGCACCGATACATGAGACCTGGGTTTATATGCATGGTTTATATGCATGGTGTATAGCACCGATACATGAGACCTGGATCTATATGCCTGGTGTATAGCACCGATACATGAGACCTGTGTTTATATACCAGGGCCCCGTTTTATCAACAACGTCGGTCGCAAGTCGGTCTTATCTTAAGACCGCTACTTGCGACGTTTCCTGCGACAATCGTACGACCGTTTTATCAACACGGTCGTAAGTCTTCGGTCGCAGCTAAGATTTTCTTTCGTCGTACGACCTTAAAAACAGTGACACAGTCCGAAATGTAAACTTCCGGTGCACACATCTTCGCGCGCAAATGTCAACATCGGACATGTTTAAAACACGGCGCCCCTGTATATATTATTCATAACTTCTTTATATCTTGGAATATGTTAATATTTCTTATATGGAATTAAACCTTACGCACAGGCCTCTCCAGACATGCAATATATATTAAATCCAATACGACGTAGTTGGTCAAATCCGTAGAAGAGATGTTTTAACACGCCGGTATTGGAAAGGAAAACACGGCCCCACTAAATCTTCCTTGGTACTGTGCATGTATAATCTATTTCAGTATAACTGGTATGATTCCATCGTGCAACAATATTTTAAATCTGATACGTTGTTTTCATATATTGAATTGTTAAACATTTCAGATTTTGTTATTATACTTTAAATAACTTATACATCGTTTTTGCGTTAATGCAAAACAGTGCTCCCACCCCAAAACTTCTTTGCTAATAGGATTATGTTGTTAAATATTATTTCATTTTCAAGGGTATGTTCCAGATTTGTGTCTGTAAATAATGTTGAGGCAATTGAATAGGGCCTACGGTATTTACATGTTACCACAACATCTAGTGATGTAAATACTGAATAGACTCCATTCATTAATACACACTTTTGTATCAGCATGTCTTTTTATAACGGCGATTCTAGCATATATAATATACAAATGTACAAGCTGTCATAGACTGGTCATACATTAGTCGTATATATCTGTGTGATGAGATTAATGGATCAAATACAGACGGGTCAATAGTTCAGTGGTGAACACATTGGTCTGTAGATCCAAGGTTCGATCATCAGTCTTTAAGTCCGTGAATAACACCGTTCACGTAAAAAAAACCAGATAATACTCTGGCATGGGTCTCTTGTTTGTTTTTGGGGTTTAATGTATCACCAACAGCTCAAGAAATATGGTAACTTTCCAACTATTATTGGTGGAGGAAGATCCTGGGCTCCATACAGTATGTCAAGTGTGAAAGGTCACCTGCCTGGGTAGAACCACAAACATTCCGAATAGTTTCCTTGCACGAAATAATCCGACACCCCTGGTGAGAGTGTAAACATCAGCTGTGAGAGGCAAGTGATTCGAAGTCAACAACATTAACCAATCAACCACATACTCCGTCTCTGTCTCTATCACTGCAATATCCTCAAACATCTAAAATGACTAATCTCTTCAAGAGGCGTCGCTCATATGGGCAACCGGTAGCGACGATAATTAAGCTCAAAAACACAATAGATCAAAGATGATGATAAATGGTTGCTTTAACTACCAAATTGTTGTCAAGTTAACTTGGTCGGTAAGTTATATTGAAACTAATTATAACCAGCACAATCATGGATGTTAGGAAGTAGAAATAAAACAACGGAACTATTCTAAATTTCATTATTTATAATGTCACTGCAAATATACCCAATATAATTTTATAATACATATAGAGATACATATTGACACTTGTAACATTACTGATAATATGGGTAATGCAGTTTTTAATCCTCGCATATATGGAATAGAATTATCATAGAATTGCCAAGATGAATTGGTTTAAACAATATGTATTGCAAACCATAAAACACATATAACATACAACAACATACATAATGAAAAGGATTAAGTAGGAAGCTAAAAGTAACAATGCTTTGAATTTGTGGTACAAAGAATGTGTTTGTTGAAATGTTGGCAGCACGTACGTTTAAGGACTCAAGCAAAGTCATTTATTACGTCACATATTGTTGTCTAAGTACGATTTAGCCCATGGCACATTTGCATCATTTTCTATCATAAAAACACGTCAGCCAAAATAAAAAGAAAATTTGTTTGTTAAGTGAATGATCGAATAATACTTTACTCAAAAACATAGAAAGCTATTAATACCACTCGTGACTAGCTTCACACTTGGTAATAATGCTTTCAATGTTCATTTGGTGAAATATTATTTGATCATACACTGAAACAAACACATATCCTCTTATAATTATATCGTAGGAACAAGAAAGAAAAAACAATAAAAAACTAGATCACATGGGCTTTTTACCCCGTTCGAGACCCCGCTATACCATACTAAAATCATAGTCTTTCAGATGAGAATTTAAACAGAGGTCTTGTGCCGGTGCTTTACACAATGCAAATAAAAGAACCGGAGGAGACATCATTGCACTATCCTCCAAATCTAATATAACTAATCTCTTCAGTAGGTGTCGCTAAAATGGGCAACTGGTAACTATGATAAATAAACGTAAAACACTCACAGGTATTCATGTATTATGTATATCAACATATATATTGTATCGGATTGCTTTGTGTAATGTTACAGCTTCTGTTACAGTGTAGTGGGAAGTATATTGAAGCAGTTACATTTTCACACCAAAGTCTGTCTGTCACACCCTATGCAATCTGATACAACAAATTATATTTACTGTGAATCTATTTTCGTGTTTTGTTGCATCATCATTTCTGATTTCATAGTTGCACAAGATATAGATTGAAGATCTGTAGTGAACACAGTATGATAGACAATCTTGTTTGTACACAGGCTTCAATACCATATAATTACCAGGGTGTTTTCATGCACATCTAATTTTGCTTGTTTGGCATACATATATATATATATATATCTATTGTTTGCTTTATTTGTGGAAACCTTAAATTTCTTTCATAATTTTTAAAACTGTGCCGCTTGTCAAAATGAAATCTTAATAGTCTATAAAAGAAAAGTACCAAACAGTATGCATTTGTATCACCGGATAGTTGCTCAGTTTTCATCAGTTTTCAAGATTTCTAAACTGTAAGTATGACAGCTAAGATTAGTGTCCTTAAATCAAGTGGTGTTGACAGAGGCATGAACTGATCTGTTGAAATAGTGTTGTCCACTCTTGATTTTCTTGGCCATGCTATCACACAATCATAGATCAATAGACCATCAACTGAGCCAGCTGTATTCTATATAATATGGCACTTCCGATAAAAATCCTGCTGTACATCAATTAAAGCCATATCTGTTGAAATAGTGTTGTCCACTCTTGATTTTCTTGGCCATGCTATCACACAATCATAGATCAATAGACCATCAACTGAGCCAACTGTATTCTGTATAATATGGCACTTCCGATAAAAATCCTGCTGTACATCAATTAAAGCCATATCATCAGGGAATCTGCAAGAAATAACATATAAAAACTCTATTAACATCAAAGTTCTACATTTCTATCTGATAAATTTGAACACTGGAATGATTGTGAACAAATTTGGACATGCATTTGTGAGGGTGGACCTGACAGATATTAATTTTTTTAAAAACAATGTATAAGTGATTAGTACAGTGTATGTACATTAATAAGATGGAAACTATTCCATAAATCTGGGTTGCTGTGACGAAACTAAATATATTTGGAGTTCGGCCTAATTCTGTTTTTGAAAAAACTATGGTTAACTTTTGTGTTTTTACATCGTTCTTCATTGTTAATGTTAGAATAATCAACTGTATAAATATTATTTACTTTACAACATTTTCGAAACAAGATTATAATATTAAGCACTCTCATTGAAAGCGTATAATTATGTAGTAATTTGTGTGGGACATTACCGGAGAAAACTCACATGTCCAATTTGGGGACCACCGTACCATCTCACACACTTCTCAGTCATTGTAAGGAACCCGGAATGCATTGACTAGAAGCGAGCGTGCTAATCACTACGCTAATCAGACAGATAATCGAATAAACTTAGCAATTAATGATCACGTCGAACAGAGTTCACCTACCTGTTGATGCCATGAAAATCTGCGACTTTGGACAATACATCACCCTTTGATAGGTATCTAAATCAATAAGCATCTGAAATGAACAAAACGTTTCAACTATTATTGATACATAAAACAGTCAGTGTTTTCAACACACTATTATTATATTACAATGCAACTTTGTGGTCATTTGTTGTGGTAGTAGTTCATAACCCAATATACATGTAAACACAGAGTTCGATATATTCCGATTGATTTCAAACTGGATAGTGTATCTATATATAATTATGGTCATCCCGACTCATCGTGTCTATCATCGCATTAAGATCAATCATGACAACTTGTAATATGGATTACACTTCTTTTGGCTGTCCAATTCGCGCAGTAGTTAGCCATGCTCGCTTCTCACCAATTCAACCCTGGTTCGATGGACAGTATGTGATATGGTACGGTGACAGATTGAACAGGACGATTTCCTCCGGGCGTCCGTGGCATGGTGTCGGATTTGGAACCAAACTGTCCCATGTTCGATACTCGGTCAGTCCACGTATGTAGTGTCATTGAGCAAGTCACCTCACATACATAGTTTAGTACTGGTTAACCGCTTAGGTCGGCTAAGCCTGTCCAGAAAAACATTTGGACACGTGGGGACGTTTAATTATGTGTACGAATACTGTATCAATACACGAGCATTTAAAAAGAAACAGACAACATTATAAACACAAGCATTTAATTCCCTACCTGCACAATGTATCAATTTACTTAGTTAATGCGTTGCAGAAACAGAATACGTATCGTCATTCAGTTCCAAAATCATAATAACACTTGTGTGTAGTATCGATATAAATAGCAATAGATTCTTATGGAAGTAGCCTCCCTTGTAATCTTAAAATAGAAATAAGGGCCTACTGTACAGAAATGTGTACGCAAATAACACTGATATGCACCTTAATAATGCAAGATATAGAAATATATCAATTTCACTTTACCTAGGTCAAACCGGGTATCGAATGAGAGTGGTTGGTCCCCTTGTCCAAGTCATTCCCCCCACCATATCATCAAGCAAGACAATCCATAGCCTCGTCCTGCGATATCGGGACAGGATATTGGTGTCACACGTCTACAATGTCTCTACCGGCCCTGAATATTCTTGCATCACGTCTCTGATGCACGGATTCTGCTGATTCGGCCGCCATTTTTAAGACTTTTTCCGAAGTTGCGACTCCATCGAACCAGTCGTAAAGTTAAGACTTTATTTACGATATCTTAGCTGCGACTTTGTTGATAAAACGGACCGTGGTCTTAACTTAGACGTTACGACGGCGTAACTCGGTCTTAAGCAATAATCTTAACTAAGACTGACTTACGACCGTTGATAAAACGGGGCCCTGGTGTATAGCACCGATACATGAGACCTGGGTTTATATTGCCAGGTGTATAGACCGATACATGAGACCTGGATCTATATGCCTGGTGTATAGCACCGATACATGAGACCTGGATCTATATGCCTGGTGTATAGCACCGATACATGAGACCTGGATCTATATGCCGTATAGCACCGATACATGAGACCTGGGTATATATGCCTGGTGTATAGCACCGATACATGAGACCTGGGTATATATGCCTGGTGTATAGCACCGATACATGAGATCTGGGTTTATATGCCTGGTGTATAGCACCGATACATGAGACCTGGATCTATATACCTGGTGTATAGCACCGATACATGAGACCTGGATCTGTATGCCTTGTGTATAGCACCGATACATGAGACCTGGATCTATATACCTGGTGTATAGCACCGATACATGAGACCTGGATCTATATGCCTGGTGTATAGCACCGATACATGAGACCTGGATCTATATGCCTGGTGTATAGCACCGATACATGAGACCTGGGTATATATGCCTGGTGTATAGCACCGATACATGAGACCTGGATCTATATGCCGTATAGCACCGATACATGAGACCTGGGTTTATATGCCTGGTGTATAGCACCGATACATGAGACCTGGATCTATATGCCTGGTGTATAGCACCGATACATGAGACCTGGGTTTATATGCCTGGTGTATAGCACCGATACATGAGACCTGGGTTTATATTGCCGGTGTATAGCACCGATACATGAGACCTGGGTTTATATGCCTGGTGTATAGCACCGATACATGAGACCTGGGTATATATGCCTGGTGTATAGCACCGATACATGAGACCTGGGTATATATGCCTGGTGTATAGCACCGATACATGAGACCTGGATCTATATGCCTGGTGTATAGCACTGATACATGAGACCTGGGTATATATGCCTGGTGTATAGCACTGATACATGAGATCTGGGTATATATGCCTGGTGTATAGCACCGATACATGAGACCTGGATCTATATGCCTGGTGTATAGCACCGATACATGAGACCTGGATCTATATGCCTGGTGTAGAGCACCGATACATGAGATCTGGATCTATATGCCTGGTGTATAGCACCGATACATGAGACCTGTGTTTATATACCTGGTGTATAGCACCGATACATGAGACCTGGGTTTATATTGCCAGGTGTATAGACCGATACATGAGACCTGGATCTATATGCCTGGTGTATAGCACCGATACATGAGACCTGGATCTATATGCCTGGTGTATAGCACCGATACATGAGACCTGGATCTATATGCCGTATAGCACCGATACATGAGACCTGGGTATATATGCCTGGTGTATAGCACCGATACATGAGACCTGGGTATATATGCCTGGTGTATAGCACCGATACATGAGATCTGGGTTTATATGCCTGGTGTATAGCACCGATACATGAGACCTGGATCTATATACCTGGTGTATAGCACCGATACATGAGACCTGGATCTGTATGCCTTGTGTATAGCACCGATACATGAGACCTGGATCTATATACCTGGTGTATAGCACCGATACATGAGACCTGGATCTATATGCCTGGTGTATAGCACCGATACATGAGACCTGGATCTATATGCCTGGTGTATAGCACCGATACATGAGACCTGGGTATATATGCCTGGTGTATAGCACCGATACATGAGACCTGGATCTATATGCCGTATAGCACCGATACATGAGACCTGGGTTTATATGCCTGGTGTATAGCACCGATACATGAGACCTGGATCTATATGCCTGGTGTATAGCACCGATACATGAGACCTGGGTTTATATGCCTGGTGTATAGCACCGATACATGAGACCTGGGTTTATATTGCCGGTGTATAGCACCGATACATGAGACCTGGGTTTATATGCCTGGTGTATAGCACCGATACATGAGACCTGGGTATATATGCCTGGTGTATAGCACCGATACATGAGACCTGGGTATATATGCCTGGTGTATAGCACCGATACATG
Organism: Archivesica marissinica; assembly: GCA_014843695.1. Lineage (NCBI taxonomy): Eukaryota > Metazoa > Mollusca > Bivalvia > Venerida > Vesicomyidae > Archivesica > Archivesica marissinica. Next base: position 59,120,637 of record CM026402.1, read on the forward strand.
AGACCTGGGTTTATATGCCTGGTGTATAGCACTGATACATGAGACCTGGGTATATATGCCTGGTGTATAGCACCGATACATGAGACCTGGGTATATATGCCTGGTGTATAGCACCGATACATGAGACCTGGATCTATATGCCTGGTGTATAGCACCGATACATGAGACCTGGATCTATATGCCTGGTGTATAGCACCGATACATGAGACCTGGATCTATATGCCTGGTGTATAGCACCGATACATGAGACCTGGGTTTATATACCTGGTGTATAGCACCGATACATGAGACCTGGGTTATATTGCCTGGTGTATAGACCGATACATGAGACCTGGATCTATATGCCTGGTGTATAGCACCGATACATGAGACCTGGATCTATATGCCTGGTGTATAGCACCGATACATGAGACCTGGATCTATATGCCGTATAGCACCGATACATGAGACCTGGGTATATATGCCTGGTGTATAGCACCGATACATGAGACCTGGGTATATATGCCTGGTGTATAGCACCGATACATGAGACCTGGGTTTATATGCCTGGTGTATAGCACCGATACATGAGACCTGGATCTATATGCCTGGTGTATAGCACCGATACATGAGACCTGGGTTTATATGCCTGGTGTATAGCACCGATACATGAGACCTGGATCTATATGCCTGGTGTATAGCACCGATACATGAGACCTGGGTTTATATGCCTGGTGTATAGCACCGATACATGAGACCTGGATCTATATGCCTGGTGTATAGCACCGATACATGAGACCTGGGTTTATATGCCTGGTGTATAGCACCGATACATGAGACCTGGTCTATATGCCGTATAGCACCGATACATGAGACCTGGGTTTATATGCCTGGTGTATAGCACCGATACATGAGACCTGGATCTATATGCCTGGTGTATAGCACCGATACATGAGACCTGGGTATATATGCCTGGTGTATAGCACCGATACACGAGACCTGGGTTTATATGCCTGGTGTATAGCACCGATACACGAGACCTGGGTTTATATTGCTGGTGTATAGCACCGATACACGAGACCTGGGTATATATTGCCTGGTGTATAGCACCGATACATGAGATCTGGGTTTATATGCCGGTGTATATCACCGATACATGAAACCTGGGTTTATATGCCTGGTGTATAGCACCGATACATGAGACCTGGATCTATATGCCTGGTGTATAGCACCGATACATGAGACCTGGATCTATATGCCGTATAGCACCGATACATGAGACCTGGGTATATATGTCTGGTGTATAGCACCGATACATGAGACCTGGGTTTATATACCTGGTGTATAGCACCGATACATGAGACCTGGGTTTATATACCTGGTGTATAGCACCGATACATGAGACCTGGGTTTATATACCTGGTGTATAGCACCGATACATGAGACCTGGATCTATATGCCTGGTGTATAGCACCGATACATGAGACCTGGGTTTATATGCCTGGTGTATAGCACCGATACATGAGACCTGGATCTATATGCCTGGTGTATAGCACCGATACATGAGACCTGGATCTATATGCCTGGTGTATAGCACCGATACATGAGACCTGGATCTATATGCCTGGTGTATAGCACCGATACATGAGACCTGGGTTTATATGCCTGGTGTATAGCACCGATACATGAGACCTGGATCTATATACATGAGACCTGGTTTATGCCTGGTGTATAGCACGATACATGAGACCTGGGTTATATGCCTGGTGTATACACTGATACAGAGACCTGGGTTATATACCTGGTGTATAGCACCGATACATGAGACCTGGGTATATATGCCTGGTGTATAGCACCGATACATGAGACCTGGGTTTATATTGCATGGTGTATAGCACCGATACATGAGACCTGGGTTTATATTGCATGGTGTATAGCACCGATACATGAGGCCTGGATCTATATGCCTGGTTTATCGCACCGATACATTAGACCTGGGTTTATATACCTGGTGTATAGCACCGATACATGAGACCTTGGTTTATATACCTGGTGTATAGCACCGATACATGAGACCTGGGTTTATATGCCTGGTGTATAGCACCGATACATGAGACCTGGGTTTATATATCTGGTGTATAGCACTGATACATGAGACCTGGATCTATATGCATGGTGTATAGCACCGATACATGAGACCTGGATCTATATGCATGGTGTATAGCACCGATACATGAGACCTGGATCTATATGCATGGTGTATAGCACCGATACATGAGACCTGGGTATATATACCTGGTGTATAGCACCGATACATGAGACCTGGGTTTATATGCCTGGTGTATAGCACCGATAAATGAGACCTGGGTTTATATTGCATGGTGTATAGCACCGATACATGAGACCTGGGTTTATATTGCATGGTGTATAGCACCGATACATGAGACCTGGGTTTATATTGCATGGTGTATAGCACCGATACATGAGACCTGGGTATATATGCCTGGTGTATAGCACCGATACATGAGACCTGGGTATATATGCCTGGTGTATAGCACCGATACATGAGACCTGGGTATATATGCCTGGTGTATAGCACCGATACATGAGACCTGGATCTATATGCATGGTGTATAGCATCGATACATGAGACCTGGGTTTATATGCCTGGTGTATAGCACTGATACATGAGACCTGGGTTTATATTGCATGGTGTATAGCACCGATACATGAGACCTGGGTATATATGCCTGGTGTATAGCACCGATACATGAGACCTGGGTATATATGCCTGGTGTATAGCACCGATACATGAGACCTGGGTATATATGCCTGGTGTATAGCACCGATACATGAGACCTGGGTATATATGCCTGGTGTATAGCACCGATACATGAGACCTGGGTATATATGCCTGGTGTATAGCACCGATACATGAGACCTGGGTATATATGCCTGGTGTATAGCACCGATACATGAGACCTGGGTATATATGCCTGGTGTATAGCACCGATACATGAGACCTGGGTATATATGCCTGGTGTATAGCACCGATACATGAGACCTGGGTATATATGCCTGGTGTATAGCACCGATACATGAGACCTGGGTATATATGCCTGGTGTATAGCACCGATACATGAGACCTGGGTATATATGCCTGGTGTATAGCACCGATACATGAGACCTGGGTATATATGCCTGGTGTATAGCACCGATACATGAGACCTGGGTATATATGCCTGGTGTATAGCACCGATACATGAGACCTGGATCTATATGCATGGTGTATAGCATCGATACATGAGACCTGGGTTTATATACCTGGTGTATAGCACTGATACATGAGACCTGGGTTTATATGCCTGGTGTATAGCACTGATACACGAGACCTGTGTTTATATGCCTGGTGTATAGCACTGATACACGAGACTTGGGTTTATATGCCTGGTGTATAGCACTGATACACGAGACCTGTGTTTATAGTCCCATCTGAAAGACTGTGAATATTATTATGGTCAGACGAGGGGATCGACCATGTGATTCCTGGATATGCAGTCCAACATGTTATCCACTAGATGACAGACCTGTCTTATCGAGCTAGCATTTAAATTCAATTATCTAAGTTTTTTAAAATATTTGTTTCAGTGGGTTCACAGTGGACAACATAATGAATTTCTGCGTTGTTTGTCTACAGCATACATCAGCTGATGTAAGAGTAGTGGCAGAGAGAATTGTTAAAGGTAATCAATTTAATCTAAGCATTATTGGGGGCCTCGCTTAAGATCCTGTTACAGACAGAAACAATGCAATAATCCTGTTACAGATAGAAACAATGCAATAATCCTGTTACAGACAGAAACAATGCAATATTCCTGATACAGACAGAAACAATGCAATATTCCTGTTACAGACAGAAACAATGCAATATTACTGTTACAGACAGAAACAATGCAATAATCATGTTACAGACAGAAACAATGCAATAATCCTGTTACAGACAGAAACAATGCAATATTCCTGATACAGACAGAAACAATGCAATATTCCTGTTACAGACAGAAACAATGCAATAATCCTGTTACGGACAGAAACAATGCAACATTCCTGTTACAGACAGAAACAATGCAATAATCCTGATACAGACAGGTCCGCCTCCGTGGTCGAGTGGTTAAGGTCGCTGACTTGTATACCACTGTAACCTATCATCACTGATGGTCACGGGTTCGAGCCCCGCTCAGACCGTGTCTCATTTATATGAAAAAGTTGGCAGTTTCTTACGGAGGTTGGTGCATCCAAGTACTGGTTAACCGCTGGAGCCTGCCCAGGAAAGGTGTTAGGTAAACTGTCCGCCGGCGATATAGCCCAAAAGGGTGCTGATGCAGGCGTAAAACCCGAAATATAACATAACATAACTGATACAGACAGAAACAATGCAATAATCCTGTTACAGACAGAAACAATGCAATAATCCTGTTACAGACAGAAACAATGCAATAATCCTGTTACAGACAGAAACAATGCAATATTCATGTTACAGACAGACGCAATGCAATAATCCTGTTACAGACAGAAACAATGCAATAACCCTGTTACAGGCAGAAACAATGCAATATTCCTGATACAGACAGACACAATGCAATAATCCTGTTACAGACAGAAACAATGCAATATTCATGTTACAGACAGACGCAATGCAATAATCCTGTTACAGACAGAAACAATGCAATATTCCTGTTACAGACAGAAACAATGCAATAATCCTGTTACAGACAGACACAATGCAATATTCCTGTTACAGACAGAAACAATGCAATATTCCTGATACAGACAGAAACAATGCAATAATCCTGTTACAGACAGAAACAATGCAATATTCCTGTTACAGACAGAAACAATGCAATAATCCTGTTACAGGCAGAAACAATGCAATATTCCTGTTACAGACAGAAACAATGCAATAATCCTGTTACAGACAGAAACAATGCAATATTCCTGTTACAGACAGAAACAATGCAATAATCCTGTTACAGACAGAAACAATGCAATATTCCTGTTACAGACAGAAACAATGCAATAATCCTGTTACAGACAGAAACAATGCAATATTCCTGATACAGACAGAAACAATGCAATAATCCTGTTACAGACAGAAACAATGCAATATTCCTGTTACAGACAGACACAATGCAATAATCCTGTTACAGACAGAAACAATGCAATATTCCTGTTACAGACAGAAACAATGCAACATTCCTGTTACAGACAGAAACAATGCAATAATCCTGTTACAGACAGAAACAATGCAATAATCCTGTTACAGACAGAAACAATGCAATAATCCTGTTACAGACAGAAACAATGCAAAACAGACAGAAACAATGCATATCCTTACATACAGACAAAATGCAATATCCTGTTACAGACAGAAACAATGCAATAATCCTGTTACAGACAGACACAATGCAATATTCCTGTTACATACAGAAACAATGCAATAACCCTGTTACAGGCAGAAACAATGCAATATTCCTGATACAGACAGACACAATGCAATAATCCTGTTACATACAGAAACAATGCAATAATCCTGTTACAGACAGAAACAATGCAATATTCCTGTTACAGACAGAAACAATGCAATAATCCTGTTACAGACAGAAACAATGCAATAATCCTGTTACAGACAGAAACAATGCAATATTCCTGATACAGACAGAAACAATGCAATAATCCTGTTACAGACAGAAACAATGCAATAATCCTGTTACAGACAGAAACAATGCAATATTCATGTTACAGACAGATGCAATGCAATAATCATGTTACAGACAGAAACAATGCAATATTCCTGTTACAGACAGAAACAATGCAATAATCATGTTACAGACAGAAACAATGCAATAATCCTGTTACAGACAGAAACAATGCAATAATCCTGTTACAGACAGAAACAATGCAATAATCCTGTTACAGACAGAAACAATGCAATAATCCTGTTACAGACAGAAACAATGCAATATTCATGTTACAGACACACAATGCAATAATCCTGTTACAGACAGAAACAATGCAATAACCCTGTTACAGACAGAAACAATGCAATAATCCTGCTACAGACAGAAACAATGCAATACTCCTGTTACAGACAGAAACAATGCAATAATCCTGTTACAGACAGAAACAATGCAATAGTCCTGTTACAGACAGAAACAATGCAATAATCCTGTTACAGACAGAAACAATGCAATATTCCTGTTACAGACAGAAACAATGCAATATTCCTGTTACAGACAGAAACAATGCAATAATCCTGATACAGGCAGAAACAATGCAATATTCCTGTTACAGACAGAAACAATGCAATAATCCTGCTACAGACAGAAACAATGCAATAATCCTGTTACAGACAGAAACAATGCAATATTCATGTTACAGACAGACACAATGCAATAATCCTGTTACAGACAGAAACAATGCAATAACCCTGTTACAGACAGAAACAATGCAATAATCCTGTTACAGACAGACACAATGCAATAATCCTGTTACAGACAGAAACAATGCAATAATCCTGTTACAGACAGAAACAATGCAATAATCCTGTTACAGACAGAAACAATGCAATAATCCTGTTACAGACAGACACAATGCAATAATCCTGTTACAGGCAGAAACAATGCAATAATCCTGTTACAGACAGAAACAATGCAATAATCCTGTTACAGACAGAAACAATGCAATAATCCTGTTACAGACAGAAACAATGCAATATTCCTGTTACAGACAGAAACAAAGCAATATTCCTGTTACAGACAGAAACAATGCAATAATCCTGTTACAGACAGAAACAATGCAATAATCCTGATACAGACAGAAACAAAGCAATATTCCTGTTACAGACAGAAACAAAGCAATATTCCTGTTACAGACAGAAACAAAGCAATATTCCTGTTACAGACAGAAACAATGCAATATTCCTGTTACAGACAGAAACAATGCAATAATCCTGATACAGACAGAAACAAAGCAATATTCCTGTTACAGACAGAAACAAAGCAATAAGATCGACTTTAAATAGCTTGCACCTCACCTCACCTTGCTGTAGGTTCGAATCCAACTGGGAAGTTATCCAACTGAGGGTGTGGAATTCTTTCAAGTGAGGAAGTTATCCAGCTGGCTTGCAGAAGGTCGGTGGTTCTACCTGGGTGCCCTTCTGTGCCGGTAATACTACTGCTAGGGGCAACCAAAGTCTACCTCCACCATTAATAGCTGGGAGAGTTGCCATATCACCTAAGCTGTTAGTGCGACTTTAAACCATTCAACCCCAAGTAACTGACATGGACTGGTGCATGATATTTTCAGACCAATAAATTAATAAGGAAATTACATTTGGACCAGTTCATTTATCAAATTAGGTAATTTTTGTCTAAAAATAGTAATATTACTGGCAAAAAGTGTAGATCCTGATGAGACGGCTCGTCACGAGCCGGCTCATCTGGATCTACACTTTTTATAAGCCTATTGAGAGGTCTGTGGTGTTGAAAGGGTTAAACCCAAGCAATAAACTGAATATAATCAAATCAAGTCACACTATGTATACTTTATCAATACGTCACATGTGATACTGGCTGTTTCCATACCGATAGTGACATATTCAGTGTACGGGACATGGAATTAAATCATGCTTGTGTTCATCTCATAATTTCCTATATGTACACACGTGTAATAACACCTGGAAGGATTCTGATTGGTTGAGAGAATAATCCTTTTAATTTGTACATTAACCCTTTCAACACTACAGGCCTCTAAATAGACTTATAAAAAGTGTAGATCCAGATGAGCCGGCTCGTGACGAGCCGTCTCATCAGGATCTGCACTTTTTGCCAGTAATAATTATTACTTTTTTTTTTAGATAAAATTACCCATTTTGATAAATGAACTGGTCCAAAGGTAATTTTCTTATTAATTTATTGGTCTAAAAATATCACGCACCAGTCCATGTCAGTTACTTGGGGTTGAATGGGTTAAGCTTTAAATTATGCATATTTCTATTTGAATTAGTACATAACATTAATGGTAAGACAAACTACGATTTAAAAGAAGTCCCGACTCAATTATGACGCTGTTTATGACATAAATATAACATGACAATTTAGTCAAATTACAGTGTCAGCATTATTTTGTGAACAAAATATGATTAAAACCCAATATGGTAATGCGATAAAAAGGATTGTTAAAAAAGCTCGCTTAATTAATAGCAACATTCCAAAAATTGTTTCATAAATTATATGAAATCGTGTAAGATCCTATATTTTTGAATGAATCCTAAGAAATGTCTTAGTTTGCATGGCAGAACATGAGTGTGTGTTTTACATTTATTTATCGTCGCTACCGGTTGCCCATATGAGCGACGCCTCCTGAAGATATTAGTCATTTTAGATTTTGGAGGATAGTGCAATGATACAGATAGAGACCCATTCCAGAGTCTCCTCTGGTTCTTTTACGTTCACGGTGTAAAGCACCGACACGTGACCTCGGTTTAACGTCCCATCTGAAAGACTGTTAATTTTATTAGGGTTAGACGGGGGATCGAACCTGAAGCAGAACATGAAGGCATTAGAGGGTGGGGTAACTGCATTGCTATATCATGCACTACTATTGTAACTGATCATTTCAGCATTATACAAGGAGGTTGGTCAGCCTGTGAAGGATTATTTGCCTCCTGATGACGAGAAAACTCGTAAGAACACAATGTGGCGACTGCTGTTTGAATACTTTGACCAGGTTGATGGTAAACCGAGCAAGAGCGATGTGAAGGTATGATCTGTATACAGTGAAACCTGTCTTAAGCAGCCAGCCAAGGGAGTCAGAGAAAGTGGCTGCTTAGCACAGGTGGCTGCTTAATATAGGTCAAATGTATAATAAAACAACCGATTGGGAATCTGGAAACTGGCTGCTTAATACAGGTTGGTTGCTTAATGGAGGTGACCACTAAAGCAGGTCTGACTGTAATACAGGTTGGCTGCTTAATGGAGGTGACCACTAATGCACTGTATACACCAACAACTGTTTCCTATGAACATATCTGATGATGATGATGATTTAGCTTATTTACCCTCGCCGCCAGCGAAAACATGTGGGCGAGCGTACTAGGCCGTTTAGTTAATACTCGTATATTATAATCTAAGGTGATTAAGTTGTGTGTGTTAGTAATACGATTTGAATGCTCAGCCCGGCCATAGATTAGGCTACAAGCACCAAAAAACAGATCAAAGTCTCTCACCTATAAAGCGGAAAAAGTGCAAAGATCAGCTGCACGCTACTACTTATTTCCGATGAACTACTTATTTCCGATGAACTACTTATTTCCGATGAACTACTTATTTCCGATGAACTACTTATTCAGTGTCCAGATGTCATAGGTAAATAACTGTACGCTCATTTTTTACAGACGGATCTATAGTCCAGTGGTAACACGCTGGACTTGTAATCCAGGGATCGCAGGTTCGATCCCCCGTCTGACCCTAATAAAATTAACAGTCTTTCAGATGGGACGTTAAACCGAGGTCTCATGTCGGTGCTTTACACCGTGCACGTAAAAGAACCAGAGGAGACTCTGGGATGGGTCTCTCTGTATCATTGCACTATCCTCCAAAAATCTAAAATGACTAATCTCTTCAGGAGGCGTCGCTCATATGGGCAACCGGTAGCGACGATAAATAAACGTAAAACACAAACACCACAATAAATAATTCCACTATAGCTTATATCTACACGGGGGTGATGTACAAAGAGGCATTTGCCTCCGTCTAAATGTCCGAGATGTTTCCATTTAGCAAACAATTGTAAATACATATTATTTAAAACTTCTGCCTCAGTTCTGGATATATTTCTGTAGGCCAAATTCAGTTGACGTCGTGAACATCTAGGTTCTGGTTTTCTACACATTTGACCTACAAGATGGCCCAAGTGTTGAATGTCATGTTGGTACCTGCAGCATGATGTTCAGATAATTGCACGAGCATCTGGTGTCAAGCTAGATCGATCGATACATAAATTACAACAACAATACACACTTTTAGCGGCTTATCCCATTTTGTAGCTGTTTGTTTTCGCTTTATTGATAGCATTTCTACACGTTTGATCTACAAGATGGCGGCACCACATGTATTTGGTCACATGATTGCAATCTATGTATTGGTGTGTATTGAGGTTTTTGTTTTATCAGAGACAAAAGGCCGTGGAAGAAGGACGGAAGCAGCAAGAGATTGAAGGTCTACAGCGACAGCTACAGCAGCTGAAAGACATGGCTTCAGGGAAAGCTGTAAGTTACTCTTAAATATATCAAACGCAGGGAAGTGATTAGCAGGTTGGACAGCTACAGCAGCTGAAAGACATGGCTTCAGGGGAGGCTGTAAGTTACTCTCAAATATATCTAATGCAGGGAAGTGATTAGCAGGTTGGACAGTGACAGCTACAGCAGCTGAAAGACATGGCTTCAGGGTAAGCTGTAAGTTACTCTTAAATATATCAAACGCAGGGAAGTGATTAGCAGGTTGGACAGTGACAGCTACAGCAGCTGAAAGACATGGCTTCAGGGGAGGCTGTAAGTTACTCTTAAATATATCAAACGCAGGGAAGTGATTAGCAGGTTGGACAGTGACAGCTACAGCAGCTGAAAGACATGGCTTCAGGGAAGGCTGTAAGTTACTCTTAAATATATCAAACGCAGGGAAGTGATTAGCTGGTTGGACAGTGACAGCTACAGCAGCTGAAAGACATGGCTTCAGGGAAGGCTGTAAGTTACTCTCAAATATATCAAATGCAGGGAAGTGATTAGCAGGTTGGACAGCGATAGCTACAGCAGCTGAAAGACATGTTTGGACTTTACACATGTATATTCGGATCATGTACATGTATATCAAGCGCAGGCAAGTGATTAGCTGGTTGGGCAGTGACAGGTGGCTGCTTAATAGAGGTCAAATGTATAATAAAACATCATGTTGGAAATCTGGAAATTGGCTGTTTAATGGAGGTGACTACTAATGCAGGTTTGACTGTAATTATATCAACACAAGTTTATGCATTGAAATAGATATTTATTGAGAAACAAGCCTAATGCTTATGTGAATCCCTTTCCATGTTTGGGTATGTTTAAAGGGTACAAATTGCTAGGCGAATAGTAATGGCATGTTTATGTGTGCAGTAATTATAAGTAGAGTAGAGAAACGGCGAATAGTAATGGCATGTTTATGTGTGCAGTAATTATAAATAGAGTAGAGAAATGGTGAATAGTAATGGCATGTTTATGTGTGCAGTAATTATAAATAGAGTAGAGAAACGGCGAATAGTAATGGCATGTTTATGTGTGCAGTAATTATAAATAGAGTAGAGAAATAGTGAATAGCAATGGCATGTTTATGTGTGCAGTAATTATAAATAGAGTAGAGAAACGGCGAATAGTAATGGCATGTTTATGTGTGCAGTCATTATAAATAGAGTAGAGAAATGGCGAATAGTAATGGCATGTTTATGTGTGCAGTAATTATAAATAGAGTAGAGAAATGATGAATAGTAATGGCATGTTTATGTGTGCAGTAATTATAGAGTAGAGAAACGGCAAATAGTAATGGCATGTTTATGTGTGCAGTAATTATAAATAGAATAGAGAAACGGCGAATAGTAATGCCATGTTTATATGTGCAGTAATTATAGAGTAGAGAAACGGCGAATAGTAATGGCATGTTTATGTGTGCAGTAATTATAAATAGAGTAGAGAAACGATGAATAGTAATGGCATGTTTATGTGTGCAGTAATTATAGAGTAGAGAAATGGCGAATAGTAATCGCATGTTTATGTGTGCAGTAATTATAAATAGAGTAGAGAAACGGTGAATAGTAATGGCATGTTTATGTGTGCAGTAATTATAAATAGAGTAGAGAAACGGCGAATAGTAATGGAATGTTTATGTGTGCAGTAATTATAAATAGAGTAGAGAAACGGCAAATAGTAATGGCATGTTTATGTGTGCAGTAATTATAAATAGAGTAGAAAAACGGTGAATAGTAATGACATGTTTATGTGTGCAATCATTATAAATAGAGTAGAGAAATGGTGAATAGTAATGGCATGTTTATGTGTGCAGTAATTATAAATAGAGTAGAGAAACGGTGAATAGTAATGACATGTTTATGTGTGCAGTAATTATAAATAGAGTAGAGAAACGGCGAATAGTAATGGCATGTTTATGTGTGCAGTAATTATAGAGTAGAGAAATGGCGAATAGTAATGGCATGTTTATGTGTGCAGTAATTATAAATAGAGTAGAGAAATGGCGAATAGTAATGGCATGTTTATGTGTGCAGTAATTATAAATAGAGTAGAGAAACGGCAAATAGTAATGGCATGTTTATGTGTGCAGTAATTATAGAGTAGAGAAATGGCGAATAGTAATCGCATGTTTATGTGTGCAGTAATTATAAATAGAGTAGAGAAACGGTGAATAGTAATGGCATGTTTATGTGTGCAGTAATTATAAATAGAGTAGAGAAACGGCGAATAGTAATGGAATGTTTATGTGTGCAGTAATTATAAATAGAGTAGAGAAACGGCAAATAGTAATGGCATGTTTATGTGTGCAGTAATTATAAATAGAGTAGAGAAATGGCGAATAGTAATGGCATGTTTATGTGTGCAGTCATTATAAATAGAGTAGAGAAACGGTGAATAGTAATGGCATGTTTATGTGTGCAGTAATTATAAATAGAGTAGAAAAACGGTGAATAGTAATGACATGTTTATGTGTGCAATCATTATAAATAGAGTAGAGAAATGGTGAATAGTAATGGCATGTTTATGTGTGCAGTAATTATAAATAGAGTAGAGAAACGGTGAATAGTAATGACATGTTTATGTGTGCAGTAATTATAAATAGAGTAGAGAAACGGCGAATAGTAATGGCATGTTTATGTGTGCAGTAATTATAGAGTAGAGAAATGGCGAATAGTAATGGCATGTTTATGTGTGCAGTAATTATAAATAGAGTAGAGAAATGGCGAATAGTAATGGCATGTTTATGTGTGCAGTAATTATAAATAGAGTAGAGAAACGGCGAATAGTAATGGCATATTTATGTGTGTAGTAATTATAAATAGAGTAGAGAAACGGCGAATAGTAATGGCATGTTTATGTGTGTAGTAATTATAAATAGAGTAGAGAAATGGCGAATAGTAATGGCATGTTTATGTGTGTAGTAATTATAAATAGAGTAGAGAAACGGCGAATAGTAATGGCATGTTTATGTGTGTAGTAATTATAAATAGAGTAGAGAAATGGTGAATAGTAATGGCATGTTTATGTGTGCAGTAATTATAAATAGAGTAGAGAAACGGCGAATAGTAATGGCATGTTTATGTGTGCAGTAATTATAGAGTAGAGAAACAGCGTATAGTAATGGCATGTTTATGTGTGTAGTAATTATAGAGTAGAGAAACGGTGAATAGTAATGGCATGTTTATGTATGCAGTAATTATAAATAGAGTAGAGAAACTAGACGCGTTTATACTGTGAGTATGTTATTGAGTAATGTTTCGATACAGCATATACTGGGGAGATACAGGCACCTACCATTGATTGGTTCGATTTGCCTGGTAGTGAATTCTACGTTATTTAACCCATTCAACACCAAGTAACTGACGTGGACTTGTGCATGATATTTTCAGACCAATAAATTAATAAGAAAATTACATTTGGACCAGTTCATTTATCAAAATAGTAATATTACTGGCAAAAAGTGCAGATCCTGGTGAGATGGCTCGAGTCGGCTCATCTGGATCTACACTTTTTGTAAGCCTATTGAGAGGCCTGTGGTGTTGAAGGGGTTAAAAAGCTTTTGTCCTTGTCGTTAGTAAGTATAGACATATATAAGCGTGGTGTAATCTGTACCAAAATATTTGACTTTAGTTCGGACATGTCGTTTCAAATTGATTGTATATTTACGCAAACTATTGCCTAAAGATTGTATATTTACCAGAATGATTGCCTAGAATGATTGCCTATGAATGTTAGAAAAGATTGTATATTTACCAGAATTATTGCCTATTATGTTAGAAAAGATTGTATATTTACCAGAATTATTGCCTATAAATGTTAGAAAATATTGTATATTTACCAGAATGATTGCCTATTATGTTAGAAAAGATTGTATATTTACCAGAATAATTGCCTATAAATGTTAGAAAAGATTGTATATTTACCAGAATGATTGCCTATAAATGTTAGAAAATATTGTATATTTACCAGAATGATTGCCTATAAATGTTAGAAAAGATTGTATATTTACCAGAATTATTGCCTATAAATGTTAGAAAAGATTGTATATTTACCAGAATGATTGCCTATGAATGTTAGAAAAGATTGTATATTTACCAGAATGATTGCCTATAAATGTTAGAAAAGATTGTATATTTACCAGAATGATTGCCTATAAATGTTAGAAAAGATTGTATATTTACCAGAATTATGAATGTTAGAAAATATTGTATATTTACCAGAATTATGGATGTTAGAAAAGATTGTATATTTACCAGAATTATGGATGTTAGAAAAGATTGTATATTTACCAGAATTATGGATGTTAGAAAAGATTGTATATTTACCAGAATTATGGATGTTAGAAAAGATTGTATATTTACCAGAATTATGGATGTTAGAAAAGATTGTATATTTACCAGAATTATGGATGTTAGAAAAGATTGTATATTTACCAGAATTATTGCCTATTCATATGATAATCAATGATCTACGTTTGTTTTCACAGGCAGGAGATGAGAGTACATTGAAAGCAGAGCCGAAGAAAAATTTAAAGGTTTGTATCCCATGATGCCCTACTCATATTTAGCAATATTGGGGTCGAGTTCTTGCTAGTGAAAGGTCAGTGGTTCTCTCTGGGTGTATTGCTTATGCATACCACTTAAATATTGAAGCTACTGTAGTACCATAGCTGGTGGCGTAACTCCAAAAACAAGCAAACAACACTGATACTGTATGTCTAAAGTTTAAACTTTATATGTTTTACAACGATTGCGAAGCAAGTTCAAACAACTTCTATTAATCACTTTCGTTGGCGCGGATGAAAACGTATATGTGGTCATTCGTGTGGGAGGAAACTGGAGTACCCGGAGAAAACCCACCTGTCCGATCTGGCGACCACTGTACCATCTTGCATACTTCCCAGTCCGAGGTTCGAACCCGGGTTGCATTGGTGAGAAGTGAGCGCGCTAACCACTGCGCTAATCGGACAGTATGTCAGATTCGAAATCTAAAAAAAAACACAATTAAACTATTAGTTTAAACATAGTTTATTTCAAACCATACAGCATATACAAATATACAGTTTACACAAATTTAGATACATGAATGAAAAGGGATTAGAACCGAAAGCTATTGTAGCTTATAGAGGTCTTCTCCTATAGCAAGCAAGGTACTTAATGAAATTGCGATATGACAGTGTTGTACTATTTTCTAAACTATTCATTTAAATTTGAAATAATGGTAGGTAAACGTTTTAATCATGAACTGTAAATTAGAATATAATTAATAATTAAACTATTAAAGAATAGGAACCAGGCTTGTTGAAGAAGGGTGTATCTGAGAGCATAGTCTCAGGGGAAGTTGTGATAGCGCAGTGGCGTGAAGGGCCCAGAGTTCGCACCCAGCTGTAGCAGTTACGATTGTGCCCTTAGACAAGTCACAACAAGTCACTTAAATTCCACATTGCCTTTTCTCTCCTCCCTCGTGGCGATGGATTCCATCAGGAATGAGGTCTCGAGAGCGATTAAACTAATGTTGTAAGAACTTGTTTCGCAATCGAGCTAAGCTAAATTTATATGAACAAAACAGGGTGTAGATATAATATCGGGGAAAATGAAATGTTTTTGAACTATCGTAAGATCTTATACTCAACATTTTTTCAGAAGCCAGCAAGGGCAGTAAATAAACCGAAAACAAAACCGGAACCGGACGACGACACGTCCATCTATAATATGGACAAGTAAGTACATGTACAGTCAAGCCTGTGTTAGTGGTCACCTCTATTAAGCAGCCACCTCTATTAAGCAGCCACTTTTCAGATTCCCAATATGTTGTTTTATTATAAAGTTGACCTCTATTAAGCAGCCACCTGTGCTAAGCAGCCACTTTCTGTGATTCCCTTGACTGGCTGCTTAAGACAGGTTTCACTGTAGTCTGTTCTAAGAATAACCCTGGAATTAATACTCGTTTTCATCTAATAAGAAATGATTTGAGAGAAAAGTTCATTATTTTACTGGTTTTAAGGTTATACGACATTCCATGAGCAAGGAACACAGTAAGGATATGTATATAGATCTACAGTCTACATCCGCTATGTCAAAGTGTGTTATGTCGAATTCTCCGGTTATGTCGAAATCGGATCAAAGTCCCGTTTCAGACACTATCATTTTACATATAACTGGCTCTGTTTATATCGAATTTTGTTAAGTCAAACTTTTGTGTTTTACGTTTATTTATCGTCGCTACCGGTTGCCCATATGAGCGACGCCTCCTGAAGAGTTTAGTTATTTTAGATGTTGGAGGATAGTGCAATGATACAAACAGAAACCAATTCCAAAATCTCCTCTGGTTCGTTTACGTGCACGGTGTAAAGCACCGACACGAGACCTCGGTTTAACGTCCCATCTGAAAGACTTAATTTTATTAGGGTCAGGCGGGGAATCGAACCTGCGATCCCTGGATTACCAGTCCAGCGTGTTAACCATTGGACTACAGATCCGTCTGTCAAAAGTCAAACTTTATGTCGAAGTATTTTGTTCGGTCCGACGGAATTCGACATGTACGGATGTAGACTGTATATATCTGTATTTAAGTCTCGTTTCTTGAGGATATTAGCATGTTCAGCTGTATGCTAGTCTGCCACTGTGTGAATGCTCACCAATGTTATTTTCAATAATTTATCATAATAATGTTGGGGGGGGGGGGCAAGGAAACATTTTTAACTGACTCCCTTGGCCTCTAGAAATGAGAGACATGCCCATTGGCCACTAGAAATGAGAGGCACCCCCATTGGCCTCTAGAAATGAGAGGCACCCCCATTGGCCACTAGAAATGAGAGGCACCCCCATTGGCCACTAGAAATGAGAGGCACGCCCATTGGCCACTAGAAATGAGAGGCACGCCCATTGGCCACTAGAAATGAGAGGCACGCCCATTGGCCATAGAAATGAGAGGCACGCCCATTGGCCACTAGAAATTAGAGGCACGCCCATTGGCCACTAGAAATGAGAGGCACGCCCATTGGCCACTAGAAATGAGAGGCACCCATGGGTACTCCGGTTTCCTCCCACACCAATGACCACATATACACTTCTTTCATCCACGCCAACGAGAGTGATTAATATAAGTTGTTAAAGCTTGTTTCGCAATAGTTGTAAAATAAATAAATGTTAGACTGGGACATTGAATATAAACAACTACAAAAATCTTCATTTCTCGCATACATTAAGTTTATATTCACACACAACATTGATAGCCAGTGCTCTTCATTGTCCTGAAGAGGTGATTTCATTTTGTGCCCTGTTTACCAGTAGTCGATTTAGATGGTACACAATATACATTATATAGAAATTATTACCGGGACCGGGCAAGCGGGTGTTCTAAGTTTGACTTATATACATATGTGCTTTCATTTTGTGCCCTGTTTACCAGTAGTCGATTTAGATGGTACACAATATACATTATATAGAAATTATTACCGGGACCGGGCAAGCGGGTGTTCTAAGTTTGACTTATATACATATGTGCTTTCATTTTGTGCCCTGTTTACCAGTAGTCGATTTAGATGGTACACAATATACATTATATAGAAATTATTACCGGGACCGGGCAAGCAAGCGGGTGTTCTAAGTTTGACTTATATACATAAATGCTTTCATTTTGTGCCCTGTTTACCAGTAGTTGATTTAGGTGGTACCAGTGATCTGGTTCGTGAGTTCTTTTTTGAATTATCGAAGGTAGAACAATATACATCATATAGAGATTATTACCAGGACCGGGCGAGCATGCGGGTGCTCTAGTTCTATGTAATGATGTTTGACTGTATATACATATGTACTTTCAGTATTTGTATTTTCTGTGGAGAAAATAACTCAACTTTTACGGAGGAAGGGCTGGATCTACATTACTGGAAGAATTGTCCAATGTTGAAACGATGTGCTAACTGTAAACAGGTAACTGTGAATAAGTCATTGTGCTAACTGTAAACAGGTAACTGTGAATAAGTCATTGTGCTAACTGTAAACAGGTAACTGTGAATAAGTCATTGTGCTAACTGTAAACAGGTGACCATGAATAAGTCATTGTGCTAACTGTAAACAGGTAACTGTGAATAAGTCAGTGTGCTAACTGTAAACAGGTAACCATGAATAAGTCATTGTGCTAACTGTAAACAGGTAACGTGTTTGTGTTGTGGTTGTGAATAAGTCAATGTACCAACTGTAAACAGGTAACCGTGAATAAGTCATTGTGCTAACTGTAAACAGGTAACTGTGAATAGGTCATTGTGCCAACTGTAAACAGGTAACTGTGAATAAGTCATTGTGCCAACTGTAAACAGGTAACTGTGAATAAGTCATTGTGCTAACTGTAAACAGGTAACTGTGAATAAGTCAATGTACCAACTGTAAACAGGTAACCATGAATAAGTCATTGTGCTAACTGTAAACAGGTAACTGTGAATAAGTCAATGTACCAACTGTAAACAGGTAACCATGAATAAGTCACTGTGCTAACTGTAAACAGGTAACTGTGAATAAGTCAATGTACCAACTGTAAACAGGTAACATTGAATAAGTCATTGTGCTAACTGTAAACAGGTAATTGTGAATAAGTCAGTGTGCTAACTGTAAACAGGTAACTGTGAATACGTCAGTGTGCTAACTGTAAACAGGTAACTGTGAATAAGTCATTGTGCCAACTGTAAACAGGTAACTGTGAATAAGTCAATGTGCCAACTGTAAACAGGTAACTGTGAATAAGTCATTGTGCCAACTGTAAACAGGTAACTGTGAATAAGTCATTGTGCTAACTGTAAACAGGTAACTGTGAATAAGTCATTGTGCCAACTGTAAACAGGTAACTGTGAATAAGTCATTGTGCCAACTGTAAACAGGTAACTGTGAATAAGTCATTGTGCCAACTGTAAACAGGTAACTGTGAATAAGTCAGTGTGCTAACTGTAAACAGGTAACTGTGAATAAGTCAATGTGCCAACTGTAAACAGGTAACTGTGAATAAGTCAATGTGCCAACTGTAAACAGGTAACTGTGAATAAGTCATTGTGCCAACTGTAAACAGGTAACTGTGAATAAGTCATTGTGCTAACTGTAAACAGGTAACTGTGAATAAGTCATTGTGCCAACTGTAAACAGGTAACTGTGAATAAGTCATTGTGCCAACTGTAAACAGGTAACTGTGAATAAGTCATTGTGCCAACTGTAAACAGGTAACTGTGAATAAGTCAGTGTGCTAACTGTAAACAGGTAACTGTGAATAAGTCAATGTGCCAACTGTAAACAGGTAACTGTGAATAAGTCAATGTGCCAACTGTAAACAGGTAACTGTGAATAAGTCATTGTGCCAACTGTAAACAGGTAACTGTGAATAAGTCATTGTGCTAACTGTAAACAGGTAACTGTGAATAAGTCATTGTGCCAACTGTAAACAGGTAACTGTGAATAAGTCATTGTGCCAACTGTAAACAGGTAACTGTGAATAAGTCATTGTGCCAACTGTAAACAGGTAACTGTGAATAAGTCAGTGTGCTAACTGTAAACAGGTAACTGTGAATAAGTCAATGTGCCAACTGTAAACAGGTAACTGTGAATAAGTCAATGTGCCAACTGTAAACAGGTAACTGTGAATAAGTCATTGTGCCAACTGTAAACAGGTAACTGTGAATAAGTCATTGTGCTAACTGTAAACAGGTAACTGTGAATACATCATTGTGCTAACTGTAAACAGGTAACTGTGAATAAGTCATTGTGCTAACTGTAAACAGGTAACTGTGAATAAGTCATTGTGCTAACTGTAAACAGGTAACTGTGAATAAGTCATTGTGCTAACTGTAAACAGGTAACCGTGACTAAGTCAGTGTGCTAACTGTAAACAGGTAACTGTGAATAAGTCAATGTACCAACTGTAAACAGGTAACTGTGAATAAGTCAATGTGCTAACTGTAAACAGGTAACTGTGAATAAGTCAATGTACCAACTGTAAACAGGTAACCATGAATAA
Organism: Archivesica marissinica; assembly: GCA_014843695.1. Lineage (NCBI taxonomy): Eukaryota > Metazoa > Mollusca > Bivalvia > Venerida > Vesicomyidae > Archivesica > Archivesica marissinica. The sequence goes on from CM026402.1 coordinate 59,140,948, forward strand.
GTCATTGTGCTAACTGTAAACAGGTAACCATGAATAAGTCATTGTGCTAACTGTAAACAGGAAACTGTGAATAAGTCAATGTACCAACTGTAAACAGGTAACCATGAATAAGTCATTGTGCTAACTGTAAACAGGTAACTGTGAATAAGTCAATGTACCAACTGTAAACAGGTAACCATGAATAAGTCATTGTACTAACTGTAAACAGGTAACTGTGAATAAGTCATTGTGCTAACTGTAAACAGGTAACCATGAATAAGTCAATGTACCAACTGTAAACAGGTAACTGTGAATAAGTCATTGTGCTAACTGTAAACAGGTAACTGTGAATAAGTCAATGTGCTAACTGTAAACAGGTAACTGTGAATAAGTCAATGTACCAACTGTAAACAGGTAACCATGAATAAGTCATTGTGCCAACTGTAAACAGGTAACTGTGAATAAGTCATTGTGCTAACTGTAAACAGGTAACCGTGAATAAGTCAATGTGCTAACTGTAAACAGGTAACCATGAATAAGTCATTGTGCTAACTGTAAACAGGTAACTGTGAATAAGTCATTGTGCTAACTGTAAACAGGTAACTGTGAATAAGTCAATGTGCCAACTGTAAACAGGTAACCATGAATAAGTCAATGTGCTAACTGTAAACAGGTAACCGTGAATAAGTCAATGTGCTAACTGTAAACAGGTAACCATGAATAAGTCATTGTGCTAACTGTAAACAGGTAACTGTGAATAAGTCATTGTGCTAACTGTAAACAGGTAACTGTGAATAAGTCAATGTGCCAACTGTAAACAGGTAACCATGAATAAGTCAATGTGCTAACTGTAAACAGGTAACCGTGAATAAGTCACCGAATGAATATTGAAAGCAACGAGTGAGCGACGAGTGATAATAATAGCTTTCTATGTTCATGAGTGAAATATTATTCAACTATTCACTTAAACAAACAAATGTTCTCTTTATTTTAGGCTCAAAAGCGTTTTTATGAAAGAAAATGATGCAACCGTTTGCTAAATGGCACGAGAATGTTGTGTTTGACAATCATACATGACCAGGGGGAGATAACACACTTTATTTCATGTTGTTGTTTTTTACGTTTATTTATCGTCGCTACCGGTTGCCCATATGAGCGACGCCTCCTGAAGAAATTAGTTATTTTAGATTTTGGAGGATAGTGCATGATACAGACAGAGACCCATTCCAGAATCTCCTCTGGTTCTTTTACGTGCACGGTGTAAAGCACCGACACGAGACCTCGGTTTAACGTCCCATTTGAAAGACTGTTTATTTTATTAGGGTCAGACGGGGGATCGAACCTGCGATCCCTGGATTACCAGACCAGCGTGTTACCATTGGACTACATATCCGTCTTATTTCACTGATACAAGGCTATATTTCATTGCAAAACATAAAATGCTATTGTTTTACAGGTTGTTGAAATAGCAAGCTATACCGACCATTTGTTAACTGAGTGTGAGGCTAAATCAAACTACGCCAAGTGTAACCGATGTACTGAAGCCATCACAACACCAGAACACGAGCAACACGTGTCCGAAAAAGCTTGCAATGGTAAGATTGAAATATCATGCTAAAGGACAAAACGATGGTGAGGGGTGTTAAAATAAGATATGCAGAAAAGTGTGGTCATTTCTTTATTTTTATGTTTATGCTTTTTATGTTTATGCATATGAAATGTTATCAATTGATTAACCCGTTCCCTCTTAGAAGCACCTCTTGATGCCATTACCAATACGACATACATTAACCCTTTCCCTCTTAGAAGCACCTCTTGATGCCATTACCAATACGACATACATTAACCCTTTCCCTCTTAGAAGCACCTCTTGACGCCATTACCAATACGACATACATTAACCCTTTCCCTCTTAGAAGCACCTCTTGACGCCATTACCAATACGACATACATTGACCCTTTCCCTCTTAGAAGCACCTCTTGATGCCATTACCTATACGACATACATTGACCCTTTCCCTCTTAGAAGCACCTCTTGATGCCATTACCAATACGACATACATTAACCCTTTCCCTCATAGAAGCACCTCTTGACGCCATTACCAATACGACATACATTGACCCTTTCCCTCTTAGAAGCACCTCTTGACGCCATTACCAATACGACATACATTAACCATTTCCCTCATAGAAGCACCTCTTGACGCCATTACCAATACAACATACATTAACCATTTCTCTCATAGAAGCACCTCTTGACGCCATTACCAATACGACATACATTAACCATTTCCCTCATAGAAGCACCTCTTGATGCCATTACCAATACGACATACATTAACCATTTCCCTCATAGAAGCACCTCTTGATGCCATTACCAATACGACATACATTGACAATGTGGTAGCCAAACCAATGCTCATAATGCAGGCCAGATTCTCATGTAGTCCCAGTAATATCTATAGAGGTGGGATAGATATGGCGACTACTTATCCACTGCATGATAGCTAAATGACTGTCGTTTGTATAGAGATATAATAGTATATTAACCTAAATCTCTATGAAGTCCCAGTAATATCTATGGAGGTGGGATAGATATGGCGACTACTTATCCACTGCATGATAGCTAAATGACTGTCGTTTGTATAGAGATATAATAGTATATTAACCTAAATCTCTATGTAGTCCCAGTAATATCTATGGAGGTGGGATAGATATGGCGACTACTTATCCACTGCATGATAGCTAAATGGCTGTCGTTTGTATGGAGATATAATAGTATATTAACCTAAATCTCTATGTAGTCCCAGTAATATCTATGGAGGTGGGATAGATATGGCGACTACTTATCCACTGCATGATAGCTAAATGGCTGTCGTTTGTATGGAGATATAATAGTATATTAACCTAAATCTCTATGTAGTCCCAGTAATATCTATGGAGGTGGGATAGATATGGCGACTACTTATCCACTGCATGATAGCTAAATGGCTGTCGTTTGTATGGAGATATAATAGTATATTAACCTAAATCTCTATGTAGTCCCAGTAATATCTATGGATGTGGGATAGATATGGCGACTACTTATCCACTGCATGATAGCTAAATGGCTGTCGTTTGTATGGAGATATAATAGTATATTAACCTAAATCTCTATGTAGTCCCAGTAATATCTATGGAGGTGGGATAGATATGGCGACTACTTATCCACTGCATGATAGCTAAATGGCTGTCGTTTGTATGGAGATATAATAGTATATTAACCTAAATCTCTATGTAGTCCCAGTAATATCTATGGATGTGGGATAGATATGGCGACTACTTATCCACTGCATGATAGCTAAATGGCTGTCGTTTGTATGGAGATATAATAGTATATTAACCTAAATCTCTATGTAGTCCCAGTAATATCTATGGAGGTGGGATAGATATGGCGACTACTTATCCACTGCATGATAGCTAAATGGCTGTCGTTTGTATGGAGATATAAATAGTATATTAACCTAAATCTCTATGTAGTCCCAGTAATATCTATGGAGGTGGGATAGATATGGCGACTACTTATCCACTGCATGATAGCTAAATGGCTGTCGTTTGTATGGAGATATAATAGTATATTAACCTAAATCTCATGTAGTCCCAGTAATATCTATGGAGGTGGGATAGATATGGCGACTACTTATCCACTGCATGATAGCTAAATGGCTGTCATTTGTATGGAGATATATTATAGTATATTAACCTAAATCTCCATGTAGTCCCAGTAATATCTATGGAGGTGGGATAGATATGGCGACTACTTATCCACTGCATGATAGCTAAATGGCTGTCACTTGTATGGAGATATATTATAGTATATTAACCTAAATCTCCATGTAGTCCCAGTAATATCTATGGAGGTGGGATAGATATGGCGACTACTTATCCACTGCATGATAGCTAAATGGCTGTCGTTTGTATGGAGATATAATAGTATATTAACCTAAATCTCTATGTAGTCCCAGTAATATCTATGGAGGTGGGATAGATATGGCGACTACTTATCCACTGCATGATAGCTAAATGGCTGTCGTTTGTATGGAGATATAATAGTATATTAACCTAAATCTCTATGTAGTCCCAGTAATATCTATGGAGGTGGGATAGATATGGCGACTACTTATCCACTGCATGATAGCTAAATGGCTGTCGTTTGTATGGAGATATAATAGTATATTAACCTAAATCTCTATGTAGTCCCAGTAATATCTATGGAGGTGGGATAGATATGGCGACTACTTATCCACTGCATGATAGCTAAATGGCTGTCGTTTGTATGGAGATATAATAGTATATTAACCTAAATCTCTATGTAGTCCCAGTAATATCTATGGAGGTGGGATAGATATGGCGACTACTTATCCACTGCATGATAGCTAAATGGCTGTCGTTTGTATGGAGATATAATAGTATATTAACCTAAATCTCTATGTAGTCCCAGTAATATCTATGGAGGTGGGATAGATATGGCGACTACTTATCCACTGCATGATAGCTAAATGGCTGTCGTTTGTATGGAGATATAATAGTATATTAACCTAAATCTCTATGTAGTCCCAGTAATATCTATGGATGTGGGATAGATATGGCGACTACTTATCCACTGCATGATAGCTAAATGGCTGTCGTTTGTATGCAGATATAATAGTATATTAACCTAAATCTCTATGCAGTCCCAGTAATATCTATGGATGTGGGATAGATATGGCGACTACTTATCCACTGCATGATAGCTAAATGGCTGTCGTTTGTATGGAGATATAATAGTATATTAACCTAAATCTCTATGTAGTACCAGTAATATCTATGGATGTGGGATAGATATGGCGACTACTTATCCACTGCATGATAGCTAAATGGCTGTCGTTTGTATGAGATATAATAGTATATTAACCTAAATCTCTATGAAGTCCCAGTAATATCTATGGAGGTGGGATAGATATGGCGACTACTTATCCACTGCATGATAGCTAAATGGCTGTCGTTTGTATGGAGATATATAGTATATTAACCTAAATCTCTATGAAGGAGAGGGTTAAATGGCTGTCGTTTGTATGGAGATATAATAGTATATTAACCTAAATCTCTATGAAGGAAAGGGTTAAATGGCTGTCGTTTGTATGGAGATATAATAATATATTAACCTAAATCTCTATGTAGGATAGGGTTAAATGGC
>CM026402.1:59147141-59187591 GCA_014843695.1 Archivesica marissinica
CAATGGGCGTGCCTCTCATTTCTAGTGGCCAATGGGGGTGCCTCTCATTTCTAGTGGCCAATGGGGGTGCCTCTCATTTCTAGAGGCCAATGGGGGTGCCTCTCATTTCTAGTGGCCAATGGGCATGTCTCTCATTTCTAGAGGCCAAGGGAGTCAGTTAAAAATGTTTCCTTGCCCCCCCCCCCCAACATTATTATGATAAATTATTGAAAATAACATTGGTGAGCATTCACACAGTGGCAGACTAGCATACAGCTGAACATGCTAATATCCTCAAGAAACGAGACTTAAATACAGATATATACAGTCTACATCCGTACATGTCGAATTCCGTCGGACCGAACAAAATACTTCGACATAAAGTTTGACTTTTGACAGACGGATCTGTAGTCCAATGGTTAACACGCTGGACTGGTAATCCAGGGATCGCAGGTTCGATTCCCCGCCTGACCCTAATAAAATTAAGTCTTTCAGATGGGACGTTAAACCGAGGTCTCGTGTCGGTGCTTTACACCGTGCACGTAAACGAACCAGAGGAGATTTTGGAATTGGTTTCTGTTTGTATCATTGCACTATCCTCCAACATCTAAAATAACTAAACTCTTCAGGAGGCGTCGCTCATATGGGCAACCGGTAGCGACGATAAATAAACGTAAAACACAAAAGTTTGACTTAACAAAATTCGATATAAACAGAGCCAGTTATATGTAAAATGATAGTGTCTGAAACGGGACTTTGATCCGATTTCGACATAACCGGAGAATTCGACATAACACACTTTGACATAGCGGATGTAGACTGTAGATCTATATACATATCCTTACTGTGTTCCTTGCTCATGGAATGTCGTATAACCTTAAAACCAGTAAAATAATGAACTTTTCTCTCAAATCATTTCTTATTAGATGAAAACGAGTATTAATTCCAGGGTTATTCTTAGAACAGACTACAGTGAAACCTGTCTTAAGCAGCCAGTCAAGGGAATCACAGAAAGTGGCTGCTTAGCACAGGTGGCTGCTTAATAGAGGTCAACTTTATAATAAAACAACATATTGGGAATCTGAAAAGTGGCTGCTTAATAGAGGTGGCTGCTTAATAGAGGTGACCACTAACACAGGCTTGACTGTACATGTACTTACTTGTCCATATTATAGATGGACGTGTCGTCGTCCGGTTCCGGTTTTGTTTTCGGTTTATTTACTGCCCTTGCTGGCTTCTGAAAAAATGTTGAGTATAAGATCTTACGATAGTTCAAAAACATTTCATTTTCCCCGATATTATATCTACACCCTGTTTTGTTCATATAAATTTAGCTTAGCTCGATTGCGAAACAAGTTCTTACAACATTAGTTTAATCGCACTCGAGACCTCATTCCTGATGGAATCCATCGCCACGAGGGAGGAGAGAAAAGGCAATGTGGAATTTAAGTGACTTGTTGTGACTTGTCTAAGGGCACAATCGTAACTGCTACAGCTGGGTGCGAACTCTGGGCCCTTCACGCCACTGCGCTATCACAACTTCCCCTGAGACTATGCTCTCAGATACACCCTTCTTCAACAAGCCTGGTTCCTATTCTTTAATAGTTTAATTATTAATTATATTCTAATTTACAGTTCATGATTAAAACGTTTACCTACCATTATTTCAAATTTAAATGAATAGTTTAGAAAATAGTACAACACTGTCATATCGCAATTTCATTAAGTACCTTGCTTGCTATAGGAGAAGACCTCTATAAGCTACAATAGCTTTCGGTTCTAATCCCTTTTCATTCATGTATCTAAATTTGTGTAAACTGTATATTTGTATATGCTGTATGGTTTGAAATAAACTATGTTTAAACTAATAGTTTAATTGTGTTTTTTTTTAGATTTCGAATCTGACATACTGTCCGATTAGCGCAGTGGTTAGCGCGCTCACTTCTCACCAATGCAACCCGGGTTCGAACCTCGGACTGGGAAGTATGCAAGATGGTACAGTGGTCGCCAGATCGGACAGGTGGGTTTTCTCCGGGTACTCCAGTTTCCTCCCACACGAATGACCACATATACGTTTTCATCCGCGCCAACGAAAGTGATTAATAGAAGTTGTTTGAACTTGCTTCGCAATCGTTGTAAAACATATAAAGTTTAAACTTTAGACATACAGTATCAGTGTTGTTTGCTTGTTTTTGGAGTTACGCCACCAGCTATGGTACTACAGTAGCTTCAATATTTAAGTGGTATGCATAAGCAATACACCCAGAGAGAACCACTGACCTTTCACTAGCAAGAACTCGACCCCAATATTGCTAAATATGAGTAGGGCATCATGGGATACAAACCTTTAAATTTTTCTTCGGCTCTGCTTTCAATGTACTCTCATCTCCTGCCTGTGAAAACAAACGTAGATCATTGATTATCATATGAATAGGCAATAATTCTGGTAAATATACAATCTTTTCTAACATCCATAATTCTGGTAAATATACAATCTTTTCTAACATCCATAATTCTGGTAAATATACAATCTTTTCTAACATCCATAATTCTGGTAAATATACAATCTTTTCTAACATCCATAATTCTGGTAAATATACAATCTTTTCTAACATCCATAATTCTGGTAAATATACAATCTTTTCTAACATCCATAATTCTGGTAAATATACAATATTTTCTAACATTCATAATTCTGGTAAATATACAATCTTTTCTAACATTTATAGGCAATCATTCTGGTAAATATACAATCTTTTCTAACATTTATAGGCAATCATTCTGGTAAATATACAATCTTTTCTAACATTCATAGGCAATCATTCTGGTAAATATACAATCTTTTCTAACATTTATAGGCAATAATTCTGGTAAATATACAATCTTTTCTAACATTTATAGGCAATCATTCTGGTAAATATACAATATTTTCTAACATTTATAGGCAATCATTCTGGTAAATATACAATCTTTTCTAACATTTATAGGCAATTATTCTGGTAAATATACAATCTTTTCTAACATAATAGGCAATCATTCTGGTAAATATACAATATTTTCTAACATTTATAGGCAATAATTCTGGTAAATATACAATCTTTTCTAACATAATAGGCAATAATTCTGGTAAATATACAATCTTTTCTAACATTCATAGGCAATCATTCTAGGCAATCATTCTGGTAAATATACAATCTTTAGGCAATAGTTTGCGTAAATATACAATCAATTTGAAACGACATGTCCGAACTAAAGTCAAATATTTTGGTACAGATTACACCACGCTTATATATGTCTATACTTACTAACGACAAGGACAAAAGCTTTTTAACCCCTTCAACACCACAGGCCTCTCAATAGGCTTACAAAAAGTGTAGATCCAGATGAGCCGACTCGAGCCATCTCACCAGGATCTGCACTTTTTGCCAGTAATATTACTATTTTGATAAATGAACTGGTCCAAATGTAATTTTCTTATTAATTTATTGGTCTGAAAATATCATGCACAAGTCCACGTCAGTTACTTGGTGTTGAATGGGTTAAATAACGTAGAATTCACTACCAGGCAAATCGAACCAATCAATGGTAGGTGCCTGTATCTCCCCAGTATATGCTGTATCGAAACATTACTCAATAACATACTCACAGTATAAACGCGTCTAGTTTCTCTACTCTATTTATAATTACTGCATACATAAACATGCCATTACTATTCACCGTTTCTCTACTCTATAATTACTACACACATAAACATGCCATTACTATACGCTGTTTCTCTACTCTATAATTACTGCACACATAAACATGCCATTACTATTCGCCGTTTCTCTACTCTATTTATAATTACTGCACACATAAACATGCCATTACTATTCACCATTTCTCTACTCTATTTATAATTACTACACACATAAACATGCCATTACTATTCGCCGTTTCTCTACTCTATTTATAATTACTACACACATAAACATGCCATTACTATTCGCCATTTCTCTACTCTATTTATAATTACTACACACATAAACATGCCATTACTATTCGCCGTTTCTCTACTCTATTTATAATTACTACACACATAAATATGCCATTACTATTCGCCGTTTCTCTACTCTATTTATAATTACTGCACACATAAACATGCCATTACTATTCGCCATTTCTCTACTCTATTTATAATTACTGCACACATAAACATGCCATTACTATTCGCCATTTCTCTACTCTATAATTACTGCACACATAAACATGCCATTACTATTCGCCGTTTCTCTACTCTATTTATAATTACTGCACACATAAACATGTCATTACTATTCACCGTTTCTCTACTCTATTTATAATTACTGCACACATAAACATGCCATTACTATTCACCATTTCTCTACTCTATTTATAATGATTGCACACATAAACATGTCATTACTATTCACCGTTTTTCTACTCTATTTATAATTACTGCACACATAAACATGCCATTACTATTCACCGTTTCTCTACTCTATTTATAATGACTGCACACATAAACATGCCATTACTATTCGCCATTTCTCTACTCTATTTATAATTACTGCACACATAAACATGCCATTACTATTTGCCGTTTCTCTACTCTATTTATAATTACTGCACACATAAACATTCCATTACTATTCGCCGTTTCTCTACTCTATTTATAATTACTGCACACATAAACATGCCATTACTATTCACCGTTTCTCTACTCTATTTATAATTACTGCACACATAAACATGCGATTACTATTCGCCATTTCTCTACTCTATAATTACTGCACACATAAACATGCCATTACTATTCATCGTTTCTCTACTCTATTTATAATTACTGCACACATAAACATGCCATTACTATTCGCCGTTTCTCTACTCTATAATTACTGCACATATAAACATGGCATTACTATTCGCCGTTTCTCTATTCTATTTATAATTACTGCACACATAAACATGCCATTACTATTTGCCGTTTCTCTACTCTATAATTACTGCACACATAAACATGCCATTACTATTCATCATTTCTCTACTCTATTTATAATTACTGCACACATAAACATGCCATTACTATTCGCCATTTCTCTACTCTATTTATAATGACTGCACACATAAACATGCCATTACTATTCGCCGTTTCTCTACTCTATTTATAATTACTGCACACATAAACATGCCATTGCTATTCACTATTTCTCTACTCTATTTATAATTACTGCACACATAAACATGCCATTACTATTCGCCGTTTCTCTACTCTATTTATAATTACTGCACACATAAACATGCCATTACTATTCACCATTTCTCTACTCTATTTATAATTACTGCACACATAAACATGCCATTACTATTCGCCGTTTCTCTACTCTACTTATAATTACTGCACACATAAACATGCCATTACTATTCGCCTAGCAATTTGTACCCTTTAAACATACCCAAACATGGAAAGGGATTCACATAAGCATTAGGCTTGTTTCTCAATAAATATCTATTTCAATGCATAAACTTGTGTTGATATAATTACAGTCAAACCTGCATTAGTAGTCACCTCCATTAAACAGCCAATTTCCAGATTTCCAACATGATGTTTTATTATACATTTGACCTCTATTAAGCAGCCACCTGTCACTGCCCAACCAGCTAATCACTTGCCTGCGCTTGATATACATGTACATGATCCGAATATACATGTGTAAAGTCCAAACATGTCTTTCAGCTGCTGTAGCTATCGCTGTCCAACCTGCTAATCACTTCCCTGCATTTGATATATTTGAGAGTAACTTACAGCCTTCCCTGAAGCCATGTCTTTCAGCTGCTGTAGCTGTCACTGTCCAACCAGCTAATCACTTCCCTGCGTTTGATATATTTAAGAGTAACTTACAGCCTTCCCTGAAGCCATGTCTTTCAGCTGCTGTAGCTGTCACTGTCCAACCTGCTAATCACTTCCCTGCGTTTGATATATTTAAGAGTAACTTACAGCCTCCCCTGAAGCCATGTCTTTCAGCTGCTGTAGCTGTCACTGTCCAACCTGCTAATCACTTCCCTGCGTTTGATATATTTAAGAGTAACTTACAGCTTACCCTGAAGCCATGTCTTTCAGCTGCTGTAGCTGTCACTGTCCAACCTGCTAATCACTTCCCTGCATTAGATATATTTGAGAGTAACTTACAGCCTCCCCTGAAGCCATGTCTTTCAGCTGCTGTAGCTGTCCAACCTGCTAATCACTTCCCTGCGTTTGATATATTTAAGAGTAACTTACAGCTTTCCCTGAAGCCATGTCTTTCAGCTGCTGTAGCTGTCGCTGTAGACCTTCAATCTCTTGCTGCTTCCGTCCTTCTTCCACGGCCTTTTGTCTCTGATAAAACAAAAACCTCAATACACACCAATACATAGATTGCAATCATGTGACCAAATACATGTGGTGCCGCCATCTTGTAGATCAAACGTGTAGAAATGCTATCAATAAAGCGAAAACAAACAGCTACAAAATGGGATAAGCCGCTAAAAGTGTGTATTGTTGTTGTAATTTATGTATCGATCGATCTAGCTTGACACCAGATGCTCGTGCAATTATCTGAACATCATGCTGCAGGTACCAACATGACATTCAACACTTGGGCCATCTTGTAGGTCAAATGTGTAGAAAACCAGAACCTAGATGTTCACGACGTCAACTGAATTTGGCCTACAGAAATATATCCAGAACTGAGGCAGAAGTTTTAAATAATATGTATTTACAATTGTTTGCTAAATGGAAACATCTCGGACATTTAGACGGAGGCAAATGCCTCTTTGTACATCACCCCCGTGTAGATATAAGCTATAGTGGAATTATTTATTGTGGTGTTTGTGTTTTACGTTTATTTATCGTCGCTACCGGTTGCCCATATGAGCGACGCCTCCTGAAGAGATTAGTCATTTTAGATTTTTGGAGGATAGTGCAATGATACAGAGAGACCCATCCCAGAGTCTCCTCTGGTTCTTTTACGTGCACGGTGTAAAGCACCAACATGAGACCTCGGTTTAACGTCCCATCTGAAAGACTGTTAATTTTATTAGGGTCAGACGGGGGATCGAACCTGCGATCCCTGGATTACAAGTCCAGCGTGTTACCACTGGACTATAGATCCGTCTGTAAAAAATGAGCGTACAGTTATTTACCTATGACATCTGGACACTGAATAAGTAGTTCATCGGAAATAAGTAGTTCATCGGAAATAAGTAGTTCATCGGAAATAAGTAGTTCATCGGAAATAAGTAGTAGCGTGCAGCTGATCTTTGCACTTTTTCCGCTTTATAGGTGAGAGACTTTGATCTGTTTTTTGGTGCTTGTAGCCTAATCTATGGCCGGGCTGAGCATTCAAATCGTATTACTAACACACACAACTTAATCACCTTAGATTATAATATACGAGTATTAACTAAACGGCCTAGTACGCTCGCCCACATGTTTTCGCTGGCGGCGAGGGTAAATAAGCTAAATCATCATCATCATCAGATATGTTCATAGGAAACAGTTGTTGGTGTATACAGTGCATTAGTGGTCACCTCCATTAAGCAGCCAACCTGTATTACAGTCAGACCTGCTTTAGTGGTCACCTCCATTAAGCAACCAACCTGTATTAAGCAGCCAGTTTCCAGATTCCCAATCGGTTGTTTTATTATACATTTGACCTATATTAAGCAGCCACCTGTGCTAAGCAGCCACTTTCTCTGACTCCCTTGGCTGGCTGCTTAAGACAGGTTTCACTGTATACAGATCATACCTTCACATCGCTCTTGCTCGGTTTACCATCAACCTGGTCAAAGTATTCAAACAGCAGTCGCCACATTGTGTTCTTACGAGTTTTCTCGTCATCAGGAGGCAAATAATCCTTCACAGGCTGACCAACCTCCTTGTATAATGCTGAAATGATCAGTTACAATAGTAGTGCATGATATAGCAATGCAGTTACCCCACCCTCTAATGCCTTCATGTTCTGCTTCAGGTTCGATCCCCCGTCTAACCCTAATAAAATTAACAGTCTTTCAGATGGGACGTTAAACCGAGGTCACGTGTCGGTGCTTTACACCGTGAACGTAAAAGAACCAGAGGAGACTCTGGAATGGGTCTCTATCTGTATCATTGCACTATCCTCCAAAATCTAAAATGACTAATATCTTCAGGAGGCGTCGCTCATATGGGCAACCGGTAGCGACGATAAATAAATGTAAAACACACACTCATGTTCTGCCATGCAAACTAAGACATTTCTTAGGATTCATTCAAAAATATAGGATCTTACACGATTTCATATAATTTATGAAACAATTTTTGGAATGTTGCTATTAATTAAGCGAGCTTTTTTAACAATCCTTTTTATCGCATTACCATATTGGGTTTTAATCATATTTTGTTCACAAAATAATGCTGACACCGTAATTTGACTAAATTGTCATGTTATATTTATGTCATAAACAGCGTCATAATTGAGTCGGGACTTCTTTTAAATCGTAGTTTGTCTTACCATTAATGTTATGTACTAATTCAAATAGAAATATGCATAATTTAAAGCTTAACCCATTCAACCCCAAGTAACTGACATGGACTGGTGCGTGATATTTTTAGACCAATAAATTAATAAGAAAATTACCTTTGGACCAGTTCATTTATCAAAATGGGTAATTTTATCTAAAAAAAAAAGTAATAATTATTACTGGCAAAAAGTGCAGATCCTGATGAGACGGCTCGTCACGAGCCGGCTCATCTGGATCTACACTTTTTATAAGTCTATTTAGAGGCCTGTAGTGTTGAAAGGGTTAATGTACAAATTAAAAGGATTATTCTCTCAACCAATCAGAATCCTTCCAGGTGTTATTACACGTGTGTACATATAGGAAATTATGAGATGAACACAAGCATGATTTAATTCCATGTCCCGTACACTGAATATGTCACTATCGGTATGGAAACAGCCAGTATCACATGTGACGTATTGATAAAGTATACATAGTGTGACTTGATTTGATTATATTCAGTTTATTGCTTGGGTTTAACCCTTTCAACACCACAGACCTCTCAATAGGCTTATAAAAAGTGTAGATCCAGATGAGCCGGCTCGTGACGAGCCGTCTCATCAGGATCTACACTTTTTGCCAGTAATATTACTATTTTTAGACAAAAATTACCTAATTTGATAAATGAACTGGTCCAAATGTAATTTCCTTATTAATTTATTGGTCTGAAAATATCATGCACCAGTCCATGTCAGTTACTTGGGGTTGAATGGTTTAAAGTCGCACTAACAGCTTAGGTGATATGGCAACTCTCCCAGCTATTAATGGTGGAGGTAGACTTTGGTTGCCCCTAGCAGCAGTATTACCGGCACAGAAGGGCACCCAGGTAGAACCACCGACCTTCTGCAAGCCAGCTGGATAACTTCCTCACTTGAAAGAATTCGACACCCTCAGTTGGATAACTTCCCAGTTGGATTCGAACCTACAGCAAGGTGTGGTGAGGTGCAAGCTATTTAAAGTCGATCTTATTGCTTTGTTTCTGTCTGTAACAGGAATATTGCTTTGTTTCTGTCTGTATCAGGATTATTGCATTGTTTCTGTCTGTAACAGGAATATTGCTTTGTTTCTGTCTGTAACAGGAATATTGCTTTGTTTCTGTCTGTAACAGGAATATTGCTTTGTTTCTGTCTGTATCAGGATTATTGCATTGTTTCTGTCTGTAACAGGATTATTGCATTGTTTCTGTCTGTAACAGGAATATTGCTTTGTTTCTGTCTGTAACAGGAATATTGCATTGTTTCTGTCTGTAACAGGATTATTGCATTGTTTCTGTCTGTAACAGGATTATTGCATTGTTTCTGTCTGTAACAGGATTATTGCATTGTTTTGTGTGGTTTTGTTGTGTCTGTCTGTAACAGGATTATTGCATTGTTTCTGTCTGTAACAGGATTATTGCATTGTTTCTGTCTGTAACAGGATTATTGCATTGTTTCTGTCTGTAACAGGATTATTGCATTGTGTCTGTCTGTAACAGGATTATTGCATTGTTTCTGTCTGTAACAGGGTTATTGCATTGTTTCTGTCTGTAACAGGATTATTGCATTGTGTCTGTCTGTAACATGAATATTGCATTGTGTCTGTCTGTAACATGAATATTGCATTGTTTCTGTCTGTAGCAGGATTATTGCATTGTTTCTGTCTGTAACAGGAATATTGCATTGTTTCTGCCTGTATCAGGATTATTGCATTGTTTCTGTCTGTAACAGGAATATTGCATTGTTTCTGTCTGTAACAGGAATATTGCATTGTTTCTGTCTGTAACAGGATTATTGCATTGTTTCTGTCTGTAACAGGACTATTGCATTGTTTCTGTCTGTAACAGGATTATTGCATTGTTTCTGTCTGTAACAGGAGTATTGCATTGTTTCTGTCTGTAACAGGACTATTGCATTGTTTCTGTCTGTAACAGGATTATTGCATTGTTTCTGTCTGTAACAGGAGTATTGCATTGTTTCTGTCTGTAGCAGGATTATTGCATTGTTTCTGTCTGTAACAGGGTTATTGCATTGTTTCTGTCTGTAACAGGATTATTGCATTGTGTGTCTGTAACATGAATATTGCATTGTTTCTGTCTGTAACAGGATTATTGCATTGTTTCTGTCTGTAACAGGATTATTGCATTGTTTCTGTCTGTAACAGGATTATTGCATTGTTTCTGTCTGTAACAGGATTATTGCATTGTTTCTGTCTGTAACATGATTATTGCATTGCATCTGTCTGTAACATGAATATTGCATTGTTTCTGTCTGTAACAGGATTATTGCATTGTTTCTGTCTGTAACAGGATTATTGCATTGTTTCTGTCTGTATCAGGAATATTGCATTGTTTCTGTCTGTAACAGGATTATTGCATTGTTTCTGTCTGTAACAGGATTATTGCATTGTTTCTGTCTGTAACAGGAATATTGCATTGTTTCTGTCTGTAACAGGATTATTGCATTGTTTCTGTATGTAACAGGATTATTGCATTGTGTCTGTCTGTATCAGGAATATTGCATTGTTTCTGCCTGTAACAGGGTTATTGCATTGTTTCTGTATGTAACAGGAATATTGCATTGTGTCTGTCTGTATCAGGAATATTGCATTGTTTCTGTATGTAACAGGAATATTGCATTGTGTCTGTCTGTATCAGGAATATTGCATTGTTTCTGTCTGTAACAGGATTATTGCATTGTTTCTGTATGTAACAGGAATATTGCATTGTTTCTGTCTGTAATAGGAATGTTGCATTGTTTCTGTCTGTAACAGGATTATTGCATTGTTTCTGTCTGTAACAGGATTATTGCATTGTTTCTGTCTGTATCAGGATTATTGCATTGTTTCTGTCTGTAACAGGAATGTTGCATTGTTTCTGTCTGTAACAGGAATATTGCATTGTTTCTGCCTGTAACAGGATTATTGCATTGTGTCTGTCTGTAACATGAATATTGCATTGTTTCTGTCTGTAACAGGATTATTGCATTGTTTCTGTCTGTATCAGGAATATTGCATTGTTTCTGTCTGTAACAGGATTATTGCATTGTGTCTGTCTGTAACAGGATTATTGCATTGTTTCTGTCTGTATCAGGAATATTGCATTGTTTCTGTCTGTAACAGGAATATTGCATTGTGTCTGTCTGTAACAGGATTATTGCATTGTTTCTGTCTGTAACAGGAATATTGCATTGTTTCTGTCTGTAACAGGATTATTGCATTGCGTCTGTCTGTAACATGAATATTGCATTGTTTCTGTCTGTAACAGGATTATTGCATTGTGTCTGTCTGTATCAGGAATATTGCATTGTTTCTGCCTGTAACAGGGTTATTGCATTGTTTCTGTCTGTAACAGGATTATTGCATTGCGTCTGTCTGTAACATGAATATTGCATTGTTTCTGTCTGTAACAGGATTATTGCATTGTGTCTGTATGTAACAGGATTATTGCATTGTGTCTGTCTGTATCAGGAATATTGCATTGTTTCTGCCTGTAACAGGGTTATTGCATTGTTTCTGTATGTAACAGGAATATTGCATTGTGTCTGTCTGTAACAGGATTATTGCATTGTTTCTGTCTGTAACAGGATTATTGCATTGTTTCTGTCTGTAACAGGAATATTGCATTGTTTCTGCCTGTAACAGGATTATTGCATTGCGTCTGTCTGTAACATGAATATTGCATTGTTTCTGTCTGTAACAGGATTATTGCATTGTTTCTGTCTGTAACAGGGTTATTGCATTGTTTCTGTATGTAACAGGAATATTGCATTGTGTCTGTCTGTAACAGGATTATTGCATTGTTTCTGTCTGTAACAGGATTATTGCATTGTTTCTGTCTGTAACAGGAATCTTAAGCGAGGCCCCCAATAATGCTTAGATTAAATTGATTACCTTTAACAATTCTCTCTGCCACTACTCTTACATCAGCTGATGTATGCTGTAGACAAACAACGCAGAAATTCATTATGTTGTCCACTGTGAACCCACTGAAACAAATATTTAAAAAACTTAGATAATTGAATTTAAATGCTAGCTCGATAAGACAGGTCTGTCATCTAGTGGATAACATGTTGGACTGCATATCCAGGAATCACATGGTCGATCCCCTCGTCTGACCATAATAATTTCACAGTCTTTCAGATGGGACTATAAACACAGGTCTCGTGTATCAGTGCTATACACCAGGCATATAAACCCAAGTCTCGTGTATCAGTGCTATACACCAGGCATATAAACACAGGTCTCGTGTATCAGTGCTATACACCAGGCATATAAACCCAGGTCTCATGTATCAGTGCTATACACCAGGTATATAAACCCAGGTCTCATGTATCGATGCTATACACATGCATATAGATCCAGGTCTCATGTATCGGTGCTATACACCAGGCATATATACCCAGGTCTCATGTATCGGTGCTATACACCAGGCATATATACCCAGGTCTCATGTATCGGTGCTATACACCAGGCATATATACCCAGGTCTCATGTATCGGTGCTATACACCAGGCATATATACCCAGGTCTCATGTATCGGTGCTATACACCAGGCATATATACCCAGGTCTCATGTATCGGTGCTATACACCATGCAATATAAACCCAGGTCTCATGTATCGGTGCTATACACCATGCAATATAAACCAGGTCTCGTGTATCAGTGCTATACACCAGGCATATAAACCCAGGTCTCATGTATCGATGCTATACACCATGCATATAAACCCAGGTCTCGTGTATCAGTGCTATACACCAGGCATATAGATCCAGGTCTCATGTATCGGTGCTATACACCAGGCATATATACCCAGGTCTCATGTATCGGTGCTATACACCAGGCATATATACCCAGGTCTCATGTATCGGTGCTATACACCAGGCATATATACCCAGGTCTCATGTATCGGTGCTATACACCATGCAATATAAACCCAGGTCTCATGTATCAGTGCTATACACCAGGCATATAAACCCAGGTCTCATGTATCGATGCTATACACCATGCATATAGATCCAGGTCTCATGTATCGGTGCTATACACCAGGCATATATACCCAGGTCTCATGTATCGGTGCTATACACCAGGCATATATACCCAGGTCTCATGTATCGGTGCTATACACCAGGCATATATACCCAGGTCTCATGTATCGGTGCTATACACCATGCAATATAAACCCAGGTCTCATGTATCGGTGCTATACACCATGCAATATAAACCCAGGTCTCATGTATCGGTGCTATACACCATGCAATATAAACCCAGGTCTCATTTATCGGTGCTATACACCAGGCATATAAACCCAGGTCTCATGTATCGGTGCTATACACCAGGTATATATACCCAGGTCTCATGTATCGGTGCTATACACCATGCATATAGATCCAGGTCTCATGTATCGGTGCTATACACCATGCATATAGATCCAGGTCTCATGTATCGGTGCTATACACCATGCATATAGATCCAGGTCTCATGTATCAGTGCTATACACCAGATATATAAACCCAGGTCTCATGTATCGGTGCTATACACCAGGCATATAAACCCAGGTCTCATGTATCGGTGCTATACACCAGGTATATAAACCAAGGTCTCATGTATCGGTGCTATACACCAGGTATATAAACCCAGGTCTAATGTATCGGTGCGATAAACCAGGCATATAGATCCAGGCCTCATGTATCGGTGCTATACACCATGCAATATAAACCCAGGTCTCATGTATCGGTGCTATACACCATGCAATATAAACCCAGGTCTCATGTATCGGTGCTATACACCAGGCATATATACCCAGGTCTCATGTATCGGTGCTATACACCAGGTATATAAACCCAGGTCTCATGTATCAGTGTTATACACCAGGCATATAAACCCAGGTCTCATGTATCGGTGCTATACACCAGGCATATATACCCAGGTCTCATGTATCGGTGCTATACACCAGGCATATAGATCCAGGTCTCATGTATCGGTGCTATACACCAGGCATATAGATCCAGGTCTCATGTATCGGTGCTATACACCAGGCATATATACCCAGATCTCATGTATCGGTGCTATACACCAGGCATATAGATCCAGGTCTCATGTATCGGTGCTATACACCAGGTATATAAACCCAGGTCTCATGTATCGGTGCTATACACCAGGCATATATACCCAGATCTCATGTATCGGTGCTATACACCAGGTATATAAACCCAGGTCTCATGTATCGGTGCTATACACCAGGTATATAAACCCAGGTCTCATGTATCGGTGCTATACACCAGGCAATATAGATCCAGGTCTCATGTATCGGTGCTATACACCAGGCATATATACCCAGATCTCATGTATCGGTGCTATACACCAGGTATATAAACCCAGGTCTCATGTATCGGTGCTATACACCAGGCATATAAACCCAGGTCTCATGTATCGGTGCTATACACCAGGCATATATACCCAGGTCTCATGTATCGGTGCTATACACCATGCATATAGATCCAGGTCTCATGTATCGGTGCTATACACCAGGCATATATACCCAGGTCTCATGTATCGGTGCTATACACCAGGCATATATACCCAGGTCTCATGTATCGGTGCTATACACCAGGCAATATAGATCCAGGTCTCATGTATCGGTGCTATACACCAGGCATATAAACCCAGGTCTCATGTATCGGTGCTATACACCAGGCATATAAACCCAGGTCTCATGTATCGGTGCTATACACTAGGCATATAAACCCAGGTCTCATGTATCGGTGCTATACGGCATATAGATCCAGGTCTCATGTATCGGTGCTATACACCAGGCATATAAACCCAGGTCTCATGTATCGGTGCTATACACCAGGCATATAAACCAGGCATATAAACCCAGGTCTCATGTATCGGTGCTATACACCAGGCATATAAACCCAGGTCTCATGTATCGGTGCTATACACTAGGATTAGATCCAGGTCTCATGTATCGGTGCTATACACCAGGCATATAACCCAGGTCTCATGTATCGGTGCTATACACCAGGCATATACCCAGGTCTCATGTATCGGTGCTATACAGCATATAGATCCAGGTCTCATGTATCGGTGCTATACACCAGGCATATACCAGGTCATATATAAACCCAGGTCTCATGTATCGGTGCTATACACCAGGCATATAGACCCAGGTCTCATGTATCGGTGCTATACACAAGGCATATATAAACCCAGGTCTCATGTATCGGTGCTATACACAAGGCATATAAACCCAGGTCTCATGTATCGGTGCTATACACCAGGCAATATATACCCAGGTCTCATGTATCGGTGCTATACACCAGGCATATAGACCCAGGTCTCATGTATCGGTGCTATACACGCATATAAACCCAGGTCTCATGTATCGGTGCTATACACCAGGCATATAGATCCAGGTCTCATGTATCGGTGCTATACACCAGGCATATAGATCCAGGTCTCATGTATCGGTGCTATACACCAGGCAATATATACCCAGGTCTCATGTATCGGTGCTATACACCAGGTATATACAGGTCTCATGTATCGGTGCTATACACCAGGCATATAGATCCAGGTCTCATGTATCGGTGCTATACACCAGGCATATAGATCCAGGTCTCATGTATCGGTGCTATACACCAGGCATGTAATACCCAGGTCTCATGTATCGGTGCTATACACATATAATCCAGGTCTCATGTATCGGTGCTATACACCAGGCATATATATAACCCAGGTCTCATGTATCGGTGCTATACACCAGGCATATATACCCAGGTCTCATGTATCGGTGCTATACACCAGGCATATAAACCCAGGTCTCATGTATCGGTGCTATACACCATGCATATATACCCAGGTCTCATGTATCGGTGCTATACACCAGGCATATATACCCAGGTCTCATGTATCGGTGCTATACACCAGGCATATATACCCAGGTCTCATGTATCGGTGCTATACACCAGGCATATAGATCCAGGTCTCATGTATCGGTGCTATACACCAGGCATATAAACCCAGGTCTCATGTATCGGTGCTATACGGCATATAGAGCCAGGTCTCATGTATCGGTGCTATACACCAGGCATATATACCCAGGTCTCATGTATCGGTGCTATACACCAGGCATATAGATCCAGGTCTCATGTATCGGTGCTATACACCAGGCATATAGATCCAGGTCTCATGTATCGGTGCTATACACCAGGTATATAGATCCAGGTCTCATGTATCGGTGCTATACACAAGGCATACAGATCCAGGTCTCATGTATCGGTGCTATACACCAGGTATATAGATCCAGGTCTCATGTATCGGTGCTATACACCAGGCATATAAACCCAGATCTCATGTATCGGTGCTATACACCAGGCATATATACCCAGGTCTCATGTATCGGTGCTATACACCAGGCATATATACCCAGGTCTCATGTATCGGTGCTATACGGCATATAGATCCAGGTCTCATGTATCGGTGCTATACACCAGGCATATAGATCCAGGTCTCATGTATCGGTGCTATACACCAGGCATATAGATCCAGGTCTCATGTATCGGTCTATACACCTGGCAATATAAACCCAGGTCTCATGTATCGGTGCTATACACCAGGTATATAAACACAGGTCTCATGTATCGGTGCTATACACCAGGCATATAGATCCAGATCTCATGTATCGGTGCTCTACACCAGGCATATAGATCCAGGTCTCATGTATCGGTGCTATACACCAGGCATATAGATCCAGGTCTCATGTATCGGTGCTATACACCAGGCATATATACCCAGATCTCATGTATCAGTGCTATACACCAGGCATATATACCCAGGTCTCATGTATCAGTGCTATACACCAGGCATATAGATCCAGGTCTCATGTATCGGTGCTATACACCAGGCATATATACCCAGGTCTCATGTATCGGTGCTATACACCAGGCATATATACCCAGGTCTCATGTATCGGTGCTATACACCAGGCATATATACCCAGGTCTCATGTATCGGTGCTATACACCGGCAATATAAACCCAGGTCTCATGTATCGGTGCTATACACCATGCATATAAACCCAGGTCTCATGTATCGGTGCTATACACCATGCATATAAATCCAGGTCTCATTTATCGGTGCTATACACCAGGCATATAAACCCAGGTCTCATGTATCGGTGCTATACGGCATATAGATCCAGGTCTCATGTATCGGTGCTATACACCAGGCATATATACCCAGGTCTCATGTATCGGTGCTATACACCAGGCATATAGATCCAGGTCTCATGTATCGGTGCTATACACCAGGCATATAGATCCAGGTCTCATGTATCGGTGCTATACACCAGGTATATAGATCCAGGTCTCATGTATCGGTGCTATACACCAGGTATATAGATCCAGGTCTCATGTATCGGTGCTATACACCAGGCATATAAACCCAGGTCTCATGTATCGGTGCTATACACCAGGTATATATACCAGGTCTCATGTATCGGTGCTATACACCAGGTATATATACCCAGGTCTATGTATCGGTGCTATACGGCATATAGATCCAGGTCTCATGTATCGGTGCTATACACCATGCATATAGATCCAGGTCTCATGTATCGGTGCTATACACCAGGCATATAAATCCAGGTCTCATGTATCGGTGCTATACACCTGGCAATATAAACCCAGGTCTCATGTATCGGTGCTATACACCAGGTATATAAACACAGGTCTCATGTATCGGTGCTATACACCAGGCATATAGATCCAGATCTCATGTATCGGTGCTATACACCAGGCATATAGATCCAGGTCTCATGTATCGGTGCTATACACCAGGCATATAGATCCAGGTCTCATGTATCGGTGCTATACACCAGGCATATATACCAGGTCTCATGTATCGGTGCTATACACCAGGCATATATACCCAGGTCTCATGTATCGGTGCTATACACCAGGCATATAGATCCAGGTCTCATGTATCGGTGCTATACACCAGGCATATATACCCAGGTCTCATGTATCGGTGCTATACACCAGGATATATACCCAGGTCTCATGTATCGGTGCTATACACCAGGTATATAAACCTCTCATGTATCGGTGCTATAGATCCAGGTCTCATGTATCGGTGCTATACACCAGGCATATAAACCCAGGTCTCATGTATCGGTGCTATACACCAGGCATATAGATCCAGGTCTCATGTATCGGTGCTATACACCAGGCATATATACCCAGGTCTCATGTATCGGTGCTATACTAGATCCAGGTCTCATGTATCGGTGCTATACAGGCATATATACCAGGTCTCATGTATCGGTGCTATACACCAGGCATATAGATCCAGGTCTCATGTATCGGTGCTATAACCAGGCATATAGATCCATGTATCGGTGCTATACACCAGGTCTCATGTATCGGTGCTATACACAAGGCATACAGATCCAGGTCTCATGTATACCAGGTATATAAACCCAGTCTCATGTATCGGTGCTATACACCAGGCATATATACCCAGGTCTCATGTATCAGTGCTATACACCAGGCATATAAACCCAGGTCTCATGTATCGATGCTATACACCATGCATATAGATCCAGGTCTCATGTATCGGTGCTATACACCAGGCATATATACCCAGGTCTCATGTATCGGTGCTATACACCAGGCATATATACCCAGGTCTCATGTATCGGTGCTATACACCAGGCATATATACCCAGGTCTCATGTATCGGTGCTATACACCATGCAATATAAACCCAGGTCTCATGTATCGGTGCTATACACCATGCAATATAAACCCAGGTCTCATGTATCGGTGCTATACACCATGCAATATAAACCCAGGTCTCATTTATCGGTGCTATACACCAGGCATATAAACCCAGGTCTCATGTATCGGTGCTATACACCAGGTATATATACCCAGGTCTCATGTATCGGTGCTATACACCATGCATATAGATCCAGGTCTCATGTATCGGTGCTATACACCATGCATATAGATCCAGGTCTCATGTATCGGTGCTATACACCATGCATATAGATCCAGGTCTCATGTATCAGTGCTATACACCAGATATATAAACCCAGGTCTCATGTATCGGTGCTATACACCAGGCATATAAACCCAGGTCTCATGTATCGGTGCTATACACCAGGTATATAAACCAAGGTCTCATGTATCGGTGCTATACACCAGGTATATAAACCCAGGTCTAATGTATCGGTGCGATAAACCAGGCATATAGATCCAGGCCTCATGTATCGGTGCTATACACCATGCAATATAAACCCAGGTCTCATGTATCGGTGCTATACACCATGCAATATAAACCCAGGTCTCATGTATCGGTGCTATACACCAGGCATATATAGGTCTCATGTATCGGTGCTATACACAGGCATATAGATCCAGGTCTCATGTATATACATCAGGTATATAGATCCAGGTCTCATGTATCGGTGCTATATACCATGCATATAAACCCAGGTCTCATGTATCGGTGCTATACACCAGGCATATAGATCCAGGTCTCATGTATCGGTGCTATACACCAGGTATATAAACCCAGGTCTCATGTATCGGTGCTATACACCAGGTATATAAACCCAGGTCTCATGTATCGGTGCTATACACCAGGTATATAAACCCAGGTCTCATGTATCGGTGCTATACACCAGACATATATACCCAGGTCTCATGTATCGGTGCTATACGGCATATAGATCCAGGTCTCATGTATCGGTGCTATACACCAGGCATATAGATCCAGGTCTCATGTATCGGTGCTATACACCAGGCATATATACCCAGGTTTTGTTGGTGTTGGTTGATCTCATGTATCGGTGCTATACACCAGGCATATATATCCAGGTCTCGTGTATCGGTGCTATACACCAGGTATATAAACCCAGGTCTCGTGTATCGGTGCTATACACCAGGCATATAAACCCAGGTCTCGTGTATCGGTGCTATACACCAGGCATATATACCCAGGTCTTCATGTATCGGTGCTATACACCAGGCATATAAACCCAGGTCTCATGTATCGGTGCTATACACCAGGCATATAGATCCAGGTCTCATGTATCGGTGCTATACACCAGGCATATATACCCAGGTCTCATGTATCGGTGCTATACACCAGGCATATAACCAGGTATATAAACCCAGGTCTCATGTATCGGTGCTATACACCAGGCATATAAACCCAGGTCTCATGTATCGGTGCTATACACCAGGCATATAGATCCAGGTCTCATGTATCGGTGCTATACACCAGGCATATAAACCCAGGTCTCATGTATCGGTGCTATACACCAGGCATATATACCCAGGTCTCATGTATCGGTGCTATACACTGGCATATAGATCCAGGTCTCATGTATCGGTCTATACACCTGGCATATATACCCAGGTCTCATGTATCGGTCTATACACCTGGCATATATACCCAGGTCTCATGTATCGGTGCTATACACCAGGCATATATACCCAGGTCTCATGTATCGGTGCTATACACCAGGCATATAGATCCAGGTCTCATGTATCGGTGCTATACACCAGGCATATAGATCCAGGTCTCATGTATCGGTGCTATACACCAGGCATATAGATCCAGGTCTCATGTATCGGTGCTATACACCAGGCATATAGATCCAGGTCTCATGTATCGGTGCTATACACCAGGTATATAGATCCAGGTCTCATGTATCGGTGCTATACACCAGGCATATAGATCCAGGTCTCATGTATCGGTGCTATACACCAGGCATATATACCCAGGTCTCATGTATCGGTGCTATACACCAGGTATATAGACCCAGGTCTCATGTATCGGTGCTATACACCAGGCATATATACCCAGGTCTCATGTATCGGTGCTATACACCAGGCATATAAACCCAGGTCTCATGTATCGGTGCTATACACCATGCATATAGATCCAGGTCTCATGTATATACACCAGGTATATATATCCAGGTCTCATGTATCGGTGCTATACACCAGGCATATATACCCAGGTCTCATGTATCGGTGCTATACACCAGGCATATAGATCCAGGTCTCATGTATCGGTGCTATACACCAGGCATATAAACCCAGGTCTCATGTATCGGTGCTATACGGCATATAGAGCCAGGTCTCATGTATCGGTGCTATACACCAGGCATATATACCCAGGTCTCATGTATCGGTGCTATACACCAGGCATATAGATCCAGGTCTCATGTATCGGTGCTATACACCAGGCATATAGATCCAGGTCTCATGTATCGGTGCTATACACCAGGTATATAGATCCAGGTCTCATGTATCGGTGCTATACACAAGGCATACAGATCCAGGTCTCATGTATCGGTGCTATACACCAGGTATATAGATCCAGGTCTCATGTATCGGTGCTATACACCAGGCATATAAACCCAGATCTCATGTATCGGTGCTATACACCAGGCATATATACCCAGGTCTCATGTATCGGTGCTATACACCAGGCATATATACCCAGGTCTCATGTATCGGTGCTATACGGCATATAGATCCAGGTCTCATGTATCGGTGCTATACACCAGGCATATAGATCCAGGTCTCATGTATCGGTGCTATACACCAGGCATATAGATCCAGGTCTCATGTATCGGTCTATACACCTGGCAATATAAACCCAGGTCTCATGTATCGGTGCTATACACCAGGTATATAAACACAGGTCTCATGTATCGGTGCTATACACCAGGCATATAGATCCAGATCTCATGTATCGGTGCTCTACACCAGGCATATAGATCCAGGTCTCATGTATCGGTGCTATACACCAGGCATATAGATCCAGGTCTCATGTATCGGTGCTATACACCAGGCATATATACCCAGATCTCATGTATCAGTGCTATACACCAGGCATATATACCCAGGTCTCATGTATCAGTGCTATACACCAGGCATATAGATCCAGGTCTCATGTATCGGTGCTATACACCAGGCATATATACCCAGGTCTCATGTATCGGTGCTATACACCAGGCATATATACCCAGGTCTCATGTATCGGTGCTATACACCAGGCATATAAACCCAGGTCTCATGTATCGGTGCTATACACCGGCAATATAAACCCAGGTCTCATGTATCGGTGCTATACACCAGGCATATAAACCCAGGTCTCATGTATCGGTGCTATACACCAGGCATATAGATCCAGGTCTCATGTATCGGTGCTATACACCAGGCATATAAACCCAGGTCTCATGTATCGGTGCTATACGGCATATAGATCCAGGTCTCATGTATCGGTGCTATACACCAGGCATATATACCCAGGTCTCATGTATCGGTGCTATACACCAGGCATATAGATCCAGGTCTCATGTATCGGTGCTATACACCAGGCATATAGATCCAGGTCTCATGTATCGGTGCTATACACCAGGTATATAGATCCAGGTCTCATGTATCGGTGCTATACACAAGGCATACAGATCCAGGTCTCATGTATCGGTGCTATACACCAGGTATATAGATCCAGGTCTCATGTATCGGTGCTATACACCAGGCATATAAACCCAGATCTCATGTATCGGTGCTATACACCAGGCATATATACCCAGGTCTCATGTATCGGTGCTATACACCAGGCATATATACCCAGGTCTCATGTATCGGTGCTATACGGCATATAGATCCAGGTCTCATGTATCGGTGCTATACACCAGGCATATAGATCCAGGTCTCATGTATCGGTGCTATACACCAGGCATATAGATCCAGGTCTCATGTATCGGTCTATACACCTGGCAATATAAACCCAGGTCTCATGTATCGGTGCTATACACCAGGTATATAAACACAGGTCTCATGTATCGGTGCTATACACCAGGCATATAGATCCAGATCTCATGTATCGGTGCTCTACACCAGGCATATAGATCCAGGTCTCATGTATCGGTGCTATACACCAGGCATATAGATCCAGGTCTCATGTATCGGTGCTATACACCAGGCATATATACCCAGATCTCATGTATCAGTGCTATACACCAGGCATATATACCCAGGTCTCATGTATCAGTGCTATACACCAGGCATATAGATCCAGGTCTCATGTATCGGTGCTATACACCAGGCATATATACCCAGGTCTCATGTATCGGTGCTATACACCAGGCATATATACCCAGGTCTCATGTATCGGTGCTATACACCAGGCATATAAACCCAGGTCTCATGTATCGGTGCTATACACCGGCAATATAAACCCAGGTCTCATGTATCGGTGCTATACACCAGGCATATAAACCCAGGTCTCATGTATCGGTGCTATACACCAGGCATATATCCAGGTCTCATGTATCGGTGCTATACACCAGGCATTAAACCCAGGTCTCATGTATCGGTGCTATACGGCATATAGATCCAGGTCTCATGTATCGGTGCTATACACCAGGCATATATACCCGGTCTCATGTATCGGTGCTATACACCAGGCATATAGATCCAGGTCTCATGTATCGGTGCTATACACCAGGCATATAGATCCAGGTCTCATGTATCGGTGCTATACACCAGGTATATAGATCCAGGTCTCATGTATCGGTGCTATACACAAGGCATACAGATCCAGGTCTCATGTATCGGTGCTATACACCAGGTATATAGATCCAGGTCTCATGTATCGGTGCTATACACCAGGCATATAAACCCAGATCTCATGTATCGGTGCTATACACCAGGCATATATACCCAGGTCTCATGTATCGGTGCTATACACCAGGCATATATACCCAGGTCTCATGTATCGGTGCTATACGGCATATAGATCCAGGTCTCATGTATCGGTGCTATACACCAGGCATATAGATCCAGGTCTCATGTATCGGTGCTATACACCAGGCATATAGATCCAGGTCTCATGTATCGGTCTATACACCTGGCAATATAAACCCAGGTCTCATGTATCGGTGCTATACACCAGGGCCCCGTTTTATCAACGGTCGTAAGTCAGTCTTAGTTAAGATTATTGCTTAAGACCGAGTTACGCCGTCGTAACGTCTTAGTTAAGACCACGGTCCGTTTTATCAACAAAGTCGCAGCTAAGATATCGTAAATAAAGTCTTAACTTTACGACTGGTTCGATGGAGTCGCAACTTCGGAAAAAGTCTTAAAAATGGCGGCCGAATCAGCAGAATCCGTGCATCAGAGACGTGATGCAAGAATATTCAGGGCCGGTAGAGACATTGTAGACGTGTGACACCAATATCCTGTCCCGATATCGCAGGACGAGGCTATGGATTGTCTTGCTTGATGATATGGTGGGGGGAATGACTTGGACAAGGGGACCAACCACTCTCATTCGATACCCGGTTTGACCTAGGTAAAGTGAAATTGATATATTTCTATATCTTGCATTATTAAGGTGCATATCAGTGTTATTTGCGTACACATTTCTGTACAGTAGGCCCTTATTTCTATTTTAAGATTACAAGGGAGGCTACTTCCATAAGAATCTATTGCTATTTATATCGATACTACACACAAGTGTTATTATGATTTTGGAACTGAATGACGATACGTATTCTGTTTCTGCAACGCATTAACTAAGTAAATTGATACATTGTGCAGGTAGGGAATTAAATGCTTGTGTTTATAATGTTGTCTGTTTCTTTTTAAATGCTCGTGTATTGATACAGTATTCGTACACATAATTAAACGTCCCCACGTGTCCAAATGTTTTTCTGGACAGGCTTAGCCGACCTAAGCGGTTAACCAGTACTAAACTATGTCTGTGAGGTGACTTGCTCAATGACACTACATACGTGGACTGACCGAGTATCGAACATGGGACAGTTTGATTCCAAATCCGACACCATGCCACGGACGCCCGGAGGAAATCGTCCTGTTCAATCTGTCACCGTACCATATCACATACTGTCCATCGAACCAGGGTTGAATTGGTGAGAAGCGAGCATGCCTAACTACTGCGCGAATTGGACAGCCAAAAGAAGTGTAATCCATATTACAAGTTGTCATGATTGATCTTAATGCGATGATAGACACGATGAGTCGGGATGACCATAATTATATATAGATACACTGTCCAGTTTGAAATCAATCGGAATATATCGAACTCTGTGTTTACATGTATATTGGGTTACGAACTACTACCACAACCAATGACCACAAAGTTGCATTGTAATATAATTATAGTGTGTTGAAAACACTGACTGTTTTATGTATCAATAATAGTTGAAACGTTTTGTTCATTTCAGATGCTTATTGATTTAGATACCTATCAAAGGGTGATGTATTGTCCAAAGTCGCAGATTTTCATGGCATCAACAGGTAGGTGAACTCTTTTCGACATGATCATTAATTGCTAAGTTTATTCGATTAGCTGTCTGATTAGCGTAGTGATTAGCATGCTCGCTTCTAGTCAATGCATTCCGGGTTCCTTACACTGACTGAGAAGTGTGTGAGATGGTACGGTGGTCACCAAATCGGACATGTGAGTTTTCTCCGGTAATGTCCCACACGAATGACTACATAATTATACGCTTTCAACGAGAGTGCTTAATATTATAATCTTGTTTCGAAAATGTTGTAAAGTAAATAATATTTATACAGTTGATTATTCTAACATTAACAATGAAGAACGATGTAAAAACACAACAGTTAACCATAGTTTTTTCAAAAACAGAATTAGGCCGAACTCCAAATATATTTAGTTTCGTCACAGCAACCCAGATTTATGGAATAGTTTCCATCTTATTAATGTACATACACTGTACTAATCACTTATACAATGTTCTTACAAAAATTAATATCTGTCCGGGCACCCTCACAAATGCTTAATATTAATGATGCATGTCCAAATTTTGTTCACAATAATTCCAGTGTTCAAATTTAACAGATAGAAATGTAGAACTTTGATGTTAATAGAGTTTTTATATGTTATTTCTTGCAGATCGGAAGTGCCATATTATACAGAATACAGTTGGCTCAGTTGATGGTCTATTGATCTATGATTGTGTGATAGCATGGCCAAGAAAATCAAGAGTGGACAACACTATTTCAACAGATCAGTTCATGCCACGTTTTATTGGAATGTGCCATATATAATGATCTAAGAACTTTACTATTGCAGAAGGCAATATTATATAATTCTATTCAGAATGGCTATGTACTTTTAATCTGATTATTTATATTTGTGTTTGTATTACATGTATGTACATAGATGAGACTTTAATAAAGATTAAAACCTAAAACCTACTGCCTCTGTCAACACCACTTGATTTAAGGACACTAATCTTAGCTGTCATATTTACAGTTTAGAAATCTTGAAAACTGATGAAAACTGAGCAACTATCCGGTGATACAAATGCATACTGTTTGGTACTTTTCTTTTATAGACTTAAGATTTCATTTTGACAAGCGGCACAGTTTTAAAAATTATGAAAGAAATTTCCGGTCTTAATTTTTGTGATTTAAGGTTTCCACAAATAAAGCAAACAATAGATATATATATATATACAATATATATGTTGATATACATAATACATGAATACCTGTGAGTGTTTTACGTTTATTTATCATAGTTACCAGTTGCCCATTTTAGCGACACCTACTGAAGAGATTAGTTATATTAGATTTGGAGGATAGTGCAATGATGTCTCCTCCGGTTCTTTTATTTGCATTGTGTAAAGCACCGGCACAAGACCTCTGTTTAAATTCTCATCTGAAAGACTTATGATTTTAGTATGGTATAGCGGGGTCTCGAACGGGGTAAAAAGCCCATGTGATCTAGTTTTTTATTGTTTTTTCTTTCTTGTTCCTACGATATAATTATAAGAGGATATGTGTTTGTTTCAGTGTATGATCGAATAATATTTCACCAAATGAACATTGAAAGCATTATTACCAAGTGTGAAGCTAGTCACGAGTGGTATTAATAGCTTTCTATGTTTTTGAGTAAAGTATTATTCGATCATTCACTTAACAAACAAATTTTCTTTTGGCTGAAAAGTGTTTTTATGATAGAAAATGATGCAACTGTGCCATGGGCTAAATCGTACTTAGACAACAATATGTGACGTAATAAATGACTTTGCTCGAGTCCTTAAACGTACGTGCTGCCAACATTTCAACAAACACGTTCTTTGTACCACAAATTCAAAGCATTGTTACTTTTAGCTTCCTACTTAATCCTTTTCATTATGTATGTTGTTGTATGTTATATGTGTTTTATGGTTTGCAATACATATTGTTTAAACCAATTCATCTTGGCAATTCTATGATAATTCTATTCCATATATGCGAGGATTAAAAACTGCATTACCCATATTATCAGTAATGTTACAAGTGTCAATATGTATCTCTATATGTATTATAAAATTATATTGGGGTATATTTGCAGTGACATTATAAATAATGAAATTTAGAATAGTTCAGTTGTTTTATTTCTACTTCCTAACATCCATGATTGTGCTGGTTATAATTAGTTTCAATATAACTTACCGACCAAGTTAACTTGACAACAATTTGGTAGTTAAAGTGACCATTTATCAGCGCCTTTGATCTATTGTGTTTTTTTAGCTTAATTATCGTCGCTACCGGTTGCCCATATGAGCGACGCCTCTTGAAGAGATTAGTCATTTTAGATTTTTGAGGATATTGCAGTGATAGAGACAGAGACGGAGTATGTGGTCGATTGGTTAATGTTGTTGACTTCGAATCACTTGCCTCTCACAGCTGATGTTTAGACTCTCACCAGGGGTGTCGGATTATTTCATGCAAGGAAACTATTCGGAATGTTTGTGGTTCTACCCAGGCAGGTGACCTTTCACACTTGACATACTGTATGGAGGGGCGCCCAGGATCTTCCTCCACCAATAATAGCTGGAAAGTCACCATATTACTTGAGCTGTTGGTGATACATTAAACCCCAAAAACGAACAGAGACCCATGTCAGAGTATTATCTGTGTTTTTTACGTGAACGGTGTTATTCACGGACTTAAAGACTGATGATCGAACCTTGGATCTACAGACCAATGTGTTCACCACTGAACTATTGACCCGTCTGTATTTGATCCATTAATCTCATCACACAGATATATACGACTAATGTATGACCAGTCTATGACAGCTTGTACATTTGTATATTATATATGCTAGAATCGCCGTTATAAAAAGACATGCTGATACAAAAGTGTGTATTAATGAATGGAGTCTATTCAGTATTTACATCACTAGATATTGTGGTAACATGTAAATACCGTAGGCCCTATTCAATTGCCTCAACATTATTTACAGACACAAATCTGGAACATACCCTTGAAAATGAAATCATATTTAACAACATAATCCTATTAGCAAAGAAGTTTTGGGGTGGGAGCACTGTTTTGCATTTACGCAAAAACGATGTATAAGTTATTTAAAGTATAATAAAAAAGTCTGAAATGTTTAACAATTCAATATATGAAAACAACGTATCAGATTTAAAATATTGTTGCACGATGGAATCATACCAGTTATACTGAAATAGATTATACATTCACAGTAACAAGGAAGATGTCATGGGGCCGTGTTTTCCTTTCCAATACCGGCGTGTTAAAAAATCTCTTCTACGGATTTGACCAACTACGTCATATTGGATTTAATATATATTGCATGTCTGGCGAGGCCTGCGCGTAAGGTTTAATTCGATATAAGAAATATTAACATATTCCAAGAAATAAAGAAGTTATGAATAATATATACAGGGGCGCGTGTTTTAAACATGTCCGATGTTGACATTTGAGCGCGAAGATGTGTGCACCGGAAGTTTACATTTCGGACTGTGTCACTGTTTTTAAGGTCGTACGACGAAAGAAAATCTTAGCTGCGACCGAAGACTTACGACCGTGTTGATAAAACGGTCGTACGATTGTCGCAGGAAACGTCGCAAGTAGCGGTCTTATGATAAGACCGACTTGCGACCGACGTTGTTGATAAAACGGGGCCCAGGTCCACAACATGAAATCAGTAATTTTTAAATGATATGTCAAGTGGTGAATTGCTTCGTGCCTGCAATATGTTCATAATGTGTTGCTATTTCTTCGTGCCTGCAATATGTTCATAATGTGTTGCTGTTTCTTCGTGCCTGCCATATGTTCATAATGTGTTGCTGTTTCTTCGTGCCTGCAATATGTTCATAATGTGTTGCTGTTTCTTCGTGTTTGCAAAATGTTCATAATGTGTTGCTGTTTCTTCGTGCCTGCAATATGTTCATGTGTTGCTGTTTCTTCGTGCCTGCAATATGTTCATAATGTGTTGCTGTTTCTTCGTGTCTGCAATATGTTCATGTGTTGCTGTTTCTTCGTGCCTGCACTATGTTCATAATGTGTTGCTGTTTCTTCGTGCCTGCAATATGTTCATGTGTTGCTGTTTCTTCGTGCCTGCAATATGTTCATAATGTGTTGCTGTTTCTTCGTGTCTGCAATATGTTCATAATGTGTTGCTGTTTCTTCATGTCTGCAATATGTTCATAATGTGTTGCTGTTTCTTCGTGTCTGCAATATGTTCATAATGTGTTGCTGTTTCTTCATGTCTGCAATATGTTCATAATGTGTTGCTGTTTCTTCGTGTCTGCAATATGTTCATGTGTTGCTGTTTCTTCGTGCCTGCAATATGTTCATGGGTGGCTGTTTCTTCGTGTCTGCAATATGTTCATGTGTTGCTGTTTCTTCGTGCCTGCAATATGTTCATAATGTGTTGCTGTTTCTTCGTGTCTGCAATATGTTCATAATGTGTTGCTGTTTCTTCGTGTCTGCAATATGTTCATGTGTTGCTGTTTCTTCGTGTCTGCAATATGTTTATGTGTTGCTGTTTCTTCGTGTCTGCAATATGTTCATAATGTGTTGCTGTTTCTTCGTGTCAGCAATATGTTCATAATGTGTTGCTGTTTCTTCGTGCCTGCAATATGATCATAATGTATTGCTGTTTCTTCGTGCCTGCAATATGTTTATGTGTTGCTGTTTCTTCGTGAATGCAATATGTTCATAATGTGTTGCTGTTTCTTCATGTCTGCAATATGTTCATGTGTTGCTGTTTCTTCGTGCCTGCAATATGTTCATGTGTTGCTGTTTCTTCATGCCTGCAATATGTTCATAATGTGTTGCTGTTTCTTCGTGTCTGCAATATGATCATGTGTTGC
Source organism: Archivesica marissinica (assembly GCA_014843695.1). Taxonomy (NCBI): domain Eukaryota; kingdom Metazoa; phylum Mollusca; class Bivalvia; order Venerida; family Vesicomyidae; genus Archivesica; species Archivesica marissinica. Next base: position 59,177,882 of record CM026402.1, read on the forward strand.
TGTTTCTTTGTGCCTGCAATATGTTCATGTGTTGCTGTTTCTTCGTGTCTGCAATATGTTCATGTGTTGCTGTTTCTTCGTGTCTGCAATATGTTCATAATGTGTTGCTGTTTCTTCGTGTCTGCAATATGTTCATAATGTGTTGCTGTTTCTTCGTGTCTGCAATATGTTCATAATGTGTTGCTGTTTCTTCGTGCCTGCAATATGTTCATAATGTGTTGCTGTTTCTTCATGTCTGCAATATGTTCATGTGTTGCTGTTTCTTCGTGCCTGCAATATGTTCATGTGTTGCTGTTTCTTCGTGTCTGCAATATGTTCATAATGTGTTGCTGTTTCTTCGTGTCTGCAATATGTTCATAATGTGTTGCTGTTTCTTCGTGCCTGCAATATGTTCATAATGTGTTGCTGTTTCTTCATGTCTGCAATATGTTCATGTGTTGCTGTTTCTTCGTGCCTGCAATATGTTCATGTGTTGCTGTTTCTTCGTGTTTGCAAAATGTTCATAATGTGTTGCTGTTTCTTCGTGCCTGCAATATGTTCATGTGTTGCTGTTTCTTCGTGCCTGCAATATGTTCATAATGTGTTGCTGTTTCTTCGTGTCTGCAATATGTTCATGTGTTGCTGTTTCTTCGTGCCTGCACTATGTTCATAATGTGTTGCTGTTTCTTCGTGCCTGCAATATGTTCATGTGTTGCTGTTTCTTCGTGCCTGCAATATGTTCATAATGTGTTGCTGTTTCTTCGTGTCTGCAATATGTTCATAATGTGTTGCTGTTTCTTCATGTCTGCAATATGTTCATAATGTGTTGCTGTTTCTTCGTGTCTGCAATATGTTCATAATGTGTTGCTGTTTCTTCATGTCTGCAATATGTTCATAATGTGTTGCTGTTTCTTCGTGTCTGCAATATGTTCATGTGTTGCTGTTTCTTCGTGCCTGCAATATGTTCATGGGTGGCTGTTTCTTCGTGTCTGCAATATGTTCATGTGTTGCTGTTTCTTCGTGCCTGCAATATGTTCATAATGTGTTGCTGTTTCTTCGTGTCTGCAATATGTTCATAATGTGTTGCTGTTTCTTCGTGTCTGCAATATGTTCATGTGTTGCTGTTTCTTCGTGTCTGCAATATGTTTATGTGTTGCTGTTTCTTCGTGTCTGCAATATGTTCATAATGTGTTGCTGTTTCTTCGTGTCTGCAATATGTTCATAATGTGTTGCTGTTTCTTCGTGCCTGCAATATGATCATAATGTATTGCTGTTTCTTCGTGCCTGCAATATGTTTATGTGTTGCTGTTTCTTCGTGAATGCAATATGTTCATAATGTGTTGCTGTTTCTTCATGTCTGCAATATGTTCATGTGTTGCTGTTTCTTCGTGCCTGCAATATGTTCATGTGTTGCTGTTTCTTCATGCCTGCAATATGTTCATAATGTGTTGCTGTTTCTTCGTGTCTGCAATATGATCATGTGTTGCTGTTTCTTTGTGCCTGCAATATGTTCATGTGTTGCTGTTTCTTCGTGTCTGCAATATGTTCATGTGTTGCTGTTTCTTCGTGTCTGCAATATGTTCATAATGTGTTGCTGTTTCTTCGTGTCTGCAATATGTTCATAATGTGTTGCTGTTTCTTCGTGTCTGCAATATGTTCATAATGTGTTGCTGTTTCTTCGTGCCTGCAATATGTTCATAATGTGTTGCTGTTTCTTCATGTCTGCAATATGTTCATGTGTTGCTGTTTCTTCGTGCCTGCAATATGTTCATGTGTTGCTGTTTCTTCGTGTCTGCAATATGTTCATAATGTGTTGCTGTTTCTTCATGTCTGCAATATGTTCATAATGTGTTGCTGTTTCTTCGTGCCTGCAATATGTTCATAATGTGTTGCTGTTTCTAAGCTATGGTTGAAATATCACATGTTCAGCACTTTTTTGCATCAAGTGACAATTTGTGACTTTATCTCGCTCAGTTTTTGTTGTAATTTCATTGTGGATTCCATTAGAGACACTTTGGTGGCATTTTCATTAAGGACAATTGAATTTGAAGAAAGCTGCCAATGATTTACAGCTATGTGGTGTTCATACATAAAATGTGACAGTATTTTGGTGATTTTTAGTGTCATGTCTAACGCCATGCCTCTGATTGTACATGCCACCTACATTATAATTCTTGTGCTAGTTGCCATCTGAAAGGTTTCTGTAGCAGATAGTGTAAGAGGTTTCTGCTGGCTGTGAAAACTCTGTGAAGCTAGTTTTATTTCATATATAGAGTAGAAAGATAGATTTATCATTATACAATCAGGAAGGGATATTGCTAATTTTAAATTTCAACATTGCAGTTGTAGAAACAGATCTATGTTGTCAAGGAGAACCATTTTCTGTGAAATATTGGGTTGTAACAGGTACAATATTCATGTTTATGTCAACAATCATATTGGGTTGTAACAGGTACACTATTCATGTTTATGTCAACGATCATATAGGGTTGTAACAGGTACACTATTCATGTTTATGTCAACAATCATATAGGGTTGTAACAGGTACAATATTCATGTTTATGTCAACGATCATATAGGGTTGTAACAGGTACACTATTCATGTTTATGTCAACAATCATATTGGGTTGTAACAGGTACAATATTCATGTTTATGTCAACAATCATATTGGGTTGTAACAGGTACAATATTCATGTTTATGTCAACAATCATATTGGGTTGTAACAGGTACGCTATTCATGTTTATGTCAACAATCATATTCATGTTTATGTCAACGATCATATTGGATTGTAACAGGTACACTATTCATGTTTATGTCAACAATCATATTGGATTGTAACAGGTACACTATTTATGTTTATGTCAACAATCATATTGGGTTGTAACAGGTACACTATTCATGTTTATGTCAACAATCATATTGGGTTGTAACAGGCTTCATGTTTATGTCAATGATCATATAGGGTTGTAACAGGTACAATATTCATGTTTATGTCAACAATCATATTGGGTTGTAACAGGCTTCATGTTTATGTCAACGATCATATAGGGTTGTAACAGGTACAATATTCATGTTTATGTCAACATTCATATAGGGTTGTAACAGGTACAATATTCATGTTTATGTCAACAATCATATTGGGTTGTAACAGGTACAATATTCATGTTTATGTCAACAATCATATAGGGTTGTAACAGGTACACTATTCATGTTTATGTCAACGATCATATAGGGTTGTAACAGGTACACTATTCATGTTTATGTCAACAATCATATTGGGTTGTAACAGGTACACTATTCATGTTTATGTCAACAATCATATTGGGTTGTAACAGGCTTCATGTTTATGTCAACAATCATATAGGGTTGTAACAGGTACACTATTCATGTTTATGTCAACAATCATATAGGGTTGTAACAGGTACAATATTCATGTTTATGTCAACGATCATATAGGGTTGTAACAGGTACACTATTCATGTTTATGTCAACAATCATATTGGGTTGTAACAGGTACACTATTCATGTTTATGTCAACAATCATATTGGGTTGTAACAGGCTTCATGTTTATGTCAATGATCATATAGGGTTGTAACAGGTACAATATTCATGTTTATGTCAACAATCATATTGGGTTGTAACAGGCTTCATGTTTATGTCAATGATCATATAGGGTTGTAACAGGTACAATATTCATGTTTATGTCAACATTCATATAGGGTTGTAACAGGTACAATATTCATGTTTATGTCAACAATCATATTGGGTTGTAACAGGTACAATATTCATGTTTATGTCAACAATCATATAGGTTTGTAACAGGCTTCATGTTTATGTCAACAATCATATAGGGTTGTAACAGGTACACTATTCATGTTTATGTCAACGATCATATAGGGTTGTAACAGGCTTCATGTTTATGTCAACAATCATATAGGGTTGTAACAGGTACACTATTCATGTTTATGTCAACAATCATATAGGGTTGTAACAAGTACACTATTCATGTTTATGTCAACAATCATATTGGGTTGTAACAGGGTTCATCTTTATGTCAACAATCATATAGGGTTGTAACAGGTACAATATTCATGTTTATGTCAACAATCATATAGGGTTGTAACAGGTACAATATTCATGTTTATGTCAACGATCATATTGGGTTGTAACAGGTACACTATTCATGTTTATGTCAACAATCATATAGGGTTGTAACAGGCTTCATGTTTATGTCAACAATCATATTGGGTTGTAACAGGCTTCATGTTTATGTCAACAATCATATTGGGTTGTAACAGGTACACTATTCATGTTTATGTCAACGATCATATTGGGTTGTAACAGGTACACTATTCATGTTTATGTCAACGATCATATTGGATTGTAACAGGTACACTATTCATGTTTATGTCAACAATCATATTGGGTTGTAACAGGTACACTATTCATGTTTATGTCAACAATCATATAGGGTTGAACAGGCTTCATGTTTATGTCAACAATCATATTGGGTTGTAACAGGTACAATATTCATGTTTATGTCAACAATCATATTGGGTTGTAACAGGTACACTATTCATGTTTATGTCAACGATCATATTGGGTTGTAACAGGTACAATATTCATGTTTATGTCAACGATCATATTGGAATGTAACAGGTACAATATTCATGTTTATGTCAACAATCATATAGGGTTGTAACAGGTACAATATTCATGTTTATGTCCACAATCATATAGGGTTGTAACAGGTACAATATTCATGTTTATGTCAACGATCATATTGGATTGTAACAGGTACACTATTCATGTTTATGTCAACAATCATATTGGGTTGTAACAGGTACACTATTCATGTTTATGTCAACAATCATATAGGGTTGTAACAGGCTTCATGTTTATGTCAATGATCATATAGGGTTGTAACAGGTACAATATTCATGTTTATGTCCACAATCATATAGGGTTGTAACAGGTACAATATTCATGTTTATGTCAACGATCATATTGGATTGTAACAGGTACACTATTCATGTTTATGTCAACAATCATATTGGGTTGTAACAGGTACACTATTCATGTTTATGTCAACAATCATATAGGGTTGTAACAGGCTTCATGTTTATGTCAACAATCATATTGGGTTGTAACAGGTACAATATTCATGTTTATGTCAACAATCATATTGGGTTGTAACAAGGTACACTATTCATGTTTATGTCAACGATCATATTGAGTTGTAACAGGTACAATATTCATGTTTATGTCAACAATCATATAGGGTTGTAACAGGTACAATATTCATGTTTATGTCAACAATCATATAGGGTTGTAACAGGTACACTATTCATGTTTATGTCAACAATCATATAGGGTTGTAACAGGCTTCATGTTTATGTCAACAATCATATTGGGTTGTAACAGGTACAATATTCATGTTTATGTCAACGATCATATAGGGTTGTAACAGGTACACTATTCATGTTTATGTCAACAATCATATTGGATTGCAACAGGTACACTATTCATGTTTATGTCAACAATCATATTGGATTGTAACAGGTACACTATTCATGTTTATGTCAACAATCATATAGGGTTGTAACAGGTACAATATTCATGTTTATGTCAACAATCATATAGGGTTGTAACAGGTACAATATTCATGTTTATGTCAACAATCATATAGGGTTGTAACAGGTACGCTATTCATGTTTATGTCAACAATCATATTCATGTTTATGTCAATGATCATATTGGATTGTAACAGGTACACTATTCATGTTTATGTCAACAATCATATTGGGTTGTAACAGGTACAATATTCATGTTTATGTCAACAATCATATTGGATTGTAACAGGTACACTATTCATGTTTATGTCAACAATCATATTGGGTTGTAACAGGTACACTATTCATGTTTATGCCAACAATCATATTGGGTTGTAACAGGCTTCATGTTTATGTCAATGATCATATAGGGTTGTAACAGGTACAATATTCATGTTTATGTCAACAATCATATTGGGTTGTAACAGGCTTCATGTTTATGTCAACGATCATATAGGGTTGTAACAGGTACAATATTCATGTTTATGTCAACATTCATATAGGATTGTAACAGGTACAATATTCATGTTTATGTCAACAATCATATTGGGTTGTAACAGGTACAATATTCATGTTTATGTCAACAATCATATTGGGTTGTAACAGGTACAATATTCATGTTTATGTCAACAATCATATTGGGTTGTAACAGGTACGCTATTCATGTTTATGTCAACAATCATATTCATGTTTATGTCAACGATCATATTGGATTGTAACAGGTACACTATTCATGTTTATGTCAACAATCATATTGGATTGTAACAGGTACACTATTTATGTTTATGTCAACAATCATATTGGGTTGTAACAGGTACACTATTCATGTTTATGTCAACAATCATATTGGGTTGTAACAGGCTTCATGTTTATGTCAATGATCATATAGGGTTGTAACAGGTACAATATTCATATTTATGTCAACAATCATATTGGGTTGTAACAGGCTTCATGTTTATGTCAACGATCATATAGGGTTGTAACAGGTACAATATTCATGTTTATGTCAACATTCATATAGGGTTGTAACAAGTACAATATTCATGTTTATGTCAACAATCATATTGGGTTGTAACAGGTACAATATTCATGTTTATGTCAACAATCATATAGGGTTGTAACAGGTACACTATTCATGTTTATGTCAACGATCATATAGGGTTGTAACAGGCTTCATGTTTATGTCAACAATCATATAGGGTTGTAACAGGTACACTATTCATGTTTATGTCAACGATCATATAGGGTTGTAACAGGTACACTATTCATGTTTATGTCAACGATCATATTGGGTTGTAACAGGTACAATATTCATGTTTATGTCAACAATCATATAGGGTTGTAACAGGTACACTATTCATGTTTATGTCAACAATCATATAGGGTTGTAACAGGTACAATATTCATGTTTATGTCAACGATCATATAGGGTTGTAACAGGTACACTATTCATGTTTATGTCAACAATCATATTGGGTTGTAACAGGTACACTATTCATGTTTATGTCAACAATCATATTGGGTTGTAACAGGCTTCATGTTTATGTCAATGATCATATAGGGTTGTAACAGGTACAATATTCATGTTTATGTCAACAATCATATTGGGTTGTAACAGGCTTCATGTTTATGTCAATGATCATATAGGGTTGTAACAGGTACACTATTCATGTTTATGTCAACAATCATATAGGGTTGTAACAGGCTTCATGTTTATGTCAACAATCATATTGGGTTGTAACAGGCTTCATGTTTATGTCAACAATCATATTGGGTTGTAACAGGTACAATATTCATGTTTATGTCAACGATCATATAGGGTTGTAACAGGTACACTATTCATGTTTATGTCAACAATCATATTGGATTGTAACAGGTACACTATTCATGTTTATGTCAACAATCATATTGGATTGTAACAGGTACACTATTCATGTTTATGTCAACAATCATATAGGGTTGTAACAGGTACAATATTCATGTTTATGTCAACAATCATATAGGGTTGTAACAGGTACAATATTCATGTTTATGTCAACAATCATATAGGGTTGTAACAGGTACGCTATTCATGTTTATGTCAACAATCATATTCATGTTTATGTCAATGATCATATTGGATTGTAACAGGTACACTATTCATGTTTATGTCAACAATCATATTGGGTTGTAACAGGTACAATATTCATGTTTATGTCAACGATCATATTGGATTGTAACAGGTACACTATTCATGTTTATGTCAACAATCATATTGGGTTGTAACAGGTACACTATTCATGTTTATGCCAACAATCATATTGGGTTGTAACAGGCTTCATGTTTATGTCAATGATCATATAGGGTTGTAACAGGTACAATATTCATGTTTATGTCAACAATCATATTGGGTTGTAACAGGCTTCATGTTTATGTCAACGATCATATAGGGTTGTAACAGGTACAATATTCATGTTTATGTCAACATTCATATAGGATTGTAACAGGTACAATATTCATGTTTATGTCAACAATCATATTGGGTTGTAACAGGTACAATATTCATGTTTATGTCAACAATCATATAGGGTTGTAACAGGTACAATATTCATGTTTATGTCAACAATCATATTGGGTTGTAACAGGTACACTATTCATGTTTATGTCAACAATCATATTCATGTTTATGTCAACGATCATATTGGGTTGTAACAGGTACACTATTCATGTTTATGTCAACAATCATATTGGGTTGTAACAGGTACACTATTCATGTTTATGTCAACAATCATATTGGGTTGTAACAGGTACACTATTCATGTTTATGTCAACAATCATATTGGGTTGTAACAGGCTTCATGTTTATGTCAATGATCATATAGGGTTGTAACAGGTACAATATTCATGTTTATGTCAACAATCATATTGGGTTGTAACAGGCTTCATGTTTATGTCAACGATCATATAGGGTTGTAACAGGTACAATATTCATGTTTATGTCAACAATCATATAGGGTTGTAACAGGTACAATATTCATGTTTATGTCAACAATCATATAGGGTTGTAACAGGTACAATATTCATGTTTATGTCAACGATCATATTGGGTTGTAACAGGTACACTATTCATGTTTATGTCAACAATCATATAGGGTTGTAACAGGCTTCATGTTTATGTCAACAATCATATTGGGTTGTAACAGGCTTCATGTTTATGTCAACAATCATATTGGGTTGTAACAGGTACACTATTCATGTTTATGTCAACGATCATATTGGGTTGTAACAGGTACACTATTCATGTTTATGTCAACGATCATATTGGATTGTAACAGGTACACTATTCATGTTTATGTCAACAATCAATTGGGTTGTAACAGGTACACTATTCATGTTTATGTCAACAATCATATAGGGTTGTAACAGGCTTCATGTTTATGTCAACAATCATATTGGGTTGTAACAGGTACAATATTCATGTTTATGTCAACAATCATATTGGGTTGTAACAGGTACACTATTCATGTTTATGTCAACGATCATATTGGGTTGTAACAGGTACAATATTCATGTTTATGTCAACGATCATATGGAATGTAACAGGTACAATATTCATGTTTATGTCAACAATCATATAGGGTTGTAACAGGTACAATATTCATGTTTATGTCCACAATCATATAGGGTTGTAACAGGTACAATATTCATGTTTATGTCAACGATCATATGGATTGTAACAGGTACACTATTCATGTTTATGTCAACAATCATATTGGGTTGTAACAGGTACACTATTCATGTTTATGTCAACAATCATATAGGGTTGTAACAGGCTTCAGTTTATGTCAACAATCATAGGTTGTTGTAACAGGTACAATATTCCATGTTTATGTCAACAATCATAGGTTGTAACAAGGTACACTATTCATGTTTATGTCAACGATCATATTGGGTTGTAACAGGTACAATATTCATGTTTATGTCAACAATCATATAGGGTTGTAACAGGTACAATATTCATGTTTATGTCAACAATCATATAGGGTTGTAACAGGTACACTATTCATGTTTATGTCAACAATCATATAGGGTTGTAACAGGATTCATGTTTATGTCAAAAATCATATTGGGTTGTA
>CM026402.1:59188591-59212915 GCA_014843695.1 Archivesica marissinica
TTCATGTTTATGTCAACAATCATATTGGGTTGTAACAGGCTTCATGTTTATGTCAATGATCATATAGGGTTGTAACAGGTACAATATTCATGTTTATGTCAACAATCATATTGGGTTGTAACAGGCTTCATGTTTATGTCAATGATCATATAGGGTTGTAACAGGTACAATATTCATGTTTATGTCAACATTCATATAGGGTTGTAACAGGTACAATATTCATGTTTATGTCAACAATCATATTGGGTTGTAACAGGTACAATATTCATGTTTATGTCAACAATCATATAGGGTTGTAACAGGTACACTATTCATGTTTATGTCAACAATCATATTGGGTTGTAACAGGTACACTATTCATGTTTATGTCAACAATCATATTGGGTTGTAACAGGCTTCATGTTTATGTCAATGATCATATAGGGTTGTAACAGGTACAATATTCATGTTTATGTCAACAATCATATTGGGTTGTAACAGGCTTCATGTTTATGTCAATGATCATATAGGGTTGTAACAGGTACAATATTCATGTTTATGTCAACATTCATATAGGGTTGTAACAGGTACAATATTCATGTTTATGTCAACAATCATATTGGGTTGTAACAGGTACAATATTCATGTTTATGTCAACAATCATATAGGGTTGTAACAGGTACACTATTCATGTTTATGTCAACAATCATATAGGGTTGTAACAGGTACACTATTCATGTTTATGTCAACAATCATATAGGGTTGTAACAGGCTTCATGTTTATGTCAACAATCATATTGGGTTGTAACAGGTACAATATTCATGTTTATGTCAACAATCATATAGGGTTGTAACAGGTACACTATTCATGTTTATGTCAACGATCATATAGGGTTGTAACAGGTACACTATTCATGTTTATGTCAACAATCATATTGGGTTGTAACAGGTACAATATTCATGTTTATGTCAACAATCATATTGGGTTGTAACAGGTACACTATTCATGTTTATGTCAACGATCATATAGGGTTGTAACAGGTACACTATTCATGTTTATGTCAACGATCATATTGGATTGTAACAGGTACACTATTCATGTTTATGTCAACAATCATATAGGGTTGTAACAGGTACAATATTCATGTTTATGTCAACAATCATATAGGGTTGTAACAGGATTCATGTTTATGTCAACAATCATATTGGGTTGTAACAGGTACACTATTCATGTTTATGTCAACAATCATATAGGGTTGTAACAGGTACACTATTCATGTTTATGTCAACAATCATATTGGGTTGTAACAGGTACACTATTCATGTTTATGTCAACAATCATATTGGGTTGTAACAGGCTTCATGTTTATGTCAACAATCATATTGGGTTGTAACAGGCTTCATGTTTATGTCAACGATCATATTGGGTTGTAACAGGTACACTATTCATGTTTATGTCAACAATCATATAGGGTTGTAACAGGTACAATATTCATGTTTATGTCAACAATCATATTGGGTTGTAACAGGTACAATATTCATGTTTATGTCAACAATCATATGGTTGTAACAGGCTATTCATGTTTATGTCAACAATCATATTGGGTTGTAACAGGTACGCTATTCATGTTTATGTCAACAATCATATTCATGTTTATGTCAACGATCATATTGGATTGTAACAGGTACACTATTCATGTTTATGTCAACAATCATATTGGATTGTAACAGGTACACTATTTATGTTTATGTCAACAATCATATTGGGTTGTAACAGGTACACTATTCATGTTTATGTCAACAATCATATTGGGTTGTAACAGGCTTCATGTTTATGTCAACGATCATATAGGGTTGTAACAGGTACAATATTCATATTTATGTCAACAATCATATTGGGTTGTAACAGGCTTCATGTTTATGTCAACGATCATATAGGGTTGTAACAGGTACAATATTCATGTTTATGTCAACATTCATATAGGGTTGTAACAAGTACAATATTCATGTTTATGTCAACAATCATATTGGGTTGTAACAGGTACAATATTCATGTTTATGTCAACAATCATATAGGGTTGTAACAGGTACACTATTCATGTTTATGTCAACAATCATATAGGGTTGTAACAGGCTTCATGTTTATGTCAACAATCATATAGGGTTGTAACAGGTACACTATTCATGTTTATGTCAACAATCATATAGGGTTGTAACAGGTACACTATTCATGTTTATGTCAACGATCATATTGGGTTGTAACAGGTACAATATTCATGTTTATGTCAACAATCATATAGGGTTGTAACAGGTACACTATTCATGTTTATGTCAACAATCATATAGGGTTGTAACAGGTACAATATTCATGTTTATGTCAACGATCATATAGGGTTGTAACAGGTACACTATTCATGTTTATGTCAACAATCATATTGGGTTGTAACAGGTACACTATTCATGTTTATGTCAACAATCATATTGGGTTGTAACAGGCTTCATGTTTATGTCAATGATCATATAGGGTTGTAACAGGTACAATATTCATGTTTATGTCAACAATCATATTGGGTTGTAACAGGCTTCATGTTTATGTCAACGATCATATAGGGTTGTAACAGGTACACTATTCATGTTTATGTCAACAATCATATAGGGTTGTAACAGGCTTCATGTTTATGTCAACAATCATATTGGGTTGTAACAGGCTTCATGTTTATGTCAACAATCATATTGGGTTGTAACAGGTACAATATTCATGTTTATGTCAACGATCATATAGGGTTGTAACAGGTACACTATTCATGTTTATGTCAACAATCATATTGGATTGTAACAGGTACACTATTCATGTTTATGTCAACAATCATATTGGATTGTAACAGGTACACTATTCATGTTTATGTCAACAATCATATAGGGTTGTAACAGGTACAATATTCATGTTTATGTCAACAATCATATAGGGTTGTAACAGGTACAATATTCATGTTTATGTCAACAATCATATAGGGTTGTAACAGGTACGCTATTCATGTTTATGTCAACAATCATATTCATGTTTATGTCAATGATCATATTGGATTGTAACAGGTACACTATTCATGTTTATGTCAACAATCATATTGGGTTGTAACAGGTACAATATTCATGTTTATGTCAACGATCATATTGGATTGTAACAGGTACACTATTCATGTTTATGTCAACAATCATATTGGGTTGTAACAGGTACACTATTCATGTTTATGCCAACAATCATATTGGGTTGTAACAGGCTTCATGTTTATGTCAATGATCATATAGGGTTGTAACAGGTACAATATTCATGTTTATGTCAACAATCATATTGGGTTGTAACAGGCTTCATGTTTATGTCAACGATCATATAGGGTTGTAACAGGTACAATATTCATGTTTATGTCAACATTCATATAGGATTGTAACAGGTACAATATTCATGTTTATGTCAACAATCATATTGGGTTGTAACAGGTACAATATTCATGTTTATGTCAACAATCATATTGGGTTGTAACAGGTACAATATTCATGTTTATGTCAACAATCATATTGGGTTGTAACAGGTACGCTATTCATGTTTATGTCAACAATCATATTCATGTTTATGTCAACGATCATATTGGATTGTAACAGGTACACTATTCATGTTTATGTCAACAATCATATTGGATTGTAACAGGTACACTATTTATGTTTATGTCAACAATCATATTGGGTTGTAACAGGTACACTATTCATGTTTATGTCAACAATCATATTGGGTTGTAACAGGCTTCATGTTTATGTCAATGATCATATAGGGTTGTAACAGGTACAATATTCATGTTTATGTCAACAATCATATTGGGTTGTAACAGGCTTCATGTTTATGTCAACGATCATATAGGGTTGTAACAGGTACAATATTCATGTTTATGTCAACATTCATATAGGGTTGTAACAGGTACAATATTCATGTTTATGTCAACAATCATATTGGGTTGTAACAGGTACAATATTCATGTTTATGTCAACAATCATATAGGGTTGTAACAGGTACACTATTCATGTTTATGTCAACGATCATATAGGGTTGTAACAGGCTTCATGTTTATGTCAACAATCATATAGGGTTGTAACAGGTACACTATTCATGTTTATGTCAACGATCATATTGGGTTGTAACAGGTACACTATTCATGTTTATGTCAACGATCATATTGGGTTGTAACAGGTACAATATTCATGTTTATGTCAACAATCATATAGGGTTGTAACAGGTACACTATTCATGTTTATGTCAACAATCATATAGGGTTGTAACAGGTACACTATTCATGTTTATGTCAACAATCATATAGGGTTGTAACAGGTACACTATTCATGTTTATGTCAACAATCATATTGGGTTGTAACAGGTACACTATTCATGTTTATGTCAACAATCATATTGGGTTGTAACAGGCTTCATGTTTATGTCAACGATCATATAGGGTTGTAACAGGTACAATATTCATGTTTATGTCAACAATCATATTGGGTTGTAACAGGCTTCATGTTTATGTCAACGATCATATAGGGTTGTAACAGGTACACTATTCATGTTTATGTCAACAATCATATAGGGTTGTAACAGGTACACTATTCATGTTTATGTCAACAATCATATTGGGTTGTAACAGGCTTCATGTTTATGTCAACAATCATATTGGGTTGTAACAGGTACAATATTCATGTTTATGTCAACAATCATATAGGGTTGTAACAGGTACACTATTCATGTTTATGTCAACAATCATATTGGATTGTAACAGGTACACTATTCATGTTTATGTCAACAATCATATTGGATTGTAACAGGTACACTATTCATGTTTATGTCAACAATCATATAGGGTTGTAACAGGTACAATATTCATGTTTATGTCAACAATCATATAGGGTTGTAACAGGTACAATATTCATGTTTATGTCAACAATCATATAGGGTTGTAACAGGTACGCTATTCATGTTTATGTCAACAATCATATTCATGTTTATGTCAATGATCATATTGGATTGTAACAGGTACACTATTCATGTTTATGTCAACAATCATATTGGGTTGTAACAGGTACAATATTCATGTTTATGTCAACGATCATATTGGATTGTAACAGGTACACTATTCATGTTTATGTCAACAATCATATTGGGTTGTAACAGGTACACTATTCATGTTTATGCCAACAATCATATTGGGTTGTAACAGGCTTCATGTTTATGTCAATGATCATATAGGGTTGTAACAGGTACAATATTCATGTTTATGTCAACAATCATATTGGGTTGTAACAGGCTTCATGTTTATGTCAACGATCATATAGGGTTGTAACAGGTACAATATTCATGTTTATGTCAACATTCATATAGGATTGTAACAGGTACAATATTCATGTTTATGTCAACAATCATATTGGGTTGTAACAGGTACAATATTCATGTTTATGTCAACAATCATATTGGGTTGTAACAGGTACAATATTCATGTTTATGTCAACAATCATATTGGGTTGTAACAGGTACCACAACAACAACATATTCATGTTTATGTCAACGATCATATTGGATTGTAACAGGTACACTATTCATGTTTATGTCAACGATCATATTGGATTGTAACAGGTACACTATTCATGTTTATGTCAACAATCATATTGGGTTGTAACAGGTACA
The DNA here is from genome assembly GCA_014843695.1 of Archivesica marissinica. Lineage (NCBI taxonomy): Eukaryota > Metazoa > Mollusca > Bivalvia > Venerida > Vesicomyidae > Archivesica > Archivesica marissinica. The sequence continues at coordinate 59,194,290 of CM026402.1, forward strand.
CTATTCATGTTTATGTCAACAATCATATTGGGTTGTAACAGGCTTCATGTTTATGTCAATGATCATATAGGGTTGTAACAGGTACAATATTCATGTTTATGTCAACAATCATATTGGGTTGTAACAGGCTTCATGTTTATGTCAACGATCATATAGGGTTGTAACAGGTACAATATTCATGTTTATGTCAACAATCATATAGGGTTGTAACAGGTACAATATTCATGTTTATGTCAACAATCATATTGGGTTGTAACAGGTACAATATTCATGTTTATGTCAACAATCATATAGGGTTGTAACAGGTACACTATTCATGTTTATGTCAACAATCATATAGGGTTGTAACAGGCTTCATGTTTATGTCAACAATCATATTGGGTTGTAACAGGTACACTATTCATGTTTATGTCAACAATCATATAGGGTTGTAACAGGTACACTATTCATGTTTATGTCAACGATCATATAGGGTTGTAACAGGTACACTATTCATGTTTATGTCAACAATCATATTGGGTTGTAACAGGTACACTATTCATGTTTATGTCAACAATCATATTGGGTTGTAACAGGCTTCATGTTTATGTCAATGATCATATAGGGTTGTAACAGGTACAATATTCATGTTTATGTCAACAATCATATTGGGTTGTAACAGGCTTCATGTTTATGTCAACGATCATATAGGGTTGTAACAGGTACAATATTCATGTTTATGTCAACAATCATATAGGGTTGTAACAGGTACAATATTCATGTTTATGTCAACAATCATATTGGGTTGTAACAGGTACAATATTCATGTTTATGTCAACAATCATATAGGTTTGTAACAGGCTTCATGTTTATGTCAACAATCATATAGGGTTGTAACAGGTACACTATTCATGTTTATGTCAACGATCATATAGGGTTGTAACAGGCTTCATGTTTATGTCAACAATCATATAGGGTTGTAACAGGTACACTATTCATGTTTATGTCAACAATCATATAGGGTTGTAACAGGTACACTATTCATGTTTATGTCAACAATCATATTGGGTTGTAACAGGCTTCATGTTTATGTCAACAATCATATTGGGTTGTAACAGGTACAATATTCATGTTTATGTCAACAATCATATTGGGTTGTAACAGGTACACTATTCATGTTTATGTCAACGATCATATGGGTTGTAACAGGCTATTCATGTTTATGTCAACAATCATATAGGGTTGTAACAGGTACAATATTCATGTTTATGTCAACAATCATATAGGGTTGTAACAGGTACAATATTCATGTTTATGTCAACAATCATATTGGGTTGTAACAGGTACACTATTCATGTTTATGTCAACAATCATATAGGGTTGTAACAGGCTTCATGTTTATGTCAACATCATATTGAACACTCATGTTTATGTCAACATCATATTGGTTGTAACAGGTACACTATTCATGTTTATGTCAACAATCATATTGGATTGTAACAGGTACACTATTCATGTTTATGTCAACAATCATATTGGGTTGTAACAGGTACACTATTCATGTTTATGTCAACAATCATATAGGGTTGTAACAGGCTTCATGTTTATGTCACCAATCATATTGGGTTGTAACAGGTACAATATTCATGTTTATGTCAACAACCATATTGAGTTGTAACAGGTACACTATTCAAGTTTATGTCAACGATCATATTGGGTTGTAACAGGTACAATATTCATGTTTATGTCAACGATCATATTGGAATGTAACAGGTACAATATTCATGTTTATGTCAACAATCATATAGGGTTGTAACAGGTACAATATTCATGTTTATGTCAACAATCATATAGGGTTGTAACAGGTACAATATTCATGTTTATGTCAACAATCATATAGGGTTGTAACAGGTACACTATTCATGTTTATGTCAACAATCATATAGGGTTGTAACAGGCTTCATGTTTATGTCAACAATCATATTGGGTTGTAACAGGTACACTATTCATGTTTATGTCAACAATCATATTGGGTTGTAACAGGTACACTATTCATGTTTATGTCAACGATCATATTGGATTGTAACAGGTACACTATTCATGTTTATGTCAACAATCATATTGGGTTGTAACAGGTACACTATTCATGTTTATGTCAACAATCATATAGGGTTGTAACAGGCTTCATGTTTATGTCAACAATCATATTGGGTTGTAACAGGTACAATATTCATGTTTATGTCAACAATCATATTGGGTTGTAACAGGTACACTATTCATGTTTATGTCAACGATCATATTGGGTTGTAACAGGTACAATATTCATGTTTATGTCAACAATCATATAGGGTTGTAACAGGTACAATATTCATGTTTATGTCAACAATCATATAGGGTTGTAACAGGTACACTATTCATGTTTATGTCAACAATCATATAGGGTTGTAACAGGCTTCATGTTTATGTCAACAATCATATTGGGTTGTAACAGGCTTCATGTTTATGTCAACAATCATATTGGGTTGTAACAGGTACAATATTCATGTTTATGTCAACGATCATATAGGGTTGTAACAGGTACACTATTCATGTTTATGTCAACAATCATATTGGATTGTAACAGGTACACTATTCATGTTTATGTCAACAATCATATTGGATTGTAACAGGTACACTATTCATGTTTATGTCAACAATCATATAGGGTTGTAACAGGTACAATATTCATGTTTATGTCAACAATCATATAGGGTTGTAACAGGTACAATATTCATGTTTATGTCAACAATCATATAGGGTTGTAACAGGTACGCTATTCATGTTTATGTCAACAATCATATTCATGTTTATGTCAATGATCATATTGGATTGTAACAGGTACACTATTCATGTTTATGTCAACAATCATATTGGGTTGTAACAGGTACAATATTCATGTTTATGTCAACGATCATATTGGATTGTAACAGGTACACTATTCATGTTTATGTCAACAATCATATTGGGTTGTAACAGGTACACTATTCATGTTTATGCCAACAATCATATTGGGTTGTAACAGGCTTCATGTTTATGTCAATGATCATATAGGGTTGTAACAGGTACAATATTCATGTTTATGTCAACAATCATATTGGGTTGTAACAGGCTTCATGTTTATGTCAACGATCATATAGGGTTGTAACAGGTACAATATTCATGTTTATGTCAACATTCATATAGGATTGTAACAGGTACAATATTCATGTTTATGTCAACAATCATATTGGGTTGTAACAGGTACAATATTCATGTTTATGTCAACAATCATATAGGTTTGTAACAGGCTTCATGTTTATGTCAACAATCATATAGGGTTGTAACAGGTACACTATTCATGTTTATGTCAACGATCATATAGGGTTGTAACAGGCTTCATGTTTATGTCAACAATCATATAGGGTTGTAACAGGTACACTATTCATGTTTATGTCAACAATCATATAGGGTTGTAACAGGTACACTATTCATGTTTATGTCAACGATCATATAGGGTTGTAACAGGTACACTATTCATGTTTATGTCAACAATCATATTGGGTTGTAACAGGTACAATATTCATGTTTATGTCAACGATCATATTGGGTTGTAACAGGTACACTATTCATGTTTATGTCAACGATCAAATAGGGTTGTAACAGGTACACTATTCATGTTTATGTCAACGATCATATTGGATTGTAACAGGTACACTATTCATGTTTATGTCAACAATCATATTGGGTTGTAACAGGTACACTATTCATGTTTATGTCAACAATCATATAGGGTTGTAACAGGTACACTATTCATGTTTATGTCAACATCATATAGGGTTGTAACAGGTTTCATGTTTATGTCAACAATCATATAGGGTTGTAACAGGTACAATATTCATGTTTATGTCAACAATCATATTGGGTTGTAACAGGTACACTATTCATGTTTATGTCAACAATCATATAGGGTTGTAACAGGTACACTATTCATGTTTATGTCAACAATCATATAGGGTTGTAACAGGTACACTATTCATGTTTATGTCAACAATCATATTGGGTTGTAACAGGTACAATATTCATGTTTATGTCAACAATCATATTGGGTTGTAACAGGTACACTATTCATGTTTATGTCAACAATCATATAGGGTTGTAACAGGTACACTATTCATGTTTATGTCAACGATCATATTGGGTTGTAACAGGTACACTATTCATGTTTATGTCAACAATCATATTGGGTTGTAACAGGTACACTATTCATGTTTATGTCAACAATCATATTGGGTTGTAACAGGTACACTATTCATGTTTATGTCAACAATCATATTGGGTTGTAACAGGACTTCATGTTTATGTCAACAATCATATTGGGTTGTAACAGGTACAATATTCATGTTTATGTCAACATCATATTGGGTTGTAACAGGTACACTATTCATGTTTATGTCAACAATCATATTGGTTGTAACAGGTACAATATTCATGTTTATGTCAACAATCATATTGGGTTGTAACAGGTACACTATTCATGTTTATGTCAACAATCATATAGGGTTGTAACAGGTACACTACAACCTTCATGTTTATGTCAACAATCATATTGGGTTGTAACAGGCTTCATGTTTATGTCAACAATCATATTGGGTTGTAACAGGTACAATATTCATGTTTATGTCAACAATCATATTGGGTTGTAACAGGTACACTATTCATGTTTATGTCAACGATCATATTGGGTTGTAACAGGTACAATATTCATGTTTATGTCAACAATCATATAGGGTTGTAACAGGTACAATATTCATGTTTATGTCAACAATCATATAGGGTTGTAACAGGTACAATATTCATGTTTATGTCAACAATCATATTGGGTTGTAACAGGTACAATATTCATGTTTATGTCAACAATCATATTGGGTTGTAACAGGTACGCTTCATGTTTATGTCAACATATTCATGTTTATGTCAACGATCATATTGGGTTGTAACAGGTACACTATTCATGTTTATGTCAACAATCATATTGGGTTGTAACAGGTACACTATTCATGTTTATGTCAACAATCATATTGGGTTGTAACAGGTACACTATTCATGTTTATGTCAACAATCATATTGGGTTGTAACAGGCTTCATGTTTATGTCAACGATCATATAGGGTTGTAACAGGTACAATATTCATGTTTATGTCAACAATCATATTGGGTTGTAACAGGTACACTATTCATGTTTATGTCAACAATCATATAGGGTTGTAACAGGCTTCATGTTTATGTCAACAATCATATTGGGTTGTAACAGGTACAATATTCATGTTTATGTCAACAATCATATTGGGTTGTAACAGGTACACTATTCATGTTTATGTCAACGATCATATTGGGTTGTAACAGGTACAATATTCATGTTTATGTCAACAATCATATAGGGTTGTAACAGGTACACTATTCATGTTTATGTCAACAATCATATTGGGTTGTAACAGGTACACTATTCATGTTTATGTCAACAATCATATAGGGTTGTAACAGGCTTCATGTTTATGTCAACAATCATATTGGGTTGTAACAGGTACACTATTCATGTTTATGTCAACAATCATATAGGGTTGTAACAGGCTTCATGTTTATGTCAACAATCATATTGGGTTGTAACAGGTACAATATTCATGTTTATGTCAACAATCATATTGGGTTGTAACAGGTACACTATTCATGTTTATGTCAACAATCATATTGGGTTGTAACAGGTACAATATTCATGTTTATGTCAACAATCATATAGGGTTGTAACAGGTACAATATTCATGTTTATGTCAACAATCATATAGGGTTGTAACAGGTACACTATTCATGTTTATGTCAACAATCATATAGGGTTGTAACAGGTACACTATTCATGTTTATGTCAACAATCATATAGGGTTGTAACAGGCTTCATGTTTATGTCAACAATCATATTGGGTTGTAACAGGTACACTATTCATGTTTATGTCAACAATCATATTGGGTTGTAACAGGTACACTATTCATGTTTATGTCAACAATCATATAGGGTTGTAACAGGCTTCATGTTTATGTCAACAATCATATTGGGTTGTAACAGGTACAATATTCATGTTTATGTCAACAATCATATTGGGTTGTAACAGGTACACTATTCATGTTTATGTCAACGATCATATTGGGTTGTAACAGGTACAATATTCATGTTTATGTCAACAATCATATAGGGTTGTAACAGGCTTCATGTTTATGTCAACAATCATATAGGGTTGTAACAGGTACACTATTCATGTTTATGTCAACAATCATATAGGGTTGTAACAGGCTTCATGTTTATGTCAACAATCATATTGGGTTGTAACAGGCTTCATGTTTATGTCAACAATCATATTGGGTTGTAACAGGTACAATATTCATGTTTATGTCAACGATCATATAGGGTTGTAACAGGTACACTATTCATGTTTATGTCAACAATCATATTGGATTGTAACAGGTACACTATTCATGTTTATGTCAACAATCATATTGGATTGTAACAGGTACACTATTCATGTTTATGTCAACAATCATATAGGGTTGTAACAGGTACAATATTCATGTTTATGTCAACAATCATATAGGGTTGTAACAGGTACAATATTCATGTTTATGTCAACAATCATATAGGGTTGTAACAGGTACGCTATTCATGTTTATGTCAACAATCATATTCATGTTTATGTCAATGATCATATTGGATTGTAACAGGTACACTATTCATGTTTATGTCAACAATCATATTGGGTTGTAACAGGTACAATATTCATGTTTATGTCAACGATCATATTGGATTGTAACAGGTACACTATTCATGTTTATGTCAACAATCATATTGGGTTGTAACAGGTACACTATTCATGTTTATGCCAACAATCATATTGGGTTGTAACAGGCTTCATGTTTATGTCAATGATCATATAGGGTTGTAACAGGTACAATATTCATGTTTATGTCAACAATCATATTGGGTTGTAACAGGCTTCATGTTTATGTCAACGATCATATAGGGTTGTAACAGGTACAATATTCATGTTTATGTCAACATTCATATAGGATTGTAACAGGTACAATATTCATGTTTATGTCAACAATCATATTGGGTTGTAACAGGTACAATATTCATGTTTATGTCAACAATCATATAGGTTTGTAACAGGCTTCATGTTTATGTCAACAATCATATAGGGTTGTAACAGGTACACTATTCATGTTTATGTCAACGATCATATAGGGTTGTAACAGGCTTCATGTTTATGTCAACAATCATATAGGGTTGTAACAGGTACACTATTCATGTTTATGTCAACAATCATATAGGGTTGTAACAGGTACACTATTCATGTTTATGTCAACGATCATATAGGGTTGTAACAGGTACACTATTCATGTTTATGTCAACAATCATATTGGGTTGTAACAGGTACAATATTCATGTTTATGTCAACGATCATATTGGGTTGTAACAGGTACACTATTCATGTTTATGTCAACGATCAAATAGGGTTGTAACAGGTACACTATTCATGTTTATGTCAACGATCATATTGGATTGTAACAGGTACACTATTCATGTTTATGTCAACAATCATATTGGGTTGTAACAGGTACACTATTCATGTTTATGTCAACAATCATATTGGGTTGTAACAGGATTCATGTTTATGTCAACAATCATATTGGGTTGTAACAGGTACACTATTCATGTTTATGTCAACAATCATATAGGGTTGTAACAGGCTTCATGTTTATGTCAACAATCATATTGGGTTGTAACAGGTACAATATTCATGTTTATGTCAACAATCATATTGGGTTGTAACAGGTACACTATTCATGTTTATGTCAACGATCATATTGGGTTGTAACAGGTACAATATTCATGTTTATGTCAACGATCATATTGGATTGTAACAGGTACAATATTCATGTTTATGTCAACAATCATATAGGGTTGTAACAGGTACAATATTCATGTTTATGTCAACAATCATATAGGGTTGTAACAGGTACAATATTCATGTTTATGTCAACAATCATATAGGGTTGTAACAGGTACACTATTCATGTTTATGTCAACAATCATATAGGGTTGTAACAGGCTTCATGTTTATGTCAACAATCATATTGGGTTGTAACAGGTACACTATTCATGTTTATGTCAACGATCATATTGGGTTGTAACAGGTACACTATTCATGTTTATGTCAACGATCATATTGGATTGTAACAGGTACACTATTCATGTTTATGTCAACAATCATATTGGGTTGTAACAGGTACACTATTCATGTTTATGTCAACAATCATATAGGGTTGTAACAGGCTTCATGTTTATGTCAACAATCATATTGGGTTGTAACAGGTACAATATTCATGTTTATGTCAACAATCATATTGGGTTGTAACAGGTACACTATTCATGTTTATGTCAACGATCATATTGGGTTGTAACAGGTACAATATTCATGTTTATGTCAACAATCATATAGGGTTGTAACAGGTACAATATTCATGTTTATGTCAACAATCATATAGGGTTGTAACAGGTACACTATTCATGTTTATGTCAACAATCATATAGGGTTGTAACAGGCTTCATGTTTATGTCAACAATCATATTGGGTTGTAACAGGCTTCATGTTTATGTCAACAATCATATTGGGTTGTAACAGGTACAATATTCATGTTTATGTCAACGATCATATAGGGTTGTAACAGGTACACTATTCATGTTTATGTCAACAATCATATTGGATTGTAACAGGTACACTATTCATGTTTATGTCAACGATCATATTGGGTTGTAACAGGTACACTATTCATGTTTATGTCAACGATCATATTGGGTTGTAACAGGTACACTATTCATGTTTATGTCAACAATCATATTGGGTTGTAACAGGTACACTATTCATGTTTATGTCAACAATCATATAGGGTTGTAACAGGCTTCATGTTTATGTCAACAATCATATTGGGTTGTAACAGGTACAATATTCATGTTTATGTCAACAATCATATTGGGTTGTAACAGGTACACTATTCATGTTTATGTCAACGATCATATTGGGTTGTAACAGGTACAATATTCATGTTTATGTCAACAATCATATAGGGTTGTAACAGGTACAATATTCATGTTTATGTCAACAATCATATAGGGTTGTAACAGGTACACTATTCATGTTTATGTCAACAATCATATAGGGTTGTAACAGGCTTCATGTTTATGTCAACAATCATATTGGGTTGTAACAGGCTTCATGTTTATGTCAACAATCATATTGGGTTGTAACAGGTACAATATTCATGTTTATGTCAACGATCATATAGGGTTGTAACAGGTACACTATTCATGTTTATGTCAACAATCATATTGGATTGTAACAGGTACACTATTCATGTTTATGTCAACAATCATATTGGATTGTAACAGGTACACTATTCATGTTTATGTCAACAATCATATAGGGTTGTAACAGGTACAATATTCATGTTTATGTCAACAATCATATAGGGTTGTAACAGGTACAATATTCATGTTTATGTCAACAATCATATAGGGTTGTAACAGGTACGCTATTCATGTTTATGTCAACAATCATATTCATGTTTATGTCAATGATCATATTGGATTGTAACAGGTACACTATTCATGTTTATGTCAACAATCATATTGGGTTGTAACAGGTACAATATTCATGTTTATGTCAACGATCATATTGGATTGTAACAGGTACACTATTCATGTTTATGTCAACAATCATATTGGGTTGTAACAGGTACACTATTCATGTTTATGCCAACAATCATATTGGGTTGTAACAGGCTTCATGTTTATGTCAATGATCATATAGGGTTGTAACAGGTACAATATTCATGTTTATGTCAACAATCATATTGGGTTGTAACAGGCTTCATGTTTATGTCAACGATCATATAGGGTTGTAACAGGTACAATATTCATGTTTATGTCAACATTCATATAGGATTGTAACAGGTACAATATTCATGTTTATGTCAACAATCATATTGGGTTGTAACAGGTACAATATTCATGTTTATGTCAACAATCATATAGGTTTGTAACAGGCTTCATGTTTATGTCAACAATCATATAGGGTTGTAACAGGTACACTATTCATGTTTATGTCAACGATCATATAGGGTTGTAACAGGCTTCATGTTTATGTCAACAATCATATAGGGTTGTAACAGGTACACTATTCATGTTTATGTCAACAATCATATAGGGTTGTAACAGGTACACTATTCATGTTTATGTCAACGATCATATAGGGTTGTAACAGGTACACTATTCATGTTTATGTCAACAATCATATTGGGTTGTAACAGGTACAATATTCATGTTTATGTCAACGATCATATTGGGTTGTAACAGGTACACTATTCATGTTTATGTCAACGATCATATAGGGTTGTAACAGGTACACTATTCATGTTTATGTCAACGATCATATTGGATTGTAACAGGTACACTATTCATGTTTATGTCAACAATCATATAGGGTTGTAACAGGTACACTATTCATGTTTATGTCAACAATCATATTGGGTTGTAACAGGTTCATTTTATGTCAACAATCATATAGGGTTGTAACAGGTACAATATTCATGTTTATGTCAACAATCATATAGGGTTGTAACAGGTACACTATTCATGTTTATGTCAACAATCATATTGGGTTGTAACAGGTACACTATTCATGTTTATGTCAACAATCATATAGGGTTGTAACAGGCTTCATGTTTATGTCAACAATCATATTGGGTTGTAACAGGTACAATATTCATGTTTATGTCAACAATCATATTGGGTTGTAACAGGTACACTATTCATGTTTATGTCAACGATCATATTGGGTTGTAACAGGTACAATATTCATGTTTATGTCAACGATCATATTGGGTTGTAACAGGTACAATATTCATGTTTATGTCAACAATCATATAGGGTTGTAACAGGTACAATATTCATGTTTATGTCAACAATCATATAGGGTTGTAACAGGTACAATATTCATGTTTATGTCAACAATCATATAGGGTTGTAACAGGTACACTATTCATGTTTATGTCAACAATCATATAGGGTTGTAACAGGCTTCATGTTTATGTCAACAATCATATTGGGTTGTAACAGGTACACTATTCATGTTTATGTCAACAATCATATTGGGTTGTAACAGGTACACTATTCATGTTTATGTCAACGATCATATTGGATTGTAACAGGTACACTATTCATGTTTATGTCAACAATCATATTGGGTTGTAACAGGTACACTATTCATGTTTATGTCAACAATCATATAGGGTTGTAACAGGCTTCATGTTTATGTCAACAATCATATTGGGTTGTAACAGGTACAATATTCATGTTTATGTCAACAATCATATTGGGTTGTAACAGGTACACTATTCATGTTTATGTCAACGATCATATTGGGTTGTAACAGGTACAATATTCATGTTTATGTCAACAATCATATAGGGTTGTAACAGGTACAATATTCATGTTTATGTCAACAATCATATAGGGTTGTAACAGGTACACTATTCATGTTTATGTCAACAATCATATAGGGTTGTAACAGGCTTCATGTTTATGTCAACAATCATATTGGGTTGTAACAGGCTTCATGTTTATGTCAACAATCATATTGGGTTGTAACAGGTACAATATTCATGTTTATGTCAACGATCATATAGGGTTGTAACAGGTACACTATTCATGTTTATGTCAACAATCATATTGGATTGTAACAGGTACACTATTCATGTTTATGTGAACGATCATATTGGGTTGTAACAGGTACACTATTCATGTTTATGTCAACGATCATATTGGATTGTAACAGGTACACTATTCATGTTTATGTCAACAATCATATTGGGTTGTAACAGGTACACTATTCATGTTTATGTCAACAATCATATAGGGTTGTAACAGGCTTCATGTTTATGTCAACAATCATATTGGGTTGTAACAGGTACAATATTCATGTTTATGTCAACAATCATATTGGGTTGTAACAAGGTACACTATTCATGTTTATGTCAACGATCATATTGGGTTGTAACAGGTACAATATTCATGTTTATGTCAACAATCATATAGGGTTGTAACAGGTACAATATTCATGTTTATGTCAACAATCATATAGGGTTGTAACAGGTACACTATTCATGTTTATGTCAACAATCATATAGGGTTGTAACAGGCTTCATGTTTATGTCAACAATCATATTGGGTTGTAACAGGCTTCATGTTTATGTCAACAATCATATTGGGTTGTAACAGGTACAATATTCATGTTTATGTCAACGATCATATAGGGTTGTAACAGGTACACTATTCATGTTTATGTCAACAATCATATTGGATTGTAACAGGTACACTATTCATGTTTATGTCAACAATCATATTGGATTGTAACAGGTACACTATTCATGTTTATGTCAACAATCATATAGGGTTGTAACAGGTACAATATTCATGTTTATGTCAACAATCATATAGGGTTGTAACAGGTACAATATTCATGTTTATGTCAACAATCATATAGGGTTGTAACAGGTACGCTATTCATGTTTATGTCAACAATCATATTCATGTTTATGTCAATGATCATATTGGATTGTAACAGGTACACTATTCATGTTTATGTCAACAATCATATTGGGTTGTAACAGGTACAATATTCATGTTTATGTCAACGATCATATTGGATTGTAACAGGTACACTATTCATGTTTATGTCAACAATCATATTGGGTTGTAACAGGTACACTATTCATGTTTATGCCAACAATCATATTGGGTTGTAACAGGCTTCATGTTTATGTCAATGATCATATAGGGTTGTAACAGGTACAATATTCATGTTTATGTCAACAATCATATTGGGTTGTAACAGGCTTCATGTTTATGTCAACGATCATATAGGGTTGTAACAGGTACAATATTCATGTTTATGTCAACATTCATATAGGATTGTAACAGGTACAATATTCATGTTTATGTCAACAATCATATTGGGTTGTAACAGGTACAATATTCATGTTTATGTCAACAATCATATAGGTTTGTAACAGGCTTCATGTTTATGTCAACAATCATATAGGGTTGTAACAGGTACACTATTCATGTTTATGTCAACGATCATATAGGGTTGTAACAGGCTTCATGTTTATGTCAACAATCATATAGGGTTGTAACAGGTACACTATTCATGTTTATGTCAACAATCATATAGGGTTGTAACAGGTACACTATTCATGTTTATGTCAACGATCATATAGGGTTGTAACAGGTACACTATTCATGTTTATGTCAACAATCATATTGGGTTGTAACAGGTACAATATTCATGTTTATGTCAACGATCATATTGGGTTGTAACAGGTACACTATTCATGTTTATGTCAACGATCAAATAGGGTTGTAACAGGTACACTATTCATGTTTATGTCAACGATCATATTGGATTGTAACAGGTACACTATTCATGTTTATGTCAACAATCATATAGGGTTGTAACAGGTACACTATTCATGTTTATGTCAACAATCATATTGGGTTGTAACAGGGTTCATCTTTATGTCAACAATCATATAGGGTTGTAACAGGTACAATATTCATGTTTATGTCAACAATCATATAGGGTTGTAACAGGTACAATATTCATGTTTATGTCAACGATCATATTGGGTTGTAACAGGTACACTATTCATGTTTATGTCAACAATCATATAGGGTTGTAACAGGCTTCATGTTTATGTCAACAATCATATTGGGTTGTAACAGGCTTCATGTTTATGTCAACAATCATATTGGGTTGTAACAGGTACACTATTCATGTTTATGTCAACGATCATATTGGGTTGTAACAGGTACACTATTCATGTTTATGTCAACGATCATATTGGATTGTAACAGGTACACTATTCATGTTTATGTCAACAATCATATTGGGTTGTAACAGGTACACTATTCATGTTTATGTCAACAATCATATAGGGTTGTAACAGGCTTCATGTTTATGTCAACAATCATATTGGGTTGTAACAGGTACAATATTCATGTTTATGTCAACAATCATATTGGGTTGTAACAGGTACACTATTCATGTTTATGTCAACGATCATATTGGGTTGTAACAGGTACAATATTCATGTTTATGTCAACGATCATATTGGATTGTAACAGGTACAATATTCATGTTTATGTCAACAATCATATAGGGTTGTAACAGGTACAATATTCATGTTTATGTCAACAATCATATTGGATTGTAACAGGTACACTATTCATGTTTATGTCAACAATCATATTGGGTTGTAACAGGTACACTATTCATGTTTATGTCAACAATCATATAGGGTTGAACAGGCTTCATGTTTATGTCAACAATCATATTGGGTTGTAACAGGTACAATATTCATGTTTATGTCAACAATCATATTGGGTTGTAACAGGTACACTATTCATGTTTATGTCAACGATCATATTGGGTTGTAACAGGTACAATATTCATGTTTATGTCAACAATCATATAGGGTTGTAACAGGTACAATATTCATGTTTATGTCAACAATCATATAGGGTTGTAACAGGTACAATATTCATGTTTATGTCAACAATCATATAGGGTTGTAACAGGTACACTATTCATGTTTATGTCAACAATCATATAGGGTTGTAACAGGCTTCATGTTTATGTCAACAATCATATTGGGTTGTAACAGGCTTCATGTTTATGTCAACAATCATATTGGGTTGTAACAGGTACACTATTCATGTTTATGTCAACGATCATATTGGGTTGTAACAGGTACACTATTCATGTTTATGTCAACGATCATATTGGATTGTAACAGGTACACTATTCATGTTTATGTCAACAATCATATTGGGTTGTAACAGGTACACTATTCATGTTTATGTCAACAATCATATAGGGTTGTAACAGGCTTCATGTTTATGTCAACAATCATATTGGGTTGTAACAGGTACAATATTCATGTTTATGTCAACAATCATATTGGGTTGTAACAGGTACACTATTCATGTTTATGTCAACGATCATATTGGGTTGTAACAGGTACAATATTCATGTTTATGTCAACAATCATATAGGGTTGTAACAGGTACAATATTCATGTTTATGTCAACAATCATATAGGGTTGTAACAGGTACACTATTCATGTTTATGTCAACAATCATATAGGGTTGTAACAGGCTTCATGTTTATGTCAACAATCATATTGGGTTGTAACAGGCTTCATGTTTATGTCAACAATCATATTGGGTTGTAACAGGTACAATATTCATGTTTATGTCAACGATCATATAGGGTTGTAACAGGTACACTATTCATGTTTATGTCAACAATCATATTGGATTGTAACAGGTACACTATTCATGTTTATGTCAACAATCATATTGGGTTGTAACAGGTACACTATTCATGTTTATGTCAACAATCATATAGGGTTGTAACAGGTACAATATTCATGTTTATGTCAACAATCATATAGGGTTGTAACAGGTACTATTCATGTTTATGTCAACAATCATATTCATGTTTATGTCAAATCATATGGGTTGTAACAGGTACACTATTCATGTTTATGTCAACGATCATATTGGGTTGTAACAGGTACACTATTCATGTTTATGTCAACAATCATATTGGATTGTAACAGGTACACTATTCATGTTTATGTCAACAATCATATTGGGTTGTAACAGGTACACTATTCATGTTTATGTCAACAATCATATTGGGTTGTAACAGGCTTCATGTTTATGTCAATGATCATATAGGGTTGTAACAGGTACAATATTCATGTTTATGTCAACAATCATATTGGGTTGTAACAGGCTTCATGTTTATGTCAACGATCATATAGGGTTGTAACAGGTACAATATTCATGTTTATGTCAACATTCATATAGGGTTGTAACAGGTACAATATTCATGTTTATGTCAACAATCATATTGGGTTGTAACAGGTACAATATTCATGTTTATGTCAACAATCATATAGGGTTGTAACAGGTACACTATTCATGTTTATGTCAACGATCATATAGGGTTGTAACAGGCTTCATGTTTATGTCAACAATCATATAGGGTTGTAACAGGTACACTATTCATGTTTATGTCAACGATCATATAGGGTTGTAACAGGTACACTATTCATGTTTATGTCAACGATCATATTGGGTTGTAACAGGTACAATATTCATGTTTATGTCAACAATCATATAGGGTTGTAACAGGTACAATATTCATGTTTATGTCAACGATCATATAGGGTTGTAACAGGTACACTATTCATGTTTATGTCAACAATCATATTGGGTTGTAACAGGTACACTATTCATGTTTATGTCAACAATCATATTGGGTTGTAACAGGCTTCATGTTTATGTCAACAATCATATAGGGTTGTAACAGGTACACTATTCATGTTTATGTCAACAATCATATAGGGTTGTAACAGGTACAATATTCATGTTTATGTCAACGATCATATAGGGTTGTAACAGGTACACTATTCATGTTTATGTCAACAATCATATTGGGTTGTAACAGGTACACTATTCATGTTTATGTCAACAATCATATTGGGTTGTAACAGGCTTCATGTTTATGTCAACAATCATATAGGGTTGTAACAGGTACACTATTCATGTTTATGTCAACAATCATATAGGGTTGTAACAGGTACAATATTCATGTTTATGTCAACGATCATATAGGGTTGTAACAGGCTTCATGTTTATGTCAACAATCATATAGGGTTGTAACAGGTACACTATTCATGTTTATGTCAACAATCATATAGGGTTGTAACAGGCTTCATGTTTATGTCAACAATCATATTGGGTTGTAACAGGTACACTATTCATGTTTATGTCAACAATCATATTGGGTTGTAACAGGTACACTATTCATGTTTATGTCAACAATCATATTGGGTTGTAACAGGTACAATATTCATGTTTATGTCAACAATCATATTGGGTTGTAACAGGTACACTATTCATGTTTATGTCAACGATCATATTGGGTTGTAACAGGTACAATATTCATGTTTATGTCAACAATCATATAGGGTTGTAACAGGTACAATATTCATGTTTATGTCAACGATCATATTGGGTTTTAACAGGCTTCATGTTTATGTCAACAATCATATTGGGTTGTAACAGGTACAATATTCATGTTTATGTCAACGATCATATTGGGTTGTAACAGGTACACTATTCATGTTTATGTCAACGATCATATTGGGTTGTAACAGGCTTCATGTTTATGTCAACAATCATATTGGGTTGTAACAGGTACAATATTCATGTTTATGTCAACAATCATATTGGGTTGTAACAGGTACAATATTCATGTTTATGTCAACAATCATATAGGGTTGTAACAGGTACAATATTCATGTTTATGTCAACAATCATATTGGGTTGTAACAGGTACAATATTCATGTTTATGTCAACGATCATATTGGGTTGTAACAGGTACACTATTATGTTTATGTCAACAATCATATTGGGTTGTAACAGGTACAATATTCATGTTTATGTCAACAATCATATTGGTTGTAACAGGTACACTATTCATGTTTATGTCAACAATCATATTGGGTTGTAACAGGTACACTATTCATGTTTATGTCAACAATCATATTGGGTTGTAACAGGTACACTATTCATGTTTATGTCAACAATCATATAGGGTTGTAACAGGTACACTATTCATGTTTATGTCAACAATCATATAGGGTTGTAACAGGTACACTATTCATGTTTATCATATAGGGTTGTAACAGGTACAATATTCATGTTTATGTCAACAATCATATTGGGTTGTAACAGGCTTCATGTTTATGTCAACAATCATATAGGGTTGTAACAGGTACAATATTCATGTTTATGTCAACAATCATATTGGGTTGTAACAGGCTTCATGTTTATGTCAACGATCATATTGGGTTGTAACAGGTACAATATTCATGTTTATGTCAACAATCATATAGGGTTGTAACAGGTACAATATTCATGTTTATGTCAACAATCATATTGGGTTGTAACAGGTACAATATTCATGTTTATGTCAACAATCATATAGGGTTGTAACAGGTACACTATTCATGTTTATGTCAACAATCATATAGGGTTGTAACAGTACATATTCATGTTTATGTCAACAATCATATAGGGTTGTAACAGGCTTCATGTTTATGTCAACAATCATATAGGGTTGTAACAGGTACACTATTCATGTTTATGTCAACAATCATATAGGGTTGTAACAGGTACACTATTCATGTTTATGTCAACAATCATATAGGGTTGTAACAGGTACAATATTCATGTTTATGTCAACAATCATATAGGGTTGTAACAGGCTTCATGTTTATGTCAACAATCATATTGGGTTGTAACAGGTACACTATTCATGTTTATGTCAACAATCAAATAGGGTTGTAACAGGTACAATATTCATGTTTATGTCAACAATCATAT
>CM026402.1:59213915-59231799 GCA_014843695.1 Archivesica marissinica
GAAATGTTTTACTTCACAAGCAGTTTTTTTATATTTCCATGATGCCACAAAACCTTGGTATGAACAATATTCTTAGAAAATACATTTCCCATTTTTTTAACTCATTCAGCCCTGGTGTTGATTTACTGATAAGCTCCTGTTAGCCAGTTCTTATCTAACTCCTACAGCAGATATCAGTAGTTTAATGGTAAACATGCTCCCCCCCCACTAGATTTCCTCGGTTGAAATTTGCCTCTGGCTATGGAACTGGTACATATAAATTGTCAAAATTTACAGTACTAGCAAATAATTTCCCTGCACCAATCACTTCCCACAGTTGATATAAAGTACATGATGTTGCTAGTGGCGCACCATTATAAACACGTTTCATGATTTCTGCAAATAAGTTTTTAACATCTATAAGAAAAGCATATTCGTTGTCAGCATCATTCTATCTACATTATCTTTATGTTATACTTTGCAATGAAGTGTATGAATGCAGTACTGGTTGAAATCAAATGAAGAATTTCCCACTCTAAGCAGTTGGCGACGTTATTTTATTTTTTTGTTGGTTGGAGTTGAATTGAGACAGAATTTTATTTATTGGTCTAAAAATATCATGCACCAGTTCATGTCAGTTACTTGGTGTTGAATGGGTTAAACATTATGCACCAGTCCATGTCAGTTACTTGGTGTTGAATGGGTTAACTATCATGCACCAGTCCATGTCAGTTACTTGGTGTTGAATGGGTTAAATATCATGCACCAGTCCATGTCAGTTACTTGGTGTGATGGGTTAAATATCATTGCACCATCCATGTCAGTACGTGGGTGTGTGAAGGGTTAAAACCATCATGCACCAGTCCATGTCACGTACTTGGATGTTGAAATGGGTTTTAACATATCTATTGCCCGCTAAAACACAAAATTAACAAATTGCAAAACGCAGAGTTGGTAATATGTCTAACAAAGATAAGCTTCAATGTCTGTTCACCAATTATGTAGTCAATAAGTGTTATTATTTATTGTTTTAATATTTTACAACGACGTGTAAGAATGGTGACCTATGTGTACATAATGCCTTAAATTTAAATGTTTAACTCTGAAGAAAGCTTGCTATTAAGTCAATCCATATCAGATTAAAACGTGATGGTTTTCTTAAGTTGTTTTAGTCCACATTTTGTAACTACAATTAGTTGCCATTTTTCGTTCTTACCTTGTCATATTGCAAATTGGTAGACATGCAATTATTCTTTCTCAAATATATTATATGCAATAATGTGATGTAATGTTCGGTGATACTGATTACAGTCTCTTATATTTCTGAATATAATTTCTTTAATGGTGTAATAAAAAATAATGATGAAACTATGATGTTCATTGATGAGACTGAAATAAAGATTATATAATAATACATACATTTACTGCACACGCATTTCGAAGTGTAAAGGAATGGATGAGCACACCCATCTATAAATAGCTAGCCACACTATACATGTTTGTACACATTTCACAGGTATGTTCCATTGATAGCCGTCTTACAAAATTAGTAGTTTAGTGGTAGTTCTGCGGTATGTCATATACGTCCCTCTTCAAACTATTGTCAACCATCTGCCATACACAAGGTTGGAGTATCATATTCTGTAATCATGTGGTCGTTCTCCGGTATGTATTAACATGTCCCTCTTTAAACTCTTATCAACCATCTGCCATACACAAGGTTCATATTCAGTAATCATGTGGTCGTTCACATAAATGTTTGAGCATGTGGTTCTTCAAACCTCCAGACAGGCTGAAAGCCTTATTACATATTTCACACTCGTGTGGTCGTTCTCCGGTATGAATAAACATGTGCCTCTTCAAAGTGCCAGACTGGCGGAAAGTCTTATTACATATTTCACACTCATGTGGCTGTTCTCCGGTATGAATAAACATGTGCCTCTTCAAAGTGCCAGACTGGCTAAAAGCCGTATTACATATTTCACACTCATGTGGCCGTTCTCCGGTATGAATGAACATGTGCTTCTTTAAAGTGCTAGACCGGCTAAAAGCAGTATTACATATTTCACACTCATGTGGCCGTTCTCCGGTATGAATAAACATGTGCTTCTTCAAAGTGCTAGACCGGCTAAAAGCCGTATTACATATTTCACACTCATGTGGCCGTTCTCCGGTATGAATGAACATGTGCTCCTTTAAAGTACCAGACTGGCGGAAAGCCTTATTACATATTTCACACTCATGTGGCCGTTCTCCGGTATGAATGAACATGTGCTTTTGTAAAGTGGTAGAACTAGTGAAAACCTTCCTACACAGTTCGCACTCAGTTGGCCGTACTCCGGAATGACTGGTCATGTTTATATTCTGGGAGTTCAAGGTATGCCAATGTTCTCTGCACTGCAATATATGCACATAAATTGACGAATGTCAGTTCTTACTCAGTATAACCTCCTTCAAATATCGGGTTCGGTCTTTCTTTATTAAAGCAGAGAATCGGGACGCGTGTGTTGGGACACCATTGGTGATTTCTCTGGTGTTGTTCAAGCGAATATTAAAGTGTTGACTCATATGAGAATTGAACGAAATTGTCAATGTCACAACTAATTAAACAAATGAACTCCTGTAGATCTGTACATGCAACCACCACGTGCCATCTCCTGTAATCGAACATATTATATATTTACAAGTCACAAATGTGTAGTTCAATAAGTAATTATTGGTGATTCCAACCGCGTATTATAATAATTCATAATTGGGTCATGTAGGCATAATCATCATCAACATCATCAGTATTAGTCACGTTCAACGATTGGGATATTCACCTCATATTTTATAAATCAGCAAAAGATTATCCCATACATTTTCACTCGTCAGAGAATGTCAACGTCACAAATAATTCTCAGCGCATAACTCGATAGCAAACACAATTGTAAAGTTGTTGTAAACGTTTAATTGTCAAATGATTACAATCTATATCGTACCTGTAACCATTGCTTTAATTCGGATGTAGTATTGTCTTAAACTGGTACAAAATACGTTTAACAAACACTATTAGCATGTGTATGTCACTTAGCACTAACCAATTCCACCCGTAAATTTGATGCAAATGAAATTCTTTGAATGGCTACTTGCTAGTAACCATATACAATTAAAACTATTAATTGAAAGATGTCGTTAGGTAAACTGGCAGTACCTCAAATGAGCAACTGGTAGAAACGTTATATAAGCTTAAAAGAAAGAAAAAACAAGTCTTTATCGAAACACTTGGGCAATACTGGTTTCAAAAATGTGGGAATATATTTTAGAACAGGACTGTGATCTAGGTAGTGCTTGTATTTTGGCGTGTTCATGATTTTAAATATAGCCCTGTAAATGGTTTTAAACTAATAGTTATGTATGGTGAACTTTCTAACTGATCTTATTGTAATTAGAGGTGACATGAAGAATAATAGCGATTACATCCACTGCATTCTCTCCTCTCTCTTTCTCTCTCTCCCGCCTCTCCTCTCTTTCTCTGTCTCACTCTTCTCTCTCTCTATATATCACACTCTTCTCTCTCTCTCTATCTCTCTCTCCCCCTATCTCTCGCTCTGTCTCTCTATCTTTATACATGTCCCTCTCCCTCTCTCTCTCTGTATGTATGTCTGTCTCTTGGCTATATATGTCTGTCTGTCCCCCCTCTCTTTCTCTCTCTCTCTCTCTCACTCTCTCTCTCTCTCTCTCTCTCTATCTCTCTCGCTCTACCTCTTGTCTCTCTCTATCTATCTCTGGTAAATTGAATTGTTTTAGTACCTCGTCAAACTCAGGCAGTACTTTATACCTAGATTAAACAGTAATTAACGTGTCAAGAAATGCTATGAAGATAACTAATAGGAAATAGGCACTACCAATCAACGGGGAAAGCCAATAAAGGGTTGAAGTTGAAATCAATCAATGAACTAGACATTGTGGGAGTAATATGACTACACCCCAACAGGAACCGAAATGTCAAATAGATCCAGGTCAGTGCAAAGGGTTTCACACCTAAGGAAGATGAAATGACGGCAATAATTCATATAATAATCGGGAAAGATTTCCCGAAACACACATGATTCAATCTTAAATTGGAATAAAATGTTCATGACAGCCCCAACATAACCACAGAATCCAAAATGTTACCTGACAATATTTCAAAACAGCCAACTATGACTTGCATATATATACAAGCTTCTAGATAAAACACGTAAGTCAGCGCTTCGTCGGATTAGTGTCTGGCGTCCAGTGGTAGAGCTTAGGATTTGGAACGGTCCAAGGTTCGATACACAACACGGTCAGCCCATGCATGTAGTTTCATTGGGCAAGGCAGACTACACACAATGCTCAGGACTGGTCAACAGTTTGTGTTGGCAAAGCCTACCCTGGGAAACATGTCTAGGTCCCCGCAAGGGGTTTACATTAATGGAACATACATACATAGATTTAATGGTCAATGCCATTGTTTTCCTAGTCCTATAAATAAGACCTCTACATACATTATTTCCTGTTATTTCGAGGTATTGTGGTTAAAGCCGATTTTCGCATAGGCTTAGCACTTTCCGTCTTATGGCGGGATTTCTGACCAATTGTTGAAGCTTTTCGGACATGAACGGTTATAAATGTGTGCATTGGTGTTAAGAATAACCCTAAATATAGATATTAAAAAAGATTAAAATATATTGTCTAACCGTTGTGCATATCATTTAGCTGTTTGAAATCGACAGGTGAGATAGTTTTGTTTATCGAAATAATCAAATATTCAAAATGGACGATCTGGATTGGCGAAACTCTGCCATGTCATTTAAACGTTGATTTCCTGAATAATATTGTGTCAAGAGACGCTATAGACTGTGCAGAATTCAAACAACGGTATATGTGTTCATCTTGTAAACAATTTTAATTTATAAAAACGACTTTTTACAATATAAAATATACTACGCGTAACTGAGGTTTAGCGTTTAGACTTTGAACAATGCCTGGATAGTAAAATGCCTATTTTTCAAGTCTAAATATTTGGACTATTGTTTTCCCAATGAATATATAATAAGAGCATTATCATATCTATTTTTAGATAACTCATTAACTGGATGTATGGAAGCTTCTGAGCTATCCGCTTACTTAGGAGAATATGTTGTGGAATCGCCATGTTTTTCTCTCCAAATATTTCATAAAAGCTGAGTATTTAAGTGCTGGCAAATATATGCCACCATAAAAATCAGATCAGAAACAAAATATACTTACTATTGTGCAAATGGTGTAGTTAGGAAAAGGGAGATAACTATGCAAATGATTTTATACAACTGAAATGTGATTGGGTATTATGAATGCTACTATACTCGCGTAGGGTGTACCATATCCATCCATCAATTATCGTTAGCAATATTCAAACGATAACATGCTCAACCAGAAAGGGGTAAGAGAAAAATTGAAGAGAAAAGGCTCATTGTAAATTGGATAGGTCTGTTGCTAATGTTTTCAAAACGTGTAGCCCAATCATTTTGAACATTGAAAATGGATAATATGTACATTCCTCAGTCCGTATGTTCAATTTGCTAACACTAGTAATGTCTACAATCACAGCACTGTTGATATTAGGAGGTTCTTCGTTAAATAGTAATGCTGACAGATGAAGTTATAATTCACAGAGTTCGACAAGGACGCGTATCTCACGGATACATTGGAAGAAATTACAGCTGTCGATCATGCCTTCACCTTCAATCACAAACGTCCACTGCCACTAAGCTTCAACAACAACAGTCCACTGCCACTAAGCTTCAACCACAACCGTCAACTGCCACTAAGCTTCAACAACAACAATCCACTTCCACTAAGCTTCAACCACAACTGTCAACTGCCACTAAGCTTCAACAACAACTGTCCACTGCCACTAAGCTTCAACCACAACGGTCCACATCCACTAAGCTTCAACAACAACCGTCCACTGACATTAAACCTCAACAACAAACGTCCACTGCCACTAAGCTTCAACCACAACGGTCCACTGCCACTAAGCTTCTACCACAACCGTCCACTGCCACTAAGCTTCAACATCAACGGTCCACTTACACTAAGCTTCAACCACAACCGCCCAGTGCCACTAAGCTTCAACCACAACCGTCCACTTACACTAAGCTTCAACCACAACAGTCCACTGCCACTAAGCTTCAACCACAACCGTCCACTGCCACTAAGCTTCAACCACAACCGTCCACTGCCACTAAGCTTCAACAAAAACGGTCCACTTCCACTAAGCTTCAACAACAACGGTCCACTGCCAATAATCTTCAACACAACAATCCACTGCCAATAAACGTCAACAACAACGGTCCACTTCCACTAAGCTTCAACAACAACGGTCCACTGCCAATAAGCTTCAACCACAACCGTCCACTGTCAATAAGCTTCAACAACAACTGTCCACTTCCACTAAGTTTGAACAACAGCCGTCCACTGTCACTAAGCTTCTACCACAACCGTCCACTGACATTAAGCTTCAATCACAACATTTCACTGTCACTAAGCTTCAACAACAACGGTCCACTGCCACTAAGCTTCAACCACAACGGTCCACTGTCATTAAGCTTTAACCAAAACGGTCCACTGCCACTAAGCTTCAACAACAACGGTCCACTGCCACTAGGCTTCAACAACAACGGTCCACTTCCACTAAGCTTCAATAACAACGGTCCACTGCCAATAAGCTTCAACAACAACGGTCCACATCCACTAAGCTTCAACAACAACGGTCCACTGCCAATAAGCTTCAACCACAACCGTCCACTGTCAATAAGCTTCAATAACAACCGTCCACTTCCACTAAGCTTCAACAACAACCGCCCACTTCCACTAAGCTTCAACAACAACCGTCCACTTCCACTAAGCTTCAACCACAACCGTTCACTGCCACTAAGCTTCAACAACAACAGTCGAATTCCACTAAGCTTCAACAACAACCGTCCACTGCCACTAAGCTTCAACAACAACAGTCGAATTCCACTAAGCTTCAACAACCGTCCACTGCCACTAAGCTTCATCAACAACCGTCCACTGCCACTAAGCTTCAACGACAACCGTCCACTGCCACTAGGCTTCAACAACAACAATCCACTTCCACTAAGCTTCAACCACAACCGTCAACTGCCACTAAGCTTCAACAACAACTGTCCACTGCCACTAAGCTTCAACCACAACGGTCCACATCCACTAAGCTTCAACCACAACCGTCCACTGACATTAAACCTCAACAACAAACGTCCACTGCCACTAAGCTTCAACCACAACGGTCCACTGCCACTAAGCTTCTACCACAACCGCCCACTGCCACTAAGCTTCAACATCAACGGTCCACTTACACTAAGCTTCAACCACAACCGCCCACTGCCACTAAGCTTCAACCGCAACCGTCCACTTACACTAAGCTTCAACCACAACAGTCCACTGCCACTAAGCTTCAACCACAACCGTCCACTGCCACTAAGCTTCAACAACAACCGCCCACTGCCACTAAGCTTCAACAACAACCGCCCACTGACAATAAGCTTCAACCACAACCGTCCACTGCCACTAAGCTTCAACCACAACCGTCCACTGCCACTAAGCTTCAACAACAACGGTCCACTGCCACTAAGCTTCAACAAAAACGGTCCACTTCCACTAAGCTTCAACAACAACGGTCCACTGCCAATAATCTTCAACACAACAATCCACTGCCAATAAACGTCAACAACAACGGTCCACTTCCACTAAGCTTCAACAACAACGGTCCACTGCCAATAAGCTTCAACCACAACCGTCCACTGTCAATAAGCTTCAAAAACAACTGTCCACTTCCACTAAGTTTGAACAACAACCGTCCACTGTGTTTTTTGCTTCAACACACTTCATGTCATAAGCTTAACACAACGTCCACTGCCACTAAGCTTCAACCACAACGGTCCACTGCCATTAAGCTTTAACCACAACGGTCCACTGCCACTAAGCTTCAACAACAACGGTCCACTGCCAATAAGCTTCAACCACAACCGTCCACTGCCAATAAGTTTCAACAATAACGGTCCACATCCACTAAGCTTCAACAACAACGGTCCACTGCCAATAAGCTTCAACCACAACCGTCCACTGTCAATAAGCTTCAACAACAACCGTCCATTTCCACTAAGCTTCAACAACAACCGCCCACTTCCACTAAGCTTCAACAACAACCGTCCACTTCCACTAAGCTTCAACCACAACCGTTCACTGCCACTAAGCTTCAACAACAACAGTCGAATTCCACTAAGCTTCAACAACCGTCCACTGCCACTAAGCTTCAACAACAACCGTCCACTGCCAATAAGCTTCAACAACAACCGTCCACTGACATTAAGCTTCAACCACAACCGTCCAATGACACTAAGCTTCTACCACAACCGTCCATTGCCAATAAGCTTGAACCACACCTTCCACTAACATTAAGCTTCAACCACCACATTCCACTGTCACTAAGCTTCAACAACAACCGCCCACTTCCACTAAGCTTCAACAGCAACCGTCCACTGACACTAAGCTTCAACAACAACAGTCGAATTCCACTAAGCTTCAACAACCGTCCACTGCCACTAAGCTTCAACAACAACCGTCCACTGCCACTAAGCTTCAACCACAACCGTCCACTTCCACTAAGCTTCAAGTACAACCGTCCACTTCCACTAAGCTTCAACAACAACCGTCCACTGCCACTAAGCTTCAACAACAACAGTCGAATTCCACTAAGCTTCAACAACCGTCCACTGCCACTATGCTTCAACAACAACCGTCCACTGCCACTAAGCTTCAATGACAACCGTCCACTGCCACTAAGCTTCAACAATAACGGTCCACATCCACTAAGCTTCAACAACAACGGTCCACTGCCAATAAGCTTCAACCACAACCGTCCACTGTCAATAAGCTTCAACAACAACCGTCCATTTCCACTAAGCTTCAACAACAACCGCCCACTTCCACTAAGCTTCAACAACAACCGTCCACTTCCACTAAGCTTCAACCACAACCGTTCACTGCCACTAAGCTTCAACAACAACAGTCGAATTCCACTAAGCTTCAACAACCGTCCACTGCCACTAAGCTTCAACAACAACCGTCCACTGCCACTAAGCTTCAACAACAACCGTCCACTGACATTAAGCTTCAACCACAACCGTCCAATGACACTAAGCTTCTACCACAACCGTCCATTGCCAATAAGCTTGAACCACACCTTCCACTAACATTAAGCTTCAACCACCACATTCCACTGTCACTAAGCTTCAACAACAACCGCCCACTTCCACTAAGCTTCAACAGCAACCGTCCACTGCCACTAAGCTTCAACAACAACAGTCGAATTCCACTAAGCTTCAACAACCGTCCACTGCCACTAAGCTTCAACAACAACCGTCCACTGCCACTAAGCTTCAACCACAACCGTCCACTTCCACTAAGCTTCAAGTACAACCGTCCACTTCCACTAAGCTTCAACAACAACCGTCCACTGCCACTAAGCTTCAACAACAACAGTCGAATTCCACTAAGCTTCAACAACCGTCCACTGCCACTAAGCTTCAACAACAACCGTCCACTGCCACTAAGCTTCAACGACAACCGTCCACTGCCACTAAGCTTCAACCACAACCGTCCACTTCCACTAAGCTTCAACAACAACAGTCCACTGACACTAAGCTTCAACAGCAACCGTCCACTGCCACTAAGCTTCAACAACAACAGTCGAATTCCACTAAGCTTCAACAACCGTCCACTGCCACTAAGCTTCAACAACAACCGTCCACTGCCACTAAGCCTCAACCACAACCGTCCACTTCCACTAAACTTCAAGTACAACCGTCCACTTCCACTAAGCTTCAACAACAACCGTCCACTGCCACTAAGCTTCAACAACAACAGTCGAATTCCACTAAGCTTCAACAACCGTCCACTGCCACTAAGCTTCAACGACAACCGTCCACTGCCACTAAGCTTCAACCACAACCGTCCACTTCCACTAAGCTTCAACAACAACCGTCCACTGCCAATAAGCTTCAACAACAACCGTTCACTTCCACTAAGCTTCAACAACAACCGTCCACTTCCACTAAGCTTCAACAACAACAGTCCACTGACACTAAGCTTCAACCACAACCGTCCACTTCCAATAAGCTTTAACAACAACCGTCCACTGACATTAAGCTTCAACCACAACCGTCCAATGACACTAAGCTTCAACAACAACCGTCCACTTACACTAAGCTTCAACCACAACCGCCCACTGCCACTAAGCTTCAACCACAACCGTCCACTTACACTAAGCTTCAACCACAACAGTCCACTGCCACTAAGCTTCAACCACAACCGTCCACTGCCACTAAGCTTCAACAACAACCGCCCACTGCCACTAAGCTTCAACAACAACCGCCCACTTCCACTAAGCTTCAACCACAACCGTCCACTGTCACTAAGCTTCAACCACAACCGTCCACTACCACTAAGCTTCAACAACAACCGTCCACTGCCACTAAGCTTCAACAACAACCGTCCACTGACATTAAGCTTCAACCACAACCGTCCAATGACACTAAGCTTCTACCACAACCGTCCATTGCCAATAAGCTTGAACCACACCTTCCACTAACATTAAGCTTCAACCACCACATTCCACTGTCACTAAGCTTCAACAACAACCGTCCACTTCCACTAAGCTTCAACAGCAACCGTCCACTGCCACTAAGCTTCAACAACAACAGTGGAATTCCACTAAGCTTCAACAACGGTCCTCTGCCACTAAGCTTCAACAACAACCGTCCACTGCCACTAAGCTTCAACCACAACCGTCCACTTCCACTAAGCTTCAATTACAACCGTCCACTTCCACTAAGCTTCAACAACAACCGTCCACTGCCACTAAGCTTCAACAACAACAGTCGAATTCCACTAAGCTTCAACAACCGTCCACTGCCACTAAGCTTCAACAACAACCGTCCACTGCCACTAAGCTTCAACGACAACAGTCCACTGCCACTAAGCTTCAACCACAACCGTCCACTTCCACTAAGCTTCAACAACAACCGTCCACTGCCAATAAGCTTCAACAACAACCGTTCACTTCCACTAAGCTTCAACAACAACCGTCCACTTCCACTAAGCTTCAACAACAACAGTCCACTGACACTAAGCTTCAACCACAACCGTCCACTTCCAATAAGCTTTAACAACAACCGTCCACTGACATTAAGCTTCAACCACAACCGTCCAATGACACTAAGCTTCAACCACAACCGTCCACTGCCACTAAGCTTCAACAACAACGGTCCACTGCCACTAGGCTTCAACAACAACGGTCCACTTCCACTAAGCTTCAACAACAACGGTCCACCGCCAATAAGCTTCAACCACAACCGTCCACTGCCAATACGCTTCAACAACAACGGTCCACATCCACTAAGCTTCAACAACAACGGTCCACTGCCAATAAGCTTCAACCACAACCGTCCACTGTCAATAAGCTTCAACAACAACCGTCCACTTCCACTAAACTTCAACAACAACCGCCCACTTCCACTAAGCTTCAACAACAACCGTCCACTTCCACTAAGCTTCAACAACAACCGTCCACTGCCACTAAGCTTCAACAACAACCGTCCACTTCAACTAAGCTTCAACAACAACAGTCGAATTCCACTAAGCTTCAACAACCGTCCACTGCCACTAAGCTTCAACAACAACCGTCCACTGCCACTAAGCTTCAACAACAACCGTCCACTGACATTAAGCTTCAACCACAACCGTCCAATGACACTAAGCTTCTACTACAACCGTCCACTGCCAATAAGCTTGAACCACACCTTCCACTAACATTAAGCTTCAACCACCACATTCCATTGTCACTAAGCTTCAACAACAACCGTCCACTGCCAATAAGCTTCAACAACAACCGTTCACTTCCACTAAGCTTCAACCACAACCGTCCACTTCCAATAAGCTTTAACAACAACCGTCCACTGACATTAAGCTTCAACCACAACCGTACAATGACACTAAGCTTCAACAACAACCGTCCACTTACACTAAGCTTCAACCACAACCGCCCACTGCCTCTAAGCTTCAACCACAACCGTCCACTTACACTAAGCTTCAACCACAACCGTCCACTTACACTAATCTTCAACCACAACCGTCCACTGCCACTAAGCTTCAACAACAACCGCCCACTGCCACTAAGCTTCAACGACAACCGTCCACTGCCACTAAGCTTCAACCACAACCGTCCACTTCCACTAAGCTTCAACAACAACCGTCCACTGCTAATAAGCTTCAACAACAACCGTTCACTTCCACTAAGCTTCAACAACAACCGTCCACTTCCACTAAGCTTCAACAACAACAGTCCACTGACACTAAGCTTCAACCACAACCGTCCACTTCCAATAAGCTTTAACAACAACCGTCCACTGACATTAAGCTTCAACCACAACCGTCCAATGACACTAAGCTTCAACAACAACCGTCCACTTACACTAAGCTTCAACCACTACCGCCCACTGCCACTAAGCTTCAACCACAACCGTCCACTTACACTAAGCTTCAACCACAACAGTCCACTGCCACTAAGCTTCAACCACAACCGTCCACTGCCACTAAGCTTCAACAACAACCGCCCACTGCCACTAAGCTTCAACAACAACCGCCCACTGACAATAAGCTTCAACCACAACCGTCCACTGCCACTAAGCTTCAACCACAACCGTCCACTGCCACTAAGCTTCAACAACAACGGTCCACTGCCACTAAGCTTCAACAAAAACGGTCCACTTCCACTAAGCTTCAACAACAACGGTCCACTGCCAATAATCTTCAACACAACAATCCACTGCCAATAAACGTCAACAACAACGGTCCACTTCCACTAAGCTTCAACAACAACGGTCCACTGCCAATAAGCTTCAACCACAACCGTCCACTGTCAATAAGCTTCAACAACAACCGTCCACTTCCACTAAGCTTAAACAACAACCGTCCACTGTCACTAAGCTTCTACCACAACCGTCCACTGACATTAAGCTTCAACCACAACATTTCACTGTCACTAAGCTTCAACAACAACGGTCCACTGCCACTAAGCTTCAACCACAACGATCATCTGCCATTAAGCTTTAACCACAACGGTCCACTGCCAATAAGCTTCAGCAACAATGGTCCACTTCCACTAAGCTTCAACAACAACGGTCCACTGCCAATAAGCTTCAACCACAACCGTCCACTGCCAATAAGCTTCAACAACAACGGTCCACATCCACTAAGCTTCAACAACAACGGTCGACTGCCAATGAGCTTCAACCACAACCGTGCACTGTCAATAAGCTTCAACAACAACCGTCCACTTCCACTAAGCTTCAACAACAACCGCCCACTTCCACTAAGCTTCAACAACAACCGTCCTCTTCCACTAAGCTTCAACAACAACCGTCCACTGCCACTAAGCTTCAACAACAACCGTCCACTTCAACTAAGCTTCAACAACAACAGTCGAATTCCACTAAGCTTCAACAACCGTCCACTGCCACTAAGCTTCAACAACAACCGTCCACTGCCACTAAGCTTCAACAACAACCGTCCACTGACATTAAGCTTCAACCACAACCGTCCAATGACACTAAGCTTCTACCACAACCGTCCACTGCCAATAAGCTTGAACCACACCTTCCACTAACATTAAGCTTCAACCACCACATTCCATTGTCACTAAGCTTCAACAACAACCGTCCACTGCCAATAAGCTTCAACAACAACCGTTCACTTCCACTAAGCTTCAACAACAACCGTCCACTTCCACTAAGCTTCAACAACAACAGTCCACTGACACTAAGCTTCAACCACAACCGTCCACTTCCAATAAGCTTTAACAACAACCGTCCACTGACATTACGCTTCAACCACAACCGTCTAATGACACTAAGCTTCAACAACAACCGTCCACTTACACTAAGCTTCAACCACAACCGCCCACTGCCTCTAAGCTTCAACCACAACCGTCCACTTACACTAAGCTTCAACCACAACCGTCCACTTACACTAATCTTCAACCACAACCGTCCACTGCCACTAAGCTTCAACACCAACCGCCCACTGCCACTAAGCTTCAACAACAACCGCCCACTGACAATAAGCTTCAACCACAACCGTCCACTGTCACTAAGCTTCAACCACAACCGTCCACTTCCACTAAGCTTCAACAACAACCGTCCACTGCCAATAAGCTTCAACAACAACCGTTCACTTCCACTAAGCTTCAACAACAACCGTCCACTTCCACTAAGCTTCAACAACAACAGTCCACTGACACTAAGCTTCAACCACAACCGTCCACTTCCAATAAGCTTTAACAACAACCGTCCACTGACATTAAGCTTCAACCACAACCGTGCAATGACACTAAGCTTCAACAACAACCGTCCACTTACACTAAGCTTCAACCACTACCGCCCACTGCCACTAAGCTTCAACCACAACCGTCCACTTACACTAAGCTTCAACCACAACAGTCCACTGCCACTAAGCTTCAACAAACCGTCCACTGCCACTAAGCTTCAACAACACCGCCCACTGCACTAGCTTCAACACAACCGGCCACTGCATAAGCTTCACCTAACCGTCCACTGCACTAAGCTCAACCAAACCGTCCACTCCACTAACTTCAACACAACGGTCCACTGCACTAAGCTTCAACAAAACGGTCCACTTCCACTAAGCTTCACAACCGGTCCTGCCAAAATCTTCAACACAACTCCTGCCAATATGTTTACTAAGCTCAACAACAACGGTCCACTGCCAATAAGCTTCAACCACAACCGTCCACTGTCAATAAGCTTCAACAACAACCGTCCACTTCCACTAAGCTTAAACAACAACCGTCCACTGCCACTAAGCTTCAACCACAACCGTCCACTGACATTAAGCTTCAACCACAACATTCCACTGTCACTAAGCTTCAACAACAACGGTCCACTGCCACTAAGCTTCAACCACAACGGTCCACTGCCATTAAGCTTTAACCACAACGGTCCACTGCCACTAAGCTTCAACAACAACGGTCCACTGCCACTAAGCTTCAACAACAACGGTCCACTTCCACTAAGCTTCAACAACAACGGTCCACTGCCAATAAGCTTCAACCACAACCGTCCACTGCCAATACCTTCAACACAACGGTCCACATCACTAAGCTTCAACAACAAGTCCACTGCCATAGCTTCAACCACAACCGTCCACTGTCAATACTTCAACAACAACCGTTCTCCACTAAGCTTCACCACAACCGTCCACTGACACTAATCTTCACCACAACCGTCCACTGCCACTAAGCTTCAACAACAACCGTCCACTGCCACTAAGCTTCAACGACAACCGTCCACTGCCACTAAGCTTCAACCACAACCGTCCACTTCCACTAAGCTTCAACAACAACCGTCCACTGCCAATAAGCTTCAACAACAACCGTTCACTTCCACTAAGCTTCAACAACAACCGTCCACTTCCACTAAGCTTCAACAACAACAGTCCACTGACACTAAGCTTCAACCACAACCGTCCACTTCCAATAAGCTTTAACAACAACCGTCCACTGACATTAAGCTTCAACCACAACCGTCCAATGACACTAAGCTTCAACAACAACCGTCCACTTACACTAAGCTTCAACCACAACCGCCCACTGCCACTAAGCTTCAACCACAACCGTCCACTTACACTAAGCTTCAACCACAACAGTCCACTGCCACTAAGCTTCAACCACAACCGTCCACTGCCACTAAGCTTCAACAACAACCGTCCACTGCCACTAAGCTTCAACAACAACCGTCCACTGACAATAAGCTTCAACCACAACCGTCCACTGCCACTAAGCTTCAACCACAACCGTCCACTGCCACTAAGCTTCAACAACAACGGTCCACTGCCACTAAGCTTCAACAAAAACGGTCCACTTCCACTAAGCTTCAACAACAACGGTCAACTGCCAATAATCTTCAACACAACAATCCACTGCCAATAAACTTCAACAACAACGGTCCACTTCCACTAAGCTTCAACAACAACGGTCCACTGCCAATAAGCTTCAACCACAACCGTCCACTGCCAATAAGCTTCAACAACAACCGTCCACTTCCACTAAGCTTCAACAACAACCGTCCACTGTCACTAAGCTTCTACCACAACCGTCCAATGACATTAAGCTTCAATCACAACATTTCACTGTCACTAAGCTTCAACAACAACGGTCCACTGCCACTAAGCTTCAACCACAACGGTCCACTGCCATTAAGCTTTAACCACAACGGTCCACTGCCACTAAGCTTCAACAACAACGGTCCACTGCCAATAAGCTTCAACAACAACGGTCCACTTCCACTAAGCTTCAACAACAACGGTCCACTGCCAATAAGCTTCAACCACAACCGTCCACTGCCAATAAGCTTCAACAACAACGGTCCACATCCACTAAGCTTCAACAACAACGGTCCACTGCCAATAAGCTTCAACCACAACCGTCCACTGTCAATAAGCTTCAACAACAACCGTCCACTTCCACTAAGCTTCAACAACAACCGTCCACTTCCACTAAGCTTCAACAACAACCGTCCACTTCCACTAAGCTTCAACAACAACCGTCCACTGCCACTAAGCTTCAACAACAACCGTCCACTTCAACTAAGCTTCAACAACAACAGTCGAATTCCACTAAGCTTCAACAACCGTCCACTGCCACTAAGCTTCAACAACAACCGTCCACTGCCACTAAGCTTCAACAACAACCGTCCACTGACATTAAGCTTCTACCACAACCGTCCACTGCCAATAAGCTTGAACCACACCTTCCACTAACATTAAGCTTCAACCACCACATTCCATTGTCACTAAGCTTCAACAACAACCGTCCACTGCCAATAAGCTTCAACAACAACCGTTCACTTCCAATAAGCTTCAACAACAACCGTCCACTTCCACTAAGCTTCAACAACAACAGTCCACTGACACTAAGCTTCAACCACAACCGTCCACTTCCAATAAGCTTTAACAACAACCGTCCACTGACATTAAGCTTCAACCACAACCGTCCAATGACACTAAGCTTCAACAACAACCGTCCACTTACACTAAGCTTCAACCACAACCGCCCACTGCCTCTAAGCTTCAACCACAACCGTCCACTTACACTAAGCTTCAACCACAACCGCCCACTGCCTCTAAGCTTCAACCACAACCGTCCACTTACACTAAGCTTCAACAACAACCGTCCACTTCAACTAAGCTTCAACAACAACAGTCGAATTCCACTAAGCTTCAACAACCGTCCACTGCCACTAAGCTTCAACAACAACCGTCCACTGCCACTAAGCTTCAACAACAACCGTCCACTGACATTAAGCTTCAACCACAACCGTCCATTGACACTAAGCTTCTACCACAACCGTCCACTGCCAATAAGCTTGAACCACACCTTCCACTAACATTAAGCTTCAACCACCACATTCCATTGTCACTAAGCTTCAACAACAACCGTCCACTGCCAATATGCTTCAACAACAACCGTTCACTTCCACTAAGCTTCAACAACAACCGTCCACTTCCACTAAGCTTCAACAACAACAGTCCACTGACACTAAGCTTCAACCACAACCGTCCACTTCCAATAAGCTTTAACAACAACCGTCCACTGACATTAAGCTTCAACCACAACCGTCCAATGACACTAAGCTTCAACAACAACCGTCCACTTACACTAAGCTTCAACCACTACCGCCCACTGCCACTAAGCTTCAACCACAACCGTCCACTTACACTAAGCTTCAACCACAACAGTCCACTGCCACTAAGCTTCAAC
>CM026402.1:59232799-59330916 GCA_014843695.1 Archivesica marissinica
GTCAACAGTTTGTGTTGGCAAAGCCTACCCTGGGAAACATGTCTAGATCCGCGCAAGGGGTTTGACATTAATGGAACATACATTTAATGGTCAAAGCCATTGTTTTCCTAGTCCTATAAGTAATACCTCTACATACATTTTGTTCCTGTTATTTCGAGGTCTTGTCGTTAAACCCCATTTTCGTTTAGCACTTTCCGCCCTGATCCGATGGCGGGATTTCTAACCAATTGTTGAAGCTTTTCGGACATGAACGGTTATAAATGTGTGCATTGGTGTTAAGAATATCCCTAAATATAGATATTAAGAAAGTTTAAAATATATTGTCTAACAGTTGTGCACATCATTTAGCTGTTTGAAATCGACAGGTGAGATGCTCACATGTTTTCTGCGCAGTCTTCACAAACGAAATCCGAATAAATTATTTTTTAGTACATTTCATGCGTATGAACAATGGACCAGTCGCGGCCTGTCAATCAAATTCATTTGTTCATCCAATCAGATATCGATATTTGACACACACCCTCGAAACGAATATCCGGGATATTTACCTCCGACAAGCTAAGCTGGTGCTGAATGGTGAATTAACGGGAAAACGCGATTTAAATTTAGAAAACAATGGTTAAGCGATGTCAGTGGGGTTTGTGCAATTCAGACAGTCGCTACCTAGATCGTACAGGAAAAGGTGTTACGTTTATTCCTTTCCGAAGCCAAAACGGAGCTTAGAAAAATGCAAACGATGGATCAAAGCTTGCGGCCTTCCCTACACACAGTTGAATGTAAACACCGTAGACGGAAATTACCACATGCATGTTTGTTCAAAGGTAAGGTTATCTTTCGATTAATATAATTATTCTTGATCGCAAGGCGCTTTCATTTTTATTAGAACATGTCACATTCTGTGCTGCCGACGTCATTATACTACTGTATATGGACCAATCAAGAAACGAAACGGCAAGGTCAGGTCCGATTCACGTGTTTTCATAACCATATTTGGGAGTATGTAAACATGGCTAATTTTTTGATACAGATCATTTAGACGATTGCGACGATTGATCCGAATAAATGGCATGTATTTTCTCATTCCACTTTGTATGTCACAGTATTTATTGCGACGATTGATCCGAATAAATGGCATGTATTTTCTCATTCCACTTTGTATGTCACAGTATTTATTGCAACGATTGATCCGAATAAATGGCATGTATTTTCTCATTCCACTTTGTATGTCACAGTATTTAAGTAGTGCATAGACTAGTGATCATTATTTACTGTACATGCCACTGACATGAGGACAAACCCGGGACCCTCAATTCCTAATCTGACTTGTGCATCTGAGACGGGGTTTCTTGAAGACTTGAGCAATCATCTCACTGTACGAGTGGCTATATGTGTTCCATTAATGTCAAACCGCTTGCGAGGACGTGTCTTCCTAGGGCAGATTTAGCCGACCCAAGCAGTTAACCAGTAGGCAGTATTAAGCAATGTGTGCGAGGTGCATTGTTCAGTAACACTACATACGTGGCCTGACGAAGTATTGAACACTTCGATTCCAAATCCAATGCTCTACCATGGATGCCACACTATGATACTTTTGTATTACATGTAGTGTTTTGGATTTATTTATCATCGCAATAATTTGGAGGATAATGAACTTATGTAGACAGAACCCCATTCTAGGGCCTGCTCCGATTTTAATTCTTGTACATACAGTTATAAGCCATATCTAAAACGCTATGATTTCAGTCGAACCCGGGACCCAACAATTAAAAATGCTATGCTGTATGACTGGACTACATACTCCACACACATTAGTATGGTATATTGGGGTATCAAATATGCAACCTCTGGATTACGAGTATGTTAGCCACCGATCCGCTAGTATATAATATTTTCTGATATTGTTTCACTTTTATATATTTCAGCATTTTCCAGAAGGGCACCCAACCGACACATATCCAGATCCTTTGCCTGCAAATCATTTTGACAAATGTACACCGGTCAGACAGCCAGCCAGACGCGAGCGAGAGCCTAACACAAAACCGAAGAAAAGGAAACTTTTGTCAGAGCTTGACATCAGGTATTTACACACAAACATGAGAAATATAGTTTCAAACATTTATTTTGCAATGATTAGTATAGATATTATAAAATAAATATAAGTAGCATTATTATATATACTATAGAAAGAAACATTCATGTACTAGTAATCAAATAAATATAGTTTTTACATTCATTTATATACATTCTTATAGATCTGCACCTCCCACCTGGAATAAAATATACACCATTTTTATCTGACCCTCCATTTACATAATATGTTGTATACATTTTACATCCCCCAGTTAACATACACACCCCTCAGTTTATATACATTCATATGTCCCTCCATCTTTTCCAGTAGTCAAAGAAGCACAGATCAGCCTCAAGATTGCAATAGTTTCATCTCCACACCAGCCTTCGACACTAATACTATGACCACTGACACACCTAAAGGTATACACAGTTAATATCTCATGTCCACACACCTAAAGGTATACACAGTTAATATATCATGTCCACACCAGCCTTCGACAGTAATAATATGACCACTGACACACCTAAAGGTATACTGTTACAGTTAATATCTCATGTCCACACCAGCCTTCGACAGTAATACTATGACCACCGACACACCTAAAGGTATACATAGTTACTATCTCATGTCCACACACCTAAAGGTATACACAGTTAATATATCATGTCCACACCAGCCTTCGACAGTAATAATATGACCACTGACACACCTAAAGGTATACACAGTTAATATCTCATGTCCACACCAGCCTTCGACAGTAATACTATGACCACCGACACACCTAAAGGTATACATAGTTACTATCTCATGTCGACACACCTAAAGGTATACACAGTTAATATCTTATGTCCACACCAGCCTTCGACAGTAATACTATGACCACCGACACACCTAAAGGTATACACAGTTAATATCTTATGTCCACACACCTAAAGGTATACACAGTTAATATCTCATGTCGACAGAAAATCAGTGTATATCTCGCTCATTCTGCACAGTATTGACTCCATAACTTTCTTGTCTGGCACAATACGTTGAATAAACAAGTCTTGTCGGGTGTACACCACAAAGTCACAAAATTGGACACCAGTCACCAACAGTTGCCCTTGTACTTGGTACCAGTAGGGATGTGTTTCCTTTAAGCTGATATTACCCCCCCCCCCACCTTTTCAACGCATAATTTCTTTCGTTTGTTTTCATCTGTCATAGCTTCTAATATAGTAGAATCTCTTATTGAGAATGGGCACTTGATTTCAAGAATCCCTACATGACCGTTTTCACACACTTTGCCATCAGGTGACGTACCAATATACGGAAAATCTGGATGTATTACTAATCCGCAGTCGTGTACATGATTGTTGGTTCTTTTTCTGTACATGTTCCGTGCCACTTTTTCATTAGCAGTCCCATAGCTAGTTGCTGCACTAGTAAATGGTTTCGATCTTAACACACTGTCAACACATTTTTGTGTTACTGCTGATTTCCGAATTATGAATCGGCCAAAGTTTGAAGCAGTCACACGTTTTGATCTTTCTTTGTGCCATAGATTGTTATTTGCCTGATCCCTTGTATTCTGTTCGATGTTTTCAGCATCCGCCATGCTTAATTTAACCTCTGATAGGTTGTTCTCTGTGAGTTGTGGTACATTTGTAATGTCCGTTTTGTATGGAAATGTAAGGTTACCACATGGTGTACTTTCCCGCGAGGGTCCTACTGGCTGCAATAGCGGCAACTGAAAGAGAGAAATCAATTCATTACAACAACATACATCTGTTTCTTACATTTCAGAGTGATCTGCCCTGGATATATTGGCCTTAGCAGCAGAGAACAAGATGCTACAACAGCAATTATCCAAGCAGGTGTTGTTAAATGAAGAACTCCGCAGGGACAATGCTACTCTAAAGGACAGAAGTAAATCGAAATCAGTAATCTCTGAAAGACGTGCAAGAACATTTACTGTAGAAGCAGTCAGAGACAGCCGTATAAAGGATAACTTTAAATACTATACAGGATTTATATTTTTACAGTTTTTCTTGTTCCTAACAAATTTGAATGCCCTGTGAACTTCTCAAGAACAATATCAAGCATCAGAGACATCAAACTGGAGGATCAGCTTCTTCTAACATTGGTCAAACTTAGGCTTAACTTAGACTTTAAGCACTTGGCAAATCTTTTTCAAATTTCTAATCAAGATGCTGGTCTGCTTTTCCGTACCTGGATTAATTACATGTATTTTAGATTTGGTTCCGTCTCCATATGGCCAGACAGAGACATACTAAAGTCAAAAATGCCAAGTAGGTTTAAGGAGGATTTTCCAGACACATTGATCATTTTAGACGGGACAGAGATTAAAATGAAACGTCCCAGTTCACTCTCGAGATCACAAAGTCAGTGTTACTCTGACTACAAGTCGGCAACTACATACATTGAAAGGGCTAGTAGGCATTGACCCTAGAGGTTCATTCACATTTATATCTATGTTGTTTTCCGGATGTATATCGGACAAAGTTATAACAACTAAAAGTGGATTATTAGTGCTCTTACAACAGTTGATCGATTGCGGTAAAATGAATAAAGGAGATGGTGTCATGGTAGACAAAGGGTTTCTAATACAGGAAGAAATTGAAAAACTTGGACTTAAGCTGTACATTCCACCATTTGCATCGAGCTCTGTACAAATGCCAGTCGGAGATGTATCCCTTACAAAGAAAATCACTAAGCACCGTGTGCATGTGGAAAGAGCTATCTCTAGAGCGAAGAAATTCAAGATTGTAGATAATAGAATTGATCTAAGTTTATTTCCCTGTGTAAACCAGATTTTGTTTTGTTGCTGTTTTTTGACTAATTTTATGCCCCTTCTCATTCAAGACTAACCTGATACGCTAATGCACTACCAACGTTCTGAGCTCCATGTTCAGTCATCACTGTCATGTAGGGCTGGCTAGCTAGGTACGATATTGGGCTTGGGCTTAGGGACTTCAAAAACAGTAGGTCACTTTCAAGTACCTGTATTTTCCTGAAAATAGAAAAACATGTGTGTGTCATTGTTTGCTATTTTACACATATAAATTTGTAACATGATTAAAACAATACAGCATAAAACATGTATAGTATTTTCGTTTTATTTGTGTGTGCATGCATTATCTTTAATCTTCATTAAATATATTTCCCACATATACATCTTGGTATTTATGTACAGTGTCCTAATGTATGCATGTATGTTCCATTAATGTCAAACCCCTTGCGGGGACATAAGTCGGCTAAGCTTACCCAGGAAAACATGTCTAAGTGATTAACCAGTACTAAGCAATGTGTGTGAGGTGCCATGCTCAACGTCACTACATATGTGGCCTGACCGAATATCTAACCCGGGACCAATCGATTCCAAATCCGACGCTCTACCACTGGACCACGGATGCAACACACTTTACACAGGGTTCCATGGTCGATCACTGCAAATATGTCCTTGAGCAGGGCACCATATTTGCTTGGTATTGGTTTTAATGGTACCGAAGCAGTTAAGCCTGTCCCAGGTCAAGCGGTTTGACATTGATGGAAAATAGAATGTACCTATTGTCTTGGAAGTCTGCAGTAAGCGGTCTCTTTTTTCGAGTCGAGTTTCCTGGTTTGGCAATTACCATGGTGCTGACGGGTTCAGGCTCGATCATTAGACCTCTTAGTTTGTCCCACCGTTGTGGCATGGAAGTGCAGGCAGGTTGGCTTGGTATATCTGCTAGACCTGCAAGGATCCAATCCGTCAGCTTCAATACAACAGCCAGAACGTGGGCACATTCACCAGAAGCCCTGAAAATAGAATAAATGCAGACCGTTTAGGTTTTTGTAATCAAAAACATTATTGTCTGTACCATCAACATGTTGAATGTTATGACAATTGATGAAATGTAACCATCAACAAGTTCAATATTGCGTCAATTTAAGAACAAAGTGATGAAGCGTCTGTTCTACGAATCATCAAATGCAATGCTTACACATGCCGCCATTTTGTTTACCAGTCAGTGGTTAGAACTAGTAGCGGTTTTGCCGTCTCCTTTAGGATACCACTTAATCGGTGAAATCAAATAGTAACTTGAACACTATATCAATATATATAACATGTTGCGGTACTTACCCTGCTTTACAACTGCAGAATGCATCTGTAACCTGTTGCTGTCCGACGACTATATTGACGCGATGGCCATTGTCATTCTTTCGTTGACTGCGGAACATGACGGCTTTAACTTCTACATCCAGATTTTCAGCACGATAAAGTTTTACAGAACTAATATACGATTCGTTTGCAAACTTCTTAGCCTGAACTCTTTGACGCAAAGAAGTTCTATACGGTAGAAAATACTCCCCAAAGTCATATGGTAAATCATTCAATCTAAGTGCGTCCGCCATTTTGGAATTTGTTTGTCGGAGGTTTTGCGTTACAGGGTCACGTGATGCTAGGGGCGGAGCGATAGGTCATCTCGCGACTGGTCAATTGGATATTAAACGAAATCTTATTTGGTACACTGTAATGGCACGAAGATAA
Source organism: Archivesica marissinica (assembly GCA_014843695.1). Taxonomy (NCBI): domain Eukaryota; kingdom Metazoa; phylum Mollusca; class Bivalvia; order Venerida; family Vesicomyidae; genus Archivesica; species Archivesica marissinica. The sequence goes on from CM026402.1 coordinate 59,239,411, forward strand.
ATAGTATAAACATTTTCGTCTAATGATTTCTATTTTTGTTTTTCGCAATAATCAAATATTCAAAATGGATGATTTGGAATGGCGAAGCTCTGCCATGAAATTTAAACGTTGATTTCATGTATAATATTGTGTCAAGAGACGTCATAGACTGTAGAATTCAAACAACTATATATGTGTTGATCTTGTTAACAATTTTAATTTATAAAAACGTCTTTTTAGAATATCAAATATGCTACGCGTAATTGAGGTTTATCGCTTAGACTTTGAAAAATGCCTGGAGAGTAAAATGTCACATTTTTCAAGTCTAAATAGTTGGACTATTGTTTTCCCAGTGAATATATAATAAAAGCATTATCATAAAACAATTATCTATTTTTAGATAACTCATTCACTGGATGTATGAAAGCTTTCGCGCTATCCCCTTCATTAGGAGAATATGTTTTGGAATAACCATGTCGTCTACCACAACCGTCAACTGACACTAAGCTTCAACAACAACCGTCCACTGCCATTAAGCTTCAACAACAACCGTCAACTGCTAATAGGTTTCAACCACAACCGTCCACTGCCACTAAGCTTCAACCATAACCGTCCACTGCCACTAAGCTTCAACAACAACAGTCCACTGCCACTAAGCTTCAACAACAACCGTCCACTGCCAATAAGCTTCAACAACAACCGTCCACTTCCACTAAACTTCAACAACAATGGTCCACTGCCACTAAGCTTCAACAACAATCGTCCACTGCCACTAAGCTTCAACAACAATCGTCCACTGCCACTAAGCTTCAACAACAACGGTCCACTGCCAATAAGCTTCAACCACAACCGTCCACTGCTAATAAGCTTCAACAACAACGGTCCACATCCACTAAGCTTCAACAACAACGGTCCACTGCCAATAAGCTTCAACCACAACCGTCCACTGTCAATAAGCTTCAACAACAACCGTCCACTTCCACTAAGCTTCAACAACAACCGCCCACTGCCACTAAGCTTCAATCACAACAGTCCACTGCCACTAAGCTTCAACAACAACCATCAACTGCCACTGAGCTTCAACCACAGCCGTCCACTGCAAATAAGCTTCAGCAACAAACGTCCACTGTCACTAAGCTTCAACAACAACGGTCCACTTCCACTCAGCTTCAACCACAGTCAACAGTCGACTGTCACTACGTTTTCTATTTCTCCATAATTACTGCAATAAATCCCATTACGTTTTTGATAGTTATTCATTTAACGTCGCATCAACAGCTTAGATCATATTGCAACTCTCCAGTATTTGTTGGGGCGGAACATCCCGGATGCCACTCAGAGCAGTATTTCAGGACGGGTACACAGGCAGAACCACCGACATACCACAATCCAGCTGAAAAAATAAACCCATTAATTTGACCATATGCTTTCAGAAAGTTTAACTCCTCTTCTGGCTATAAATTGTGGTATAGGTCAAAGCTGCTGCCATCTCTTTAAATTTCTGCGTTGTGGACGAATATTGTTAGAGGTAATATATTCCATTTCAAAATTAGCGATTCCAACTTGAAGGTAATAATTCTTCTCAAGTGTTTTGAAAATAGCAATACGAAGAATGCTGAGGACGGAAATCAGTGGCGAAGACAGGACTAGCTATGATAAATCCGCTTGAAAATAATTGAAATTTTATCATAATTCGCCCTATTTCCCGACACAACCAGTTTTCGAATTTGTTTGAAAATTACGTCATCGCTGTCAGTAGCAGGTACTTGGATCATATGGTAGACGGTAAAACTGTCAACTACGAAAATAAGCCAAATCAGATCAATGTTCATCTTTTATTTCGAAAATATGTACATGTTGTTTTCATTAGTCTCATGCACGTGTATCCTAAACATCTCTTATACCGAGATGTATCCAAATAAATATGTGTTTATATTTGCAACTGGAGAAATCTATTCATCTCGTCGGTAAGCTTACCACCGGCATATTATTATCTAAAAATAACTATTGCAACCTTCTAGAAAATATATATATAAATGATAGGTGTCTGAAACATAAGGCATCTATTACACTTAGGGATGTCAGCGATTAATCGGTTAATCGATCGCATGTCCGATTAATCGGTTATTTTTCTGGTAATCGAGTATTTATTTTTATAAAAAATAATAATTTTAAGTCAATTTCAATACAGTAGATATTTTACCTGTGAAAAGCATAATTGATCGTTAACACCCGCTGCACCAGTCGACCATAAAGGTGAGATAATAAAGGTGCATGATTAGGTCATTCGGGGGACCCAATTATCGACTTGACGAGATAAACAATGTGTCACAAAGCATGTTTACAATTGGGATGCCTATGTGTCGTTCTAGTTGAAAATGTTCCGAATTGTTTTATCGTTGTCGGCAAGCGGCAAGCGGCAAGCATTAATAGAGTGGCTATCGGCTCCCTACTCAATAGAATGGTGTTAGCACAACCCGTGAATTACAACCTTTATTATGGCAGTCGGAATAGCCTTTGATATTGGTAAGCCATTGTCTACGACCATTACAAGTCCAACACAAAAGGCACTGTCTAGTCATACAGTATATAAACTCAGTTCTTCCATTAAGATTAATGCATTTCATTTTAACTGTCATGTCGATAAGTTGAACATTCAAGTCAAGTCAAATATCTTTTATTCACCCATATCATACATTACATCTACGTGTGGAGAATGCCGCCGAATAAGTCGGTCGTTTGGAGGTACTTTGCCCGGGATGGGAAAACAATCAGCTGCAAGTTGTGCGACACCAGCCTCACCTTCACAGGCGGCACAAGTAGTATGCACAGCCACCTGAAGAGCAAGCACCCGGCGGAAGGACATGCGTCCAGTGGCAGTGAAACTACAACTAAGCAACTTCCGATGACGTCGTTTTTCGGATCGCCCAGGAAGCCAGCCAACGCCAGCGCGGAGGTGATTACGCAGGCCATAGCAGATATGATAATTTCGGACTATGTGCCACTAAGCATTGTGGAAGCTGAAGGATTTCGGAAGTTGTTGGGTATTGTGGCTCCAGACTACAAGATACCATGCAGAAATACTGTGCGCACGCGTATCGTGAAGCGTTACGACGAGGAGAAGGAGACCCTGCTATCCAATCTTAAAGATATTGAGGGTGCGGCCATCACCACAGAATCGTGGACCTCAAACTCCACAGAAAGCTACATGACGGTGACCGAGCATCATATCACTGAGGATTGGTCAATGCAGGCAAACGTGCTGATGACCAGGGCCATGCCGGAGAGGCACACCGGAGAGAACATAGCAAATAAGCTTAAGGACTGTGTGGAAGAGTTTGGTTTGACAGGGAAAATTGAGACATGTGTGCACGACAACACACGGAATATGGAGTGTGCCGGTGATAAGTGCGAGGATTGGACAGATCTGGGCTGCTTTGCACACACCCTGCAACTATGCATTAAACCGGTGCTGGAGCTACCGAGTGTGTCCAAAACCGTGGCCAGGTGCAGAAAGCTGGTGGGCCATTTTAAGCACTCGACAACCGTCACTGCTGAAATGAGGAAACGGCAAAAGCTACTTGGAGAGCCCGAATACGAGTTGGTACAGGATGTCGTTACACGATGGAATTCGACGCAGATGATGCTAGGCAGACTGAGTGAACAACGCCGTGTGCTCACTGACATAATGTTGGACGGTAAAGTGACCAAGAAGAGTGACACCTCAATGTTGCTTAAAGACAGTGAATGGAAAGCCATCAGTGAGTTGTCTGAAGTTCTTGAGGATCTTACTAAAGTGACCACTTACATGTGTGCTGAACTGGATGTTTCATCTTCACAGATATTCCCCATAGTGTGCGGACTTATAAGAACTTTGAGCATGGACACCGATACCGATAGTGCGTTGATAGTTCGAGTGAAGGATACAATCGTGACTCAGCTGAAGAAACGCTTCCAGCCAACTTCTACAGATGCTGCCAAGTCAGTACCGGTCATGGCATCACTGCTGGATCCACGTTTCAAACGCCTACCATTCTTGACAAAGGAGCAACGCGAGACTGCACACAGTGAGCTGGAAGAGCGTATTGCTGACATCAACTTGATATATACACCACGCGAAGACACTGAGCCTACACCTAGCAAGCGGCAAAGACTAGACTTCATGATGTTTGAGTTTGACTCACCGGACAATGAGAAGACAGACGAACTGCAATCCTACTTGATGGAGAAGGGTGCTTGCGATGCTAAACCCCTTGCCTGGTGGAAGGACAATGCCGGGAAATATCCGAAGATTGCAAAAGTCGCCAGGAAGGTTTTGGCAGTTCCTGCCACGTCCGTTCCTTCAGAGCGCGTGTTCTCGGCAACAGGACTGTTAATTAACAAGTTAAGAAATAGATTGGCCAGTGATTTAGTAGACAACAATCTTCTTGAACAAGAACCGGGTTCAGTTATTGAGCGACTAGTTTTGATGGATTAGACTCAGCTGTAAACCGTGTTCAGATATGAATGATATTTAACTAGGATTATATTGAATGAATATGCCTAGATAATGTAGTAGATGATTATGATTATTGGATTATATATGCCTTGATTTGATATCATTTGATGCAGTTTTATTAAACTTTAAATGTTTTGCAAATGTTTGTGTTCATTATTGTCTTTTGAAAACAACTCCAACGGTTCAACCAGAACAAAATTGTCTTACCTGTGTGTCATCAACACGAGCTATGCCGCTAGACAAATATGCTCTGTACTCGAACCATGCAGAATGGCATGTACACCTGCTCGAACCATCATAGTTGATGTACCACTAGGCTGCAAGGATGATTGATTGATTGATTGGGTTTGGTTATAGATATGCTCTGTACTCGAACCAGTACTGGGCACAAGTGATATCTAAGGCGACTTCAGACGATAGTCAAAGGTAATAGATAGGGATTATATATAACAAACAGGTACAAATAAATATGTCTTTACTTCATAAGTTCATCAATCCAAAACGGAAATAGTAGACGACAACGATACTTGCAGTCGCATCCGGATTTGTACAATCCGGTGTTTACATACTTTTACTACCATGTAAAAGCCTGCTACAAAATCAAGTTTACAACATTATAATTTATCATTATGCTTTAATGTTGGTAAGCTAACATGACACGATGATTTATATAGCACTGTAAGACTGCTACAAGCTCCGAACACCTGGAATTGGAAATAAACACGTGAGATTATACAATTTTAAAGACAATTTTTCAAACAAATTGTTAACAATAACACCTTTTCATAATGATAACACCCTAACCGATTAACCGGTTAGTCGGTCGGAAAGTTCGGCGATTAATCGATTACCAAAATAACGATTGTTGACATCCCTAATTTACACTCTATTACACTTTCATCCATAGCATAACTATATACATCTTGCATGTCATCAATTCATGTGCTAAAGAGGTTGTGCTTTTAATGATGACAATTCCACGTGTTTACGGAAACCGCCATTCTACGTACCTGCAGTCAAACCCTTCGTCTAAAGCAAAGTCAAGGTAACATCGAACACTGTTTATTACAAGGGTTGTTACTTAAAAAAGATGACCACTCACACAGATCTGTATATGTAACAGATATTTGTAGCACACAGATCTGTATATCTAACAGCTATCTGTAGTACACATATATATATATATGTAACAGATATCTGTAGTACACAGATCTGTATATGTAACAGATATCTGTAGCACACAGATCTATATATGTAACAGATATCTGTAGCACACAGATCTGTATATGTAACATATATCTGTAGTACACAGATCTATATATGTAACAGATATATGTAGATCACAGATCGGTATATGTAACAGATATCTGTAGTACACAGATCTATATATGTAACAGATATCTATAGATCACAGATATGTATATGTAACAGATATCTGTAGCACACAGATATGTATATGTAACATATATCTGTAGTAAACAGATCTGTATATGCTACAGATATCTATAGCACACAGATATGTATATGTAACAGATATCTGTAGTAAAACAGATATATATATGTAACAGATATCTGTAGTACACAGATCTGTATATGTAACAGATATCTGTAGTAAAACAGATATATATATGTAACAGATATATGTAGTACACAGATCTGTATATGTAACATATATCTGTAGTAAATAGATCTATATATGTAACAGATATCTGTAGTAAAACAGATCTATATATGTACCAGATATTTGTAGTAAACAGATCTATATATGTAACATATATCTGTAGTAAACAGATCTGTATATGTATCATATATCTGTAGTACACATATATGTATATGAAACAGATATCTGTAGTAAATAGATCTATATATGTAACAGATATATGTAGTACACATATCTCTATATGTAACATATATCTATAGTACACATATATGTATATGTAACAGATATCTGTAGTAGGCAGATCTGTATATGTAACATATATCTGTAGTACACTGATATGTATATGTAACAGATATCTCTAGTACATAGATCTGTATATGTAACATATATCTGTAGTACACATATCTGTATATGTAACATATATCTGTAGTACACAGATATGTATATGTAACATATATCTGTAGTACACAGATATGTATATGTAACAGATATCTCTAGTACATAGATCCGTATATGTAACATATATCTGTAGTACATAGATCTGTATATGTAACATATATCTGTAGTACACAGATCTGTATATGTAACATATATCTGTAGTACACAGATATGTATATGAAACATAATTATATTTGTAGAAACAATATGCCAAATTAAATATTCATTTACACAAAATGAATCAGATTTCATTAGATAAGCAGAAACAAGTTCGGTAATTACTGTCAATTTAAGTCTCTATACGATGAATATGAAAAAGATAAATACTGCACAATTATTATGCCGCTAAAACACAAAATTAACAAATTGCAAAACGCAGAGTTGGTAATATGTCTAACAAAGATAAGCTTCAATGTCTGTTCACCAATTATGTAGTCAATAAGTGTTATTATTTATTGTTTTAATATTTTACAACGACGTGTAAGAATGGTGACCTATGTGTACATAATGCCTTAAATTTAAATGTTTAACTCTGAAGAAAGCTTGCTATTAAGTCAATCCATATCAGATTAAAACGTGATGGTTTTCTTAAGTTGTTTTAGTCCACATTTTGTAACTACAATTAGTTGCCATTTTTCGTTCTTACCTTGTCATATTGCAAATTGGTAGACATGCAATTATTCTTTCTCAAATATATTATATGCAATAATGTGATGTAATGTTCGGTGATACTGATTACAGTCTCTTATATTTCTGAATATAATTTCTTTAATGGTGTAATAAAAAATAATGATGAAACTATGATGTTCATTGATGAGACTGAAATAAAGATTATATAATAATACATACATTTACTGCACACGCATTTCGAAGTGTAAAGGAATGGATGAGCACACCCATCTATAAATAGCTAGCCACACTATACATGTTTGTACACATTTCACAGGTATGTTCCATTGATAGCCGTCTTACAAAATTAGTAGTTTAGTGGTAGTTCTGCGGTATGTCATATACGTCCCTCTTCAAACTATTGTCAACCATCTGCCATACACAAGGTTGGAGTATCATATTCTGTAATCATGTGGTCGTTCTCCGGTATGTATTAACATGTCCCTCTTTAAACTCTTATCAACCATCTGCCATACACAAGGTTCATATTCAGTAATCATGTGGTCGTTCACATAAATGTTTGAGCATGTGGTTCTTCAAACCTCCAGACAGGCTGAAAGCCTTATTACATATTTCACACTCGTGTGGTCGTTCTCCGGTATGAATAAACATGTGCCTCTTCAAAGTGCCAGACTGGCGGAAAGTCTTATTACATATTTCACACTCATGTGGCTGTTCTCCGGTATGAATAAACATGTGCCTCTTCAAAGTGCCAGACTGGCTAAAAGCCGTATTACATATTTCACACTCATGTGGCCGTTCTCCGGTATGAATGAACATGTGCTTCTTTAAAGTGCTAGACCGGCTAAAAGCAGTATTACATATTTCACACTCATGTGGCCGTTCTCCGGTATGAATAAACATGTGCTTCTTCAAAGTGCTAGACCGGCTAAAAGCCGTATTACATATTTCACACTCATGTGGCCGTTCTCCGGTATGAATGAACATGTGCTCCTTTAAAGTACCAGACTGGCGGAAAGCCTTATTACATATTTCACACTCATGTGGCCGTTCTCCGGTATGAATGAACATGTGCTTTTGTAAAGTGGTAGAACTAGTGAAAACCTTCCTACACAGTTCGCACTCAGTTGGCCGTACTCCGGAATGACTGGTCATGTTTATATTCTCGGAGTTCAAGGTATGCCAATGTTCTCTGCACTGCAATATATGCACATAAATAGACGAATGTCAGTTCTTACCCAGTATAACCTCCTTCAAATATCGGGTCCGGTCTTTCATTATTAAAGCACAGAATCGGGACGCGTATGTTGGGACACCATTGCTGATTTCTCTGGTGTTGTTCAAGCGAATATTAAAGTGTTGACTCATATGAGAATTGAACGAAATTGTCAATGTCACAACTAATTAAACAAATGAACTCCTGTAGATCTGTACATGCAACCACCACGTGCCATCTCCTGTAATCGAACATATTATATATTTACAAGTCACAAATGTGTAGTTCAATAAGTAATTATTGGTGATTCCAACCGCGTATTATACTAATTCATAATTGGGTCATGTAGGCATAATCATCATCAACATCATCAGTATTAGTCACGTTCAACGATTGGGATATTCACCTCATATTTTATAAATCAGCAAAAGATTATCCCATACATTTTCACTCGTCAGAGAATGTCAACGTCACAAATAATTCTCAGCGCATAACTCGATAGCAAACACAATTGTAAAGTTGTTGTAAACGTTTAATTGTCAAATGATTACAATCTATATCGTACCTGTAACCATTGCTTTAATTCGGATGTAGTATTGTCTTAAACTGGTACAAAATACGTTTAACAAACACTATTAGCATGTGTATGTCACTTAGCACTAACCAATTCCACCCGTCAATTTGATGCAAATGAAATTCTTTGAATGGCTACTTGCTAGTAACCATATACAATTAAAACTATTAATTGAAAGATGTCGTTAGGTAAACTGGCAGTACCTCAAATGAGCAACTGGTAGAAACGTTATATAAGCTTAAAAGAAAGAAAAAACAAGTCTTTATCGAAACACTTGGGCAATACTGGTTTCAAAAATGTGGGAATATATTTTAGAACAGGACTGTGATCTAGGTAGTGCTTGTATTTTGGCGTGTTCATGATTTTAAATATAGCCCTGTAAATGGTTTTAAACTAATAGTTATGTATGGTGAACTTTCTAACTGATCTTATTGTAATTAGAGGTGACATGAAGAATAATAGCGATTACATCCACTGCATTCTCTCCTCTCTCTTTCTCTCTCTCCCGCCTCTCCTCTCTTTCTCTGTCTCACTCTTCTCTCTCTCTATATATCACACTCTTCTCTCTCTCTCTATCTCTCTCTCCCCCTATCTCTCGCTCTGTCTCTCTATCTTTATACATGTCCCTCTCCCTCTCTCTCTCTGTATGTATGTCTGTCTCTTGGCTATATATGTCTGTCTGTCCCCCCTCTCTTTCTCTCTCTCTCTCTCTCACTCTCTCTCTCTCTCTCTCTCTCTATCTCTCTCGCTCTACCTCTTGTCTCTCTCTATCTATCTCTGGTAAATTGAATTGTTTTAGTACCTCGTCAAACTCAGGCAGTACTTTATACCTAGATTAAACAGTAATTAACGTGTCAAGAAATGCTATGAAGATAACTAATAGGAAATAGGCACTACCAATCAACGGGGAAAGCCAATAAAGGGTTGAAGTTGAAATCAATCAATGAACTAGACATTGTGGGAGTAATATGACTACACCCCAACAGGAACCGAAATGTCAAATAGATCCAGGTCAGTGCAAAGGGTTTCACACCTAAGGAAGATGAAATGACGGCAATAATTCATATAATAATCGGGAAAGATTTCCCGAAACACACATGATTCAATCTTAAATTGGAATAAAATGTTCATGACAGCCCCAACATAACCACAGAATCCAAAATGTTACCTGACAATATTTCAAAACAGCCAACTATGACTTGCATATATATACAAGCTTCTAGATAAAACACGTAAGTCAGCGCTTCGTCGGATTAGTGTCTGGCGTCCAGTGGTAGAGCTTAGGATTTGGAACGGTCCAAGGTTCGATACACAACACGGTCAGCCCATGCATGTAGTTTCATTGGGCAAGGCAGACTACACACAATGCTCAGGACTGGTCAACAGTTTGTGTTGGCAAAGCCTACCCTGGGAAACATGTCTAGGTCCCCGCAAGGGGTTTACATTAATGGAACATACATACATAGATTTAATGGTCAATGCCATTGTTTTCCTAGTCCTATAAATAAGACCTCTACATACATTATTTCCTGTTATTTCGAGGTATTGTGGTTAAAGCCGATTTTCGCATAGGCTTAGCACTTTCCGTCTTATGGCGGGATTTCTATCTATCTATCTTCCTATTAGTCAAACCCCTGATGATTTCTGACCAATTGTTGAAGCTTTTCGGACATGAACGGTTATAAATGTGTGCATTGGTGTTAAGAATAACCCTAAATATAGATATTAAAAAAGATTAAAATATATTGTCTAACCGTTGTGCATATCATTTAGCTGTTTGAAATCGACAGGTGAGATAGTTTTGTTTATCGAAATAATCAAATATTCAAAATGGACGATCTGGATTGGCGAAACTCTGCCATGTCATTTAAACGTTGATTTCCTGAATAATATTGTGTCAAGAGACGCTATAGACTGTGCAGAATTCAAACAACGGTATGTGTGTTCATCTTGTAAACAATTTTAATTTATAAAAACGACTTTTTACAATATAAAATATACTACGCGTAACTGAGGTTTAGCGTTTAGACTTTGAATAATGCCTGGATAGTAAAATGCCTATTTTTCAAGTCTAAATATTTGGACTATTGTTTTCCCAATGAATATATAATAAGAGCATTATCATATCTATTTTTTGATAACTCATTAACTGGATGTATGGAAGCTTCTGAGCTATCCGCTTACTTAGGAGAATATGTTGTGGAATCGCCATGTTTTTCTCTCCAAATATTTCATAAAAGCTGAGTATTTAAGTGCTGGCAAATATATGCCACCATAAAAATCAGATCAGAAACAAAATATACTTACTATTGTGCAAATGGTGTAGTTAGGAAAAGGGAGATAACTATGCAAATGATTTTATACAACTGAAATGTGATTGGGTATTATGAATGCTACTATACTCGCGTAGGGTGTACCATATCCATCCATCAATTATCGTTAGCAATATTCAAACGATAACATGCTCAACCAGAAAGGGGTAAGAGAAAAATTGAAGAGAAAAGGCTCATTGTAAATTGGATAGGTCTGTTGCTAATGTTTTCAAAACGTGTAGCCCAATCATTTTGAACATTGAAAATGGATAATATGTACATTCCTCAGTCCGTATGTTCAATTTGCTAACACTAGTAATGTCTACAATCACAGCACTGTTGATATTAGGAGGTTCTTCGTTAAATAGTAATGCTGACAGATGAAGTTATAATTCACAGAGTTCGACAAGGACGCGTATCTCACGGATACATTGGAAGAAATTACAGCTGTCGATCATGCCTTCACCTTCAATCACAAACGTCCACTGCCACTAAGCTTCAACAACAACAGTCCACTGCCACTAAGCTTCAACCACAACCGTCAACTGCCACTAAGCTTCAACAACAACAATCCACTTCCACTAAGCTTCAACCACAACTGTCAACTGCCACTAAGCTTCAACAACAACTGTCCACTGCCACTAAGCTTCAACCACAGCGGTCCACATCCACTAAGCTTCAACAACAACCGTCCACTGACATTAAACCTCAACAACAAACGTCCACTGCCACTAAGCTTCAACCACAACGGTCCACTGCCACTAAGCTTCTACCACAACCGTCCACTGCCACTAAGCTTCAACATCAACGGTCCACTTACACTAAGCTTCAACCACAACCGCCCAGTGCCACTAAGCTTCAACCACAACCGTCCACTTACACTAAGCTTCAACCACAACAGTCCACTGCCACTAAGCTTCAACCACAACCGTCCACTGCCACTAAGCTTCAACCACAACCGTCCACTGCCACTAAGCTTCAACAAAAACGGTCCACTTCCACTAAGCTTCAACAACAACGGTCCACTGCCAATAATCTTCAACACAACAATCCACTGCCAATAAACGTCAACAACAACGGTCCACTTCCACTAAGCTTCAACAACAACGGTCCACTGCCAATAAGCTTCAACCACAACCGTCCACTGTCAATAAGCTGCAACAACAACTGTCCACTTCCACTAAGTTTGAACAACAGCCGTCCACTGTCACTAAGCTTTTACCACAACCGTCCACTGACATTAAGCTTCAATCACAACATTTCACTGTCACTAAGCTTCAACAACAACGGTCCACTGCCACTAAGCTTCAACCACAACGGTCCACTGTCATTAAGCTTTAACCACAACGGTCCACTGCCACTAAGCTTCAACAACAACGGTCCACTGCCACTAGGCTTCAACAACAACGGTCCACTTCCACTAAGCTTCAATAACAACGGTCCACTGCCAATAAGCTTCAACAACAACGGTCCACATCCACTAAGCTTCAACAACAACGGTCCACTGCCAATAAGCTTCAACCACAACCGTCCACTGTCAATAAGCTTCAATAACAACCGTCCACTTCCACTAAGCTTCAACAACAACCGCCCACTTCCACTAAGCTTCAACAACAACCGTCCACTTCCACTAAGCTTCAACCACAACCGTTCACTGCCACTAAGCTTCAACAACAACAGTCGAATTCCACTAAGCTTCAACAACAACCGTCCACTGCCACTAAGCTTCAACAACAACAGTCGAATTCCACTAAGCTTCAACAACCGTCCACTGCCACTAAGCTTCATCAACAACCGTCCACTGCCACTAAGCTTCAACGACAACCGTCCACTGCCACTAGGCTTCAACAACAACAATCCACTTCCACTAAGCTTCAACCACAACCGTCAACTGCCACTAAGCTTCAACAACAACTGTCCACTGCCACTAAGCTTCAACCACAACGGTCCACATCCACTAAGCTTCAACCACAACCGTCCACTGACATTAAACCTCAACAACAAACGTCCACTGCCACTAAGCTTCAACCACAACGGTCCACTGCAACTAAGCTTCTACCACAACCGCCCACTGCCACTAAGCTTCAACATCAACGGTCCACTTACACTAAGCTTCAACCACAACCGCCCACTGCCACTAAGCTTCAACCGCAACCGTCCACTTACACTAAGCTTCAACCACAACAGTCCACTGCCACTAAGCTTCAACCACAACCGTCCACTGCCACTAAGCTTCAACAACAACCGCCCACTGCCACTAAGCTTCAACAACAACCGCCCACTGACAATAAGCTTCAACCACAACCGTCCACTGCCACTAAGCTTCAACCACAACCGTCCACTGCCACTAAGCTTCAACAACAACGGTCCACTGCCACTAAGCTTCAACAAAAACGGTCCACTTCCACTAAGCTTCAACAACAACGGTCCACTGCCAATAATCTTCAACACAACAATCCACTGCCAATAAACGTCAACAACAACGGTCCACTTCCACTAAGCTTCAACAACAACGGTCCACTGCCAATAAGCTTCAACCACAACCGTCCACTGTCAATAAGCTTCAAAAACAACTGTCCACTTCCACTAAGTTTGAACAACAACCGTCCACTGTCACTAAGCTTCTACCACAACCGTCCACTGACATTAAGCTTCAATCACAACATTTCACTGTCACTAAGCTTCAACAACAACCGTCCACTGCCACTAAGCTTCAACCACAACGGTCCACTGCCATTAAGCTTTAACCACAACGGTCCACTGCCACTAAGCTTCAACAACAACGGTCCACTGCCAATAAGCTTCAACCACAACCGTCCACTGCCAATAAGTTTCAACAATAACGGTCCACATCCACTAAGCTTCAACAACAACGGTCCACTGCCAATAAGCTTCAACCACAACCGTCCACTGTCAATAAGCTTCAACAACAACCGTCCATTTCCACTAAGCTTCAACAACAACCGCCCACTTCCACTAAGCTTCAACAACAACCGTCCACTTCCACTAAGCTTCAACCACAACCGTTCACTGCCACTAAGCTTCAACAACAACAGTCGAATTCCACTAAGCTTCAACAACCGTCCACTGCCACTAAGCTTCAACAACAACCGTCCACTGCCACTAAGCTTCAACAACAACCGTCCACTGACATTAAGCTTCAACCACAACCGTCCAATGACACTAAGCTTCTACCACAACCGTCCATTGCCAATAAGCTTGAACCACACCTTCCACTAACATTAAGCTTCAACCACCACATTCCACTGTCACTAAGCTTCAACAACAACCGCCCACTTCCACTAAGCTTCAACAGCAACCGTCCACTGCCACTAAGCTTCAACAACAACAGTCGAATTCCACTAAGCTTCAACAACCATCCACTGCCACTAAGCTTCAACAACAACCGTCCACTGCCACTAAGCTTCAACCACAACCGTCCACTTCCACTAAGCTTCAAGTACAACCGTCCACTTCCACTAAGCTTCAACAACAACCGTCCACTGCCACTAAGCTTCAACAACAACAGTCGAATTCCACTAAGCTTCAACAACCGTCCACTGCCACTAAGCTTCAACAACAACCGTCCACTGCCACTAAGCTTCAACGACAACCGTCCACTGCCACTAAGCTTCAACAATAACGGTCCACATCCACTAAGCTTCAACAACAACGGTCCACTGCCAATAAGCTTCAACCACAACCGTCCACTGTCAATAAGCTTCAACAACAACCGTCCATTTCCACTAAGCTTCAACAACAACCGCCCACTTCCACTAAGCTTCAACAACAACCGTCCACTTCCACTAAGCTTCAACCACAACCGTTCACTGCCACTAAGCTTCAACAACAACAGTCGAATTCCACTAAGCTTCAACAACCGTCCACTGCCACTAAGCTTCAACAACAACCGTCCACTGCCACTAAGCTTCAACAACAACCGTCCACTGACATTAAGCTTCAACCACAACCGTCCAATGACACTAAGCTTCTACCACAACCGTCCACTGCCAATTAGCTTGAACCACACCTTCCACTAACATTAAGCTTCAACCACCACATTCCACTGTCACTAAGCTTCAACAACAACCGTCCACTTCCACTAAGCTTCAACAACAACCGTCCACTGCCACTAAGCTTCAACAACAACAGTCGAATTCCACTAAGCTTCAACAACCGTCCACTGCCACTAAGCTTCAACAACAACCGTCCACTGCCACTAAGCTTCAACAACAACCGTCCACTGACATTAAGCTTCAACCACAACCGTCCATGACACTAAGCTTCTACCACAACCGTCCACTGCCAATAGCTTAACACACTCATCATAAGCTTCAACACCATCCACTGCACTAAGCTTCAACAACAACGTCCACTGCCATAAGCTTCAACACAACCGTCCACTGCCACTAAGCTTCAACCACAACCGTCCACTTCCACTAAGCTTCAACAACAACAGTCCACTGACACTAAGCTTCAACAGCAACCGTCCACTGCCACTAAGCTTCAACAACAACAGTCGAATTCCACTAAGCTTCAACAACCGTCCACTGCCACTAAGCTTCAACAACAACCGTCCACTGCCACTAAGCCTCAACCACAACCGTCCACTTCCACTAAACTTCAAGTACAACCGTCCACTTCCACTAAGCTTCAACAACAACCGTCCACTGCCACTAAGCTTCAACAACAACAGTCGAATTCCACTAAGCTTCAACAACCGTCCACTGCCACTAAGCTTCAACGACAACCGTCCACTGCCACTAAGCTTCAACCACAACCGTCCACTTCCACTAAGCTTCAACAACAACCGTCCACTGCCAATAAGCTTCAACAACAACCGTTCACTTCCACTAAGCTTCAACAACAACCGTCCACTTCCACTAAGCTTCAACAACAACAGTCCACTGACACTAAGCTTCAACCACAACCGTCCACTTCCAATAAGCTTTAACAACAACCGTCCACTGACATTAAGCTTCAACCACAACCGTCCAATGACACTAAGCTTCAACAACAACCGTCCACTTACACTAAGCTTCAACCACAACCGCCCACTGCCACTAAGCTTCAACCACAACCGTCCACTTACACTAAGCTTCAACCACAACAGTCCACTGCCACTAAGCTTCAACCACAACCGTCCACTGCCACTAAGCTTCAACAACAACCGCCCACTGCCACTAAGCTTCAACAACAACCGCCCACTTCCACTAAGCTTCAACCACAACCGTCCACTGTCACTAAGCTTCAACCACAACCGTCCACTACCACTAAGCTTCAACAACAACCGTCCACTGCCACTAAGCTTCAACAACAACCGTCCACTGACATTAAGCTTCAACCACAACCGTCCAATGACACTAAGCTTCTACCACAACCGTCCATTGCCAATAAGCTTGAACCACACCTTCCACTAACATTAAGCTTCAACCACCACATTCCACTGTCACTAAGCTTCAACAACAACCGTCCACTTCCACTAAGCTTCAACAGCAACCGTCCACTGCCACTAAGCTTCAACAACAACAGTGGAATTCCACTAAGCTTCAACAACGGTCCTCTGCCACTAAGCTTCAACAACAACCGTCCACTGCCACTAAGCTTCAACCACAACCGTCCACTTCCACTAAGCTTCAATTACAACCGTCCACTTCCACTAAGCTTCAACAACAACCGTCCACTGCCACTAAGCTTCAACAACAACAGTCGAATTCCACTAAGCTTCAACAACCGTCCACTGCCACTAAGCTTCAACAACAACCGTCCACTGCCACTAAGCTTCAACGACAACCGTCCACTGCCACTAAGCTTCAACCACAACCGTCCACTTCCACTAAGCTTCAACAACAACCGTCCACTGCCAATAAGCTTCAACAACAACCGTTCACTTCCACTAAGCTTCAACAACAACCGTCCACTTCCACTAAGCTTCAACAACAACAGTCCACTGACACTAAGCTTCAACCACAACCGTCCACTTCCAATAAGCTTTAACAACAACCGTCCACTGACATTAAGCTTCAACCACAACCGTCCAATGACACTAAGCTTCAACCACAACCGTCCACTGCCACTAAGCTTCAACAACAACGGTCCACTGCCACTAGGCTTCAACAACAACGGTCCACTTCCACTAAGCTTCAACAACAACGGTCCACCGCCAATAAGCTTCAACCACAACCGTCCACTGCCAATACGCTTCAACAACAACGGTCCACATCCACTAAGCTTCAACAACAACGGTCCACTGCCAATAAGCTTCAACCACAACCGTCCACTGTCAATAAGCTTCAACAACAACCGTCCACTTCCACTAAACTTCAACAACAACCGCCCACTTCCACTAAGCTTCAACAACAACCGTCCACTTCCACTAAGCTTCAACAACAACCGTCCACTGCCACTAAGCTTCAACAACAACCGTCCACTTCAACTAAGCTTCAACAACAACAGTCGAATTCCACTAAGCTTCAACAACCGTCCACTGCCACTAAGCTTCAACAACAACCGTCCACTGCCACTAAGATTCAACAACAACCGTCCACTGACATTAAGCTTCAACCACAACCGTCCAATGACACTAAGCTTCTACTACAACCGTCCACTGCCAATAAGCTTGAACCACACCTTCCACTAACATTAAGCTTCAAACACCACATTCCATTGTCACTAAGCTTCAACAACAACCGTCCACTGCCAATAAGCTTCAACAACAACCGTTCACTTCCACTAAGCTTCAACCACAACCGTCCACTTCCAATAAGCTTCAACAACAACCGTCCACTGACACTAAGCTTCAACCACAACCGTCCACTGCCACTAAGCTTCAACAACAACCGTCCACTGACACTAAGCTTCAACCACAACCGTCCACTGCCTCTAAGCTTCAACCACAACCGTCCACTTACACTAAGCTTCAACCACAACCGTCCACTTACACTAAGCTTCAACCACAACCGTCCACTGCCACTAAGCTTCAACAACAACCGCCCACTGCCACTAAGCTTCAACGACAACCGTCCACTGCCACTAAGCTTCAACCACAACCGTCCACTTCCACTAAGCTTCAACAACAACCGTCCACTGCTAATAAGCTTCAACAACAACCGTTCACTTCCACTAAGCTTCAACAACAACCGTCCACTTCCACTAAGCTTCAACAACAACAGTCCACTGACACTAAGCTTCAACCACAACCGTCCACTTCCAATAAGCTTTAACAACAACCGTCCACTGACATTAAGCTTCAACCACAACCGTCCAATGACACTAAGCTTCAACAACAACCGTCCACTTACACTAAGCTTCAACCACAACCGCCCACTGCCACTAAGCTTCAACCACAACCGTCCACTTACACTAAGCTTCAACCACAACAGTCCACTGCCACTAAGCTTCAACCACAACCGTCCACTGCCACTAAGCTTCAACAACAACCGCCCACTGCCACTAAGCTTCAACAACAACCGGCCACTGACAATAAGCTTCAACCACAACCGTCCACTGCCACTAAGCTTCAACCACAACCGTCCACTGCCACTAAGCTTCAACAACAACGGTCCACTGCCACTAAGCTTCAACAAAAACGGTCCACTTCCACTAAGCTTCAACAACAACGGTCCACTGCCAATAATCTTCAACACAACAATCCACTGCCAATAAACGTCAACAACAACGGTCCACTTCCACTAAGCTTCAACAACAACGGTCCACTGCCAATAAGCTTCAACCACAACCGTCCACTGTCAATAAGCTTCAACAACAACCGTCCACTTCCACTAAGCTTAAACAACAACCGTCCACTGTCACTAAGCTTCTACCACAACCGTCCAATGACATTAAGCTTCAATCACAACATTTCACTGTCACTAAGCTTCAACAACAACGGTCCACTGCCACTAAGCTTCAACCACAACGGTCCACTGCCATTAAGCTTTAACCACAACGGTCCACTGCCACTAAGCTTCAACAACAACGGTCCACTGCCACTAGGCTTCAACAACAACGGTCCACTTCCACTAAGCTTCAACAACAACGGTCCACCGCCAATAAGCTTCAACCACAACCGTCCACTGCCAATACGCTTCAACAACAACGGTCCACATCCACTAAGCTTCAACAACAACGGTCCACTGCCAATAAGCTTCAACCACAACCGTCCACTGTCAATAAGCTTCAACAACAACCGTTCACTTCCACTAAGCTTCAACCACAACCGTCCACTTACACTAATCTTCAACCACAACCGTCCACTGCCACTAAGCTTCAACAACAACCGCCCACTGCCACTAAGCTTCAACGACAACCGTCCACTGCCACTAAGCTTCAACCACAACCGTCCACTTCCACTAAGCTTCAACAACAACCGTCCACTGCCAATAAGCTTCAACAACAACCGTTCACTTCCACTAAGCTTCAACAACAACCGTCCACTTCCACTAAGCTTCAACAACAACAGTCCACTGACACTAAGCTTCAACCACAACCGTCCACTTCCAATAAGCTTTAACAACAACCGTCCACTGACATTAAGCTTCAACCACAACCGTCCAATGACACTAAGCTTCAACAACAACCGTCCACTTACACTAAGCTTCAACCACTACCGCCCACTGCCACTAAGCTTCAACCACAACCGTCCACTTACACTAAGCTTCAACCACAACAGTCCACTGCCACTAAGCTTCAACCACAACCGTCCACTGCCACTAAGCTTCAACAACAACCGCCCACTGCCACTAAGCTTCAACAACAACCGGCCACTGACAATAAGCTTCAACCATAACCGTCCACTGCCACTAAGCTTCAACCACAACCGTCCACTGCCACTAAGCTTCAACAAAAACGGTCCACTGCCACTAAGCTTCAACAAAAACGGTCCACTTCCACTAAGCTTCAACAACAACGGTCAACTGCCAATAATCTTCAACACAACAATCCACTGCCAATAAACGTCAACAACAACGGTCCACTTCCACTAAGCTTCAACAACAACGGTCCACTGCCAATAAGCTTCAACCACAACCGTCCACTGTCAATAAGCTTCAACAACAACCGTCCACTTCCACTAAGCTTAAACAACAACCGTCCACTGTCACTAAGCTTCTACCACAACCGTCCAATGACATTAAGCTTCAATCACAACATTTCACTGTCACTAAGCTTCAACAACAACGGTCCACTGCCACTAAGCTTCAACCACAACGGTCCACTGCCATTAAGCTTTAACCACAACGGTCCACTGCCACTAAGCTTCAACAACAACGGTCCACTGCCACTAGGCTTCAACAACAACGGTCCACTTCCACTAAGCTTCAACAACAACGGTCCACCGCCAATAAGCTTCAACCACAACCGTCCACTGCCAATACGCTTCAACAACAACGGTCCACATCCACTAAGCTTCAACAACAACGGTCCACTGCCAATAAGCTTCAACCACAACCGTCCACTGTCAATAAGCTTCAACAACAACCGTCCACTTCCACTAAACTTCAACAACAACCGCCCACTTCCACTAAGCTTCAACAACAACCGTCCACTTCCACTAAGCTTCAACAACAACCGTCCACTGCCACTAAGCTTCAACAACAACCGTCCACTTCAACTAAGCTTCAACAACAACAGTCGAATTCCACTAAGCTTCAACAACCGTCCACTGCCACTAAGCTTCAACAACAACCGTCCACTGCCACTAAGCTTCAACAACAACCGTCCACTGACATTAAGCTTCTACCACAACCGTCCACTGCCAATAAGCTTGAACCACACCTTCCACTAACATTAAGCTTCAACCACCACATTCCATTGTCACTAAGCTTCAACAACAACCGTCCACTGCCAATAAGCTTCAACAACAACCGTTCACTTCCACTAAGCTTCAACAACAACCGTCCACTTCCACTAAGCTTCAACAACAACAGTCCACTGACACTAAGCTTCAACCACAACCGTCCACTTCCAATAAGCTTTAACAACAACCGTCCACTGACATTAAGCTTCAACCACAACCGTCCAATGACACTAAGCTTCAACAACAACCGTCCACTTACACTAAGCTTCAACCACAACCGCCCACTGCCTCTAAGCTTCAACCACAACCGTCCACTTACACTAAGCTTCAACCACAACCGCCCACTGCCTCTAAGCTTCAACCACAACCGTCCACTTACACTAAGCTTCAACAACAACCGTCCACTTCAACTAAGCTTCAACAACAACAGTCGAATTCCACTAAGCTTCAACAACCGTCCACTGCCACTAAGCTTCAACAACAACCGTCCACTGCCACTAAGCTTCAACAACAACCGTCCACTGACATTAAGCTTCAACCACAACCGTCCATTGACACTAAGCTTCTACCACAACCGTCCACTGCCAATAAGCTTGAACCACACCTTCCACTAACATTAAGCTTCAACCACCACATTCCATTGTCACTAAGCTTCAACAACAACCGTCCACTGCCAATAAGCTTCAACAACAACCGTTCACTTCCACTAAGCTTCAACAACAACCGTCCACTTCCACTAAGCTTCAACAACAACAGTCCACTGACACTAAGCTTCAACCACAACCGTCCACTTCCAATAAGCTTTAACAACAACCGTCCACTGACATTAAGCTTCAACCACAACCGTCCAATGACACTAAGCTTCAACAACAACCGTCCACTTACACTAAGCTTCAACCACTACCGCCCACTGCCACTAAGCTTCAACCACAACCGTCCACTTACACTAAGCTTCAACCACAACAGTCCACTGCCACTAAGCTTCAACCACAACCGTCCACTGCCACTAAGCTTCAACAACAACCGCCCACTGCCACTAAGCTTCAACAACAACCGGCCACTGACAATAAGCTTCAACCATAACCGTCCACTGCCACTAAGCTTCAACCACAACCGTCCACTGCCACTAAGCTTCAACAACAACGGTCCACTGCCACTAAGCTTCAACAAAAACGGTCCACTTCCACTAAGCTTCAACAACAACGGTCAACTGCCAATAATCTTCAACACAACAATCCACTGCCAATAAACGTCAACAACAACGGTCCACTTCCACTAAGCTTCAACAACAACGGTCCACTGCCAATAAGCTTCAACCACAACCGTCCACTGTCAATAAGCTTCAACAACAACCGTCCACTTCCACTAAGCTTAAACAACAACCGTCCACTGTCACTAAGCTTCTACCACAACCGTCCAATGACATTAAGCTTCAATCACAACATTTCACTGTCACTAAGCTTCAACAACAACGGTCCACTGCCACTAAGCTTCAACCACAACGGTCCACTGCCATTAAGCTTTAACCACAACGGTCCACTGCCACTAAGCTTCAACAACAACGGTCCACTGCCACTAGGCTTCAACAACAACGGTCCACTTCCACTAAGCTTCAACAACAACGGTCCACCGCCAATAAGCTTCAACCACAACCGTCCACTGCCAATACGCTTCAACAACAACGGTCCACATCCACTAAGCTTCAACAACAACGGTCCACTGCCAATAAGCTTCAACCACAACCGTCCACTGTCAATAAGCTTCAACAACAACCGTCCACTTCCACTAAACTTCAACAACAACCGCCCACTTCCACTAAGCTTCAACAACAACCGTCCACTTCCACTAAGCTTCAACAACAACCGTCCACTGCCACTAAGCTTCAACAACAACCGTCCACTTCAACTAAGCTTCAACAACAACAGTCGAATTCCACTAAGCTTCAACAACCGTCCACTGCCACTAAGCTTCAACAACAACCGTCCACTGCCACTAAGCTTCAACAACAACCGTCCACTGACATTAAGCTTCAACCACAACCGTCCAATGACACTAAGCTTCTACCACAACCGTCCACTGCCAATAAGCTTGAACCACACCTTCCACTAACATTAAGCTTCAACCACCACATTCCATTGTCACTAAGCTTCAACAACAACCGTCCACTGCCAATAAGCTTCAACAACAACCGTTCACTTCCACTAAGCTTCAACAACAACCGTCCACTTCCACTAAGCTTCAACAACAACAGTCCACTGACACTAAGCTTCAACCACAACCGTCCACTTCCAATAAGCTTTAACAACAACCGTCCACTGACATTAAGCTTCAACCACAACCGTCCAATGACACTAAGCTTCAACAACAACCGTCCACTTACACTAAGCTTCAACCACAACCGCCCACTGCCACTAAGCTTCAACCACAACCGTCCACTTACACTAAGCTTCAACCACAACAGTCCACTGCCACTAAGCTTCAACCACAACCGTCCACTGCCACTAAGCTTCAACAACAACCGCCCACTGCCACTAAGCTTCAACAACAACCGCCCACTGACAATAAGCTTCAACCACAACCGTCCACTGCCACTAAGCTTCAACCACAACCGTCCACTGCCACTAAGCTTCAACAACAACGGTCCACTGCCACTAAGCTTCAACAAAAACGGTCCACTTCCACTAAGCTTCAACAACAACGGTCCACTGCCAATAATCTTCAACACAACAATCCACTGCCAATAAACGTCAACAACAACGGTCCACTTCCACTAAGCTTCAACAACAACGGTCCACTGCCAATAAGCTTCAACCACAACCGTCCACTGTCAATAAGCTTCAACAACAACCGTCCACATCCACTAAGCTTAAACAACAACCGTCCACTGTCACTAAGCTTCTACCACAACCGTCCACTGACATTAAGCTTCAACCACAACATTTCACTGTCACTAAGCTTCAACAACAACGGTCCACTGCCACTAAGCTTCAACCACAACGATCATCTGCCATTAAGCTTTAACCACAACGGTCCACTGCCAATAAGCTTCAGCAACAATGGTCCACTTCCACTAAGCTTCAACAACAACGGTCCACTACCAATAAGCTTCAACCACAACCGTCCACTGCCAATAATCTTCAACAACAACGGTCCACATCCACTAAGCTTCAACAACAACGGTCGACTGCCAATGAGCTTCAACCACAACCGTGCACTGTCAATAAGCTTCAACAACAACCGTCCACTTCCACTAAGCTTCAACAACAACCGCCCACTTCCACTAAGCTTCAACAACAACCGTCCTCTTCCACTAAGCTTCAACAACAACCGTCCACTGCCACTAAGCTTCAACAACAACCGTCCACTTCAACTAAGCTTCAACAACAACAATCGAATTCCACTAAGCTTCAACAACCGTCCACTGCCACTAAGCTTCAACAACAACCGTCCACAGCCACTAAGCTTCAACAACAACCGTCCACTGACATTAAGCTTCAACCACAACCGTCCAATGACACTAAGCTTCTACCACAACCGTCCACTGCCAATAAGCTTGAACCACACCTTCCACTAACATTAAGCTTCAACCACCACATTCCACTGTCACTAAGCTTCAACAACAACCGTCCACTGCCAATAAGCTTCAACAACAACCGTTCACTTCCACTAAGCTTCAACAACAACCGTCCACTTCCACTAAGCTTCAACAACAACAGTCCACTGACACTAAGCTTCAACCACAACCGTCCACTTCCAATAAGCTTTAACAACAACCGTCCACTGACATTAAGCTTCAACCACAACCGTTCAATGACATTAAGCTTCAACAACAACCGTCCACTTACACTAAGCTTCAACCACAACCGCCCACTGCCACTAAGCTTCAACCACAACCGTCCACTTACACTAAGCTTCAACCACAATAGTCCACTGCCACTAAGCTTCAACCACAACCGTCCACTGCCACTAAGCTTCAACAACAACCGCCCACTGCCACTAAGCTTCAACAACAACCGCCCACTGACAATAAGCTTCAACCACAACCGTCCACTGCCACTAAGCTTCAACCACAACCGTCCACTGCCACTAAGCTTCAACAACAACGGTCCACTGCCACTAAGCTTCAACAACAACCGTCCACTTCCACTAAGCTTCAACAACAACAGTCCACTGACACTAAGCTTCAACCACAACCGTCCACTTCCAATAAGCTTTAACAACAACCGTCCACTGACATTAAGCTTCAACCACAACCGTCCAATGACACTAAGCTTCAACAACAACCGTCCACTTACACTAAGCTTCAACCACAACCGCCCACTGCCACTAAGCTTCAACCACAACCGTCCACTTACACTAAGCTTCAACCACAACAGTCCACTGCCACTAATCTTCAACCACAACCGTCCACTGCCACTAAGCTTCAACAACAACCGCCCACTGCCACTAAGCTTCAACAACAACCGCCCACTGACAATAAGCTTCAACCACAACCGTCCACTGTCACTAAGCTTCAACCACAACCGTCCACTGCCACTAAGCTTCAACAACAATGGTCCACTGCCACTAAGCTTCAACAAAAACGGTCCACTTCCACTAAGCTTCAACAACAACGGTCCACTGCCAATAATCTTCAACACAACAATCCACTGCCAATAAACGTCAACAACAACGGTCCACTTCCACTAAGCTTCAACAACAACGGTCCACTGCCAATAAGCTTCAACCACAACCGTCCACTGTCAATAAGCTTCAACAACAACCGTCCACATCCACTAAGCTTAAACAACAACCGTCCACTGTCACTAAGCTTCTACCACAACCGTCCGCTGACATTAAGCTTCAACCACAACATTTCACTGTCACTAAGCTTCAACAACAACGGTCCACTGCCACTAAGCTTCAACCACAACGATCATCTGCCATTAAGCTTTAACCACAACGGTCCACTGCCAATAAGCTTCAGCAACAATGGTCCACTTCCACTAAGCTTCAACAACAACGGTCCACTACCAATAAGCTTCAACCACAACCGTCCACTGCCAATAATCTTCAACAACAACGGTCCACATCCACTAAGCTTCAACAACAACGGTCGACTGCCAATGAGCTTCAACCACAACCGTGCACTGTCAATAAGCTTCAACAACAACCGTCCACTTCCACTAAGCTTCAACAACAACCGCCCACTTCCACTAAGCTTCAACAACAACCGTCCTCTTCCACTAAGCTTCAACAACAACCGTCCACTGCCACTAAGCTTCAACAACAACCGTCCACTTCAACTAAGCTTCAACAACAACAATCGAATTCCACTAAGCTTCAACAACCGTCCACTGCCACTAAGCTTCAACAACAACCGTCCACAGCCACTAAGCTTCAACAACAACCGTCCACTGACATTAAGCTTCAACCACAACCGTCCAATGACACTAAGCTTCTACCACAACCGTCCACTGCCAATAAGCTTGAACCACACCTTCCACTAACATTAAGCTTCAACCACCACATTCCACTGTCACTAAGCTTCAACAACAACCGTCCACTGCCAATAAGCTTCAACAACAACCGTTCACTTCCACTAAGCTTCAACAACAACCGTCCACTTCCACTAAGCTTCAACAACAACAGTCCACTGACACTAAGCTTCAACCACAACCGTCCACTTCCAATAAGCTTTAACAACAACCGTCCACTGACATTAAGCTTCAACCACAACCGTTCAATGACACTAAGCTTCAACAACAACCGTCCACTTACACTAAGCTTCAACCACAACCGCCCACTGCCACTAAGCTTCAACCACAACCGTCCACTTACACTAAGCTTCAACCACAATAGTCCACTGCCACTAAGCTTCAACCACAACCGTCCACTGCCACTAAGCTTCAACAACAACCGCCCACTGCCACTAAGCTTCAACAACAACCGCCCACTGACAATAAGCTTCAACCACAACCGTCCACTGCCACTAAGCTTCAACCACAACCGTCCACTGCCACTAAGCTTCAACAACAACGGTCCACTGCCACTAAGCTTCAACAAAAACGGTCCACTTCCACTAAGCTTCAACAACAACGGTCCACTGCCAATAATCTTCAACACAACAATCCACTGCCAATAACGTCAACAACAACGGTCCACTTCCACTAAGCTTCAACAACAACGGTCCACTGCCAATAAGCTTCAACCACAACCGTCCACTGTCATAAGCTTCAACAACACCGTCCACTTCCACTAAGCTTAAACAACAACCGTCCACTGTCACTAAGCTTCTACCACAACCGTCCACTGACATTAAGCTTCAACCACAACATTTCACTGTCACTAAGCTTCAACAACAACGTCCACTGCCACTAAGCTTCAACCACAACGGTCACTGCCATTAAGCTTTAACCACAACGGTCCACTGCCAATAAGCTTCAACAACAGGTCCACTTCCACTAAGCTTCAACAACAACGGTCCACTTCCACTAAGCTTCAACAACAACCGTCCACTGCCAATAAGCTTCAACAACAACCGTCCACTGCCACTAAGCTTCAACAACAAGTCCACCCACTAAGCTTCAACCACAACGTCCACTGCCAATAAGCTTCAACCACAACCGTCCACTGCCAATAAGCTTCAACAACAACCGTCCACTGCCACTAAGCTTCAACAACAACCGTCCACTTCCACTAAGCTTCAACAACAACCGTCCACTTCCACTAAGCTTCAACAACAACCGTCCACTTCCACTAAGCTTCAACAACAACCGTCCACTGCCACTAAGCTTCAACAACAACCGTCCACTGCCACTAAGCTTCAACAACAACAGTCGAATTCCACTAAGCTTCAACAACCGTCCACTGCCACTAAGCTTCAACAACAACCGTCCACTGCCACTAAGCTTCAACAACAACCGTCCACTGACATTAAGCTTCAACCACAACCGTCCATGACACAAGCTTCTACCACAACCGTCCACTGCCAATAGTTGAACCACACCTTCCACTACATTAAGCTTCAACCACCACTTCCACTGTCACTAAGCTTCAACAACAACCGTCCACTTCCACTAAGCTTCAACAACAACCGTCCACTGCCACTAAGCTTCAACAACAACAGTCGAATTCCACTAAGCTTCAACAACCGTCCACTGCCACTAAGCTTCAACAACAACCGTCCACTGCCACTAAGCTTCAACGACAACCGTCCACTGCCACTAAGCTTCAACCACAACCGTCCACTTCCACTAAGCTTCAACAACAACCGTCCACTGCCACTAAGCTTCAACAACAACCGTCCACTTCCACTAAGCTTCAACACAACCGTCCACTTCACTAAGCTTCAACAACAACAGTCACTGCCACTAAGCTTCACACAACCGTCCACTGCCACTAAGCTTCAACAACAACCGTCCACTGCCACTAAGCTTCAACACAACCGTCCACTGCCACTAAGCTTCACAACAACCGTCCACTTCCACTAAGCTTCAACACAACCGTCCACTGCCATAAGCTTCAACCACAACGTCCCTTCCACTAAGCTTCAACAACCGTCCACTTCCACTAAGCTTCAACAACAACCGTCCACTGCCACTAAGCTTCAACAACAACAGTCGAATTCCACTAAGCTTCAACAACCGTCCACTGCCACTAAGCTTCAACAACAACCGTCCACTGCCACTAAGCTTCAACACCGTCCACTTGTTTTGACTAAGCTTCAACACAACCGTCCACTTAAGCTTCAACGACAACCGTCCACTGCCACTAAGCTTCAACCACAACCGTCCACTTACACTAAGCTTCAACAACAACCGTCCACTGCCAATAAGCTTCAACAACAACCGTTCACTTCCACTAAGCTTCAACAACAACCGTCCACTTCCACTAAGCTTCAACAACAACAGTCCACTGACACTAAGCTTCAACCACAACCGTCCACTTCCAATAAGCTTTAACAACAACCGTCCACTGACAATAAGCTTCAACCACAACCGTCCAATGACACTAAGCTTCAACAACAACCGTCCACTTCCACTAAGCTTCAACAACAACCGTCCACTGCCACTAAGCTTCAACAACAACAGTCGAATTCCACTAAGCTTCAACAACCGTCCACTGCCACTAAGCTTCAACAACAACCGTCCACTGCCACTAAGCTTCAACAACAACAGTCGAATTCCACTAAGCTTCAACAACCGTCCACTGCCACTAAGCTTCAACAACAACCGTCCACTGCCACTAAGCTTCAACAACAACCGTCACTATAAGTTCACACAACCGTCCACTTCCACTAAGCTTCAACAACAACGTCCACTGCATAAGCTTCAACGTTTTGTCATCATAAGCTTCAACAACCGTCCATGCACTAGCTTCAACAACCGTCCATCCACTAAGCTTCAACAACCGTCCATGCATAAGCTTCACAACAACCGTCCACTGCCACTAAGCTTCAACACAACCGTCCACTGCCACTAAGCTTCAACCACAACCGTCCACTTCCACTAAGCTTCAACAACAACCGTCCACTGCCAATAAGCTTTAACAACAACAGTCCACTGACATTAAGCTTCAACCACAACCGTCCACTGCCACTAAGCTTCAACCACAACCGTCCACTTCCAATAAGCTTTAACAACAACCGTCCACTGACATTAAGCTTCAACCACAACCGTCCAATGACACTAAGCTTCAACAGCAACCGTCCAAGGCCACTAAGCTTCAACAACAACATTCGAATTCCACTAAGCTTCAACAACCGTCCACTGCCACTAAGCTTCAACAACAACCGTCCACTACCACTAAGCTTCAACAACAACCGTCCACTGCCACTAAGCTTCAACCACAACCGTCCACTTCCACTAAGCTTCAACAACAACCGTCCACTTCCACTAAGCTTCAACAACAACCGTCCACTGCCACTAAGCTTCAACAACAACAGTCGAATTCCACTAAGCTTCAACAACCGTCCACTGCCACTAAGCTTGAACAACAACCGTCCACTGCCACTAAGCTTCAACGACAACCGTCCACTGCCACTAAGCTTCAACCACAACCGTCCACTTACACTAAGCTTCAACAACAACCGTCCACTGCCAATAGGCTTCAACAACAACCGTTCACTTCCACTAAGCTTCAACAACAACCGTCCACTGCCACTAAGCTTCAACAACAACGGTCCACTGCCACTAAGCTCAACAAAAACGGTCCACTTCCACTAAGCTTCAACAACAACGGTCCACTGCCACTAAGCTTCAACAAAAACGGTCCACTGCCACTAAGCTTCAACAAAAACGGTCCACTGCCAATAATCTTCAACACAACAATCCACTGCCAATAAACGTCAACAACAACGGTCCACTTCCACTAAGCTTCAACAACAACGGTCCACTGCCAATAAGCTTCAACCACAACCGTCCACTGTCAATAAGCTTCAACAACAACCGTCACCTTCCACTAAGCTTAAACAACAACCGTCCACTGTCACTAAGCTTCTACCACAACCGTCCACTGACATTAAGCTTCAACCACAATATTTCACTGTCACTAAGCTTCAACAACAACCGCCCACTTCCACTAAGCTTCAACAACAACCGTCCACTTCCACTAAGCTTCAACAACAACCGTCCACTTCCACTAAGCTTCAACAACAACCGTCCACTGCCACTAAGCTTCAACAACAACCGTCCACTTCCACTAAGCTTCAACAACAACAGTCGAATTCCACTAAGCTTCAACAACCGTCCACTGCCACTAAGCTTCAACAACAACCGTCCACTGCCACTAAGCTTCAACAACAACCGTCCACTGACATTAAGCTTCAACCACAACCGTCCAATGACACAAAGCTTCTACCACAACCGTCCACTGCCAATTAGTTTGAACCACACCTTCCACTAACATTAAGCTTCAACCACCACATTCCACTGTCACTAAGCTTCAACAACAACCGTCCTCTTCCACTAAGCTTCAACAACAACCGTCCACTGCCACTAAGCTTCAACAACAACAGTCGAATTCCACTAAGCTTCAACAACCGTCCACTGCCACTAAGCTTCAACAACAACCGTCCACTGCCACTAAGCCTCAACGACAACCGTCCACTGCCACTAAGCTTCAACAACCGTCCACTTACACTAAGCTTCAACAACAACCGTCCACTGCCACTAAGCTTCAACAACAACCGTCCACTTCCACTAAGCTTCAACAACAACCGTCCACTTCCACTAAGCTTCAACAACAACAGTCCACTGACACTAAGCTTCAACCACAACCGTCCACTTCCAATAAGCTTTAACAACAACCGTCCACTGACACTAAGCTTCAACAACAACCGTCCACTTCCACTAAGCTTCAACAACAACCGTCCACTGCCACTAAGCTTCAACAACAACAGTCGATTCCACTAAGCTTCAACAACCGTCCACTGCCACTAAGCTTCAACAACAACCGTCCACTGCCACTAAGCTTCAACAACAACAGTCGAATTCCACTAAGCTTCAACAACCGTCCACTGCCACTAAGCTTCAACAACAACCGTCCACTGCCACTAAGCTTCAACGACAACCGTCCACTGCCACTAAGCTTCAACCACAACCGTCCACTCCACTAAGCTTCAACAACAACCGTCCACTGCCAATAAGCTTTAACAACAACAGTCCACTGACATTAAGCTTCAACCACAACCGTCCACTGCCACTAAGCTTCAACCACAACCGTCCACTTCCAATAAGCTTTAACAACAACCGTCCACTGACATAAGCTTCAACACAACCGTCCACTGACACTAAGCTTCAACAGCAACCGTCCACTGCCACTAAGCTTCAACAACAACAGTCGAATTCCACTAAGCTTCAACAACCGTCCACTGCCACTAAGCTTCAACAACCGTCCACTACCACTAAGCTTCAACAACAACCGTCCACTGCCACTAAGCTTCAACCACAACCGTCCACTTCCACTAAGCTTCAACAACAACCGTCCACTTCCACTAAGCTTCAACAACAACCGTCCACTGCCACTAAGCTTCAACAACAACAGTCGAATTCCACTAAGCTTCAACAACCGTCCACTGCCACTAAGCTTCAACAACAACCGTCCACTGCCACTAAGCTTCAACAACAACCGTCCACTGCCACTAAGCTTCAACCACAACCGTCCACTTACACTAAGCTTCAACAACAACCGTCCACTGCCAATAAGCTTCAACAACAACCGTCACTCCACTAAGCTTCAACAACAACCGTCCACTTCCACTAAGCTTCAACAACAACCGTCCACTGACACTAAGCTTCAACCACAACCGTCCACTTCCAATAAGCTTAACAACAACAGTCACTTCCACTAAGCTTCAACAACAACGTCCACTGCCACTAAGCTTCAACAACAACCGTCCACTGCCACTAAGCTTCAACAACAACAGTCGAATTCCACTAAGCTTCAACAACCGTCCACTGCCACTAAGCTTCAACAACAACCGTCCACTGCCACTAAGCTTCAACCACAACCGTCCACTTCCACTAAGCTTCAACCACAACCGTCCACTTCCACTAAGCTTCAACAACAACCGTCCACTGCCACTAAGCTTCAACAACAACAGTCGAATTCCACTAAGCTTCAACAACCGTCCACTGCCACTAAGCTTCAACAACAACCGTCCACTGCCACTAAGCTTCAACAACAACCGTCCACTGCCACTAAGCTTCAACCACAACCGTCCACTTCCACTAAGCTTCAACAACAACCGTCCACTGCCACTAAGCTTCAACAACAACCGTCCACTGCCACTAAGCTTCAACAACAACAGTCGAATTCCACTAAGCTTCAACAACCGTCCACTGCCACTAAGCTTCAACAACAACCGTCCACTGCCACTAAGCTTCAACCACAACCGTCCACTTCCACTAAGCTTCAACAACAACCGTCCACTTCCACTAAGCTTCAACAACAACCGTCCACTGCCACTAAGCTTCAACAACAACAGTCGAATTCCACTAAGCTTCAACAACCGTCCACTGCCACTAAGCTTCAACGACAACCGTCCACTGCCACTAAGCTTCAACCACAACCGTCCACTTCCACTAAGCTTCAACAACAACCGTCCACTGCCAATAAGCTTCAACAACAACCGTTCACTTCCACTAAGCTTCAACAACAACCGTCCACTTCCACTAAGCTTCAACAACAACAGTCCACTGACACTAAGCTTCAACCACAACCGTCCACTTCCAATAAGCTTTAACAACAACCGTCCACTGACACTAAGCTTCAACCACAACCGTCCAATGACACTAAGCTTCAACAACAACCGTCACTTCCACTAAGCTTCAACAACAACCGTCCACTGCCACTAAGCTTCAACAACAACCGTCCACTGCCACTAAGCTTCAACAACAACAGTCGAATTCCACTAAGCTTCAACAACCGTCCACTGCCACTAAGCTTCAACAACAACCGTCCACTGCCACTAAGCTTCAACGACAACCGTCCACTGCTTGCACTGCCACTAAGCTTCAACCACAACCGTCCACTTCCACTTAGCTTCAACAACAACCGTCCACTGCCAATAAGCTTTAACAACAACAGTCCACTGACATTAAGCTTCAACCACAACCGTCCACTGCCACTAAGCTTCAACCACAACCGTCCACTGCCACTAAGCTTCAACCACAATCGTCCACTTCCAATAAGCTTTAACAACAACCATCCACTGACATTAAGCTTCAACAACAACCGTCCAATGACACTAAGCTTCAACCACAACCGTCCACTGTCAATAAGCTTCAACAACAACCGTCCACTTCCACTAAGCTTAAACAACAACCGTCCACTGTCACTAAGCTTCTACCACAACCGTCCACTGACATTAAGCTTCAACCACAACATTTCACTGTCACTAAGCTTCAACAACAACGGTCCACTGCCACTAAGCTTCAACCACAACGATCATCTGCCATTAAGCTTTAACCACAATGGTCCACTGCCAATAAGCTTCAGCAACAATGGTCCACTGCCACTAGGCTTCAACAACAACGGTCCACATCCACTAAGCTTCAACTACAACGGTCGACTGCCAATGAGCTTCAACCACAACCGTGCACTGTCAATAAGCTTCAACAACAACCGTCCACTTCCACTAAGCTTCAACAACAACCGCCCACTTCCACTAAGCTTCAACAACAACCGTCCTCTTCCACTAAGCTTCAACAACAACCGTCCACTGCCACTAAGCTTCAACAACAACCGTCCACTTCAACTAAGCTTCAACAACAACAATCGAATTCCACTAAGCTTCAACAACCGTCCACTGCCACTAAGCTTCAACAACAACCGTCCACAGCCACTAAGCTTCAACAACAACCGTCCACTGACATTAAGCTTCAACCACAACCGTCCAATGACACTAAGCTTCTACCACAACCGTCCACTGCCAATAAGCTTGAACCACACCTTCCACTAACATTAAGCTTCAACCACCACATTCCACTGTCACTAAGCTTCAACAACAACCGTCCACTGCCAATAAGCTTCGACAACAACCGTTCACTTCCACTAAGCTTCAACAACAACCGTCCACTTCCACTAAGCTTCAACAACAACAGTCCACTGACACTAAGCTTCAACCACAACCGTCCACTTCCAATAAGCTTTAACAACAACCGTCCACTGACATTAAGCTTCAACCACAACCGTTCAATGACACTAAGCTTCAACAACAACCGTCCACTTACACTAAGCTTCAACCACAACCGCCCACTGCCACTAAGCTTCAACCACAACCGTCCACTTACACTAAGCTTCAACCACAATAGTCCACTGCCACTAAGCTTCAACCACAACCGTCCACTGCCACTAAGCTTCAACAACAACCGCCCACTGCCACTAAGCTTCAACAACAACCGCCCACTGACAATAAGCTTCAACCACAACCGTCCACTGCCACTAAGCTTCAACCACAACCGTCCACTGCCACTAAGCTTCAACAACAACGGTCCACTGCCACTAAGCTTCAACAAAAACGGTCCACTTCCACTAAGCTTCAACAACAACGGTCCACTGCCAATAATCTTCAACACAACAATCCACTGCCAATAAACGTCAACAACAACGGTCCACTTCCACTAAGCTTCAACAACAACGGTCCACTGCCAATAAGCTTCAACCACAACCGTCCACTGTCAATAAGCTTCAACAACAACCGTCACCTTCCACTAAGCTTAAACAACAACCGTCCACTGTCACTAAGCTTCTACCACAACCGTCCACTGACATTAAGCTTCAACCACAATATTTCACTGTCACTAAGCTTCAACAACAACGGTCCAATGCCACTAAGCTTCAACCACAACGGTCCACTGCCATTAAGCTTTAACCACAACGGTCCACTGCCACTAAGCTTCAACAACAACGGTCCACTACCACTAGGCTTCAACAACAACGGTCCACTTCCACTAAGCTTCAACAACAACGGTCCACTGCCAATAAGCTTCAACCACAACCGTCCACTGCCAATAAGCTTCAACAACAATGGTCCACATCCACTAAGCATCAACAACAACGGTCCACTGCCAATAAGCTTCAACCACAACCGTCCACTGTCAATAAGCTTCAACAACAACCGTCCACTTCCACTAAGCTTCAAAAACAACCGCCCACTTCCACTAAGCTTCAACAACAACCGTCCACTGCCACTAAGCTTCAACAACAACCGTCCACTTCCATTAAGCTTCAAAAACAACAGTCGAATTCCACTAAGCTTCAACAACCGTCCACTGCCACTAAGCTTCAACAACAACCGTCCACTGCCACTAAGCTTCAACAACAACCGTCCACTGACATTAAGCTTCAACCACAACCGTCCAATGACACAAAGCTTCTACCACAACCGTCCACTGCCAATTAGCTTGAACCACACCTTCCACTAACATTAAGCTTCAACCACCACATTCCACTGTCACTAAGCTTCAACAACAACCGTCCACTTCCAATAAGCTTCAACAACAACCGTCCACTGCCACTAAGCTTCAACCACAACCGTCCACTTACACTAAGCTTCAACAACAACCGTCCACTGCCAATAAGCTTCAACAACAACCGTTCACTTCCACTAAGCTTCAACAACAACCGTCCACTTCCACTAAGCTTCAACAACAACAGTCCACTGACACTAAGCTTCAACCACAACCGTCCACTTCCAATAAGCTTTAACAACAACCGTCAACTGACAATAAGCTTCAACCACAACCGTCCAATGACACTAAGCTTCAACAACAACCGTCCACTTCCACTAAGCTTTAACAACAACCGTCCACTGCCACTAAGCTTCAACAACAACAGTCGAATTCCACTAAGCTTCAACAACCGTCCACTGCCACTAAGCTTCAACAACAACCGTCCACTGCCACTAAGCTTCAACAACAACATTCGAATTCCACTAAGCTTCAACAACCGTCCACTGCCACTAAGCTTCAACAACAACCGTCCACTGCCACTAAGCTTCAACAACAACCGTCCACTGACATTAAGCTTCAACCACAACCGTCCAATGACATTAAGCTTCTACCACAACCGTCCACTGCCAATAAGCTTGAACCACAATCTTCCACTGACATTAAGCCTCAACCACAACATTCCACTGTCACTAAGCTTCAACAACAACCGTCCACTTCCACTAAGCATCAACAGCAACCGTCCACTGCCACTAAGCTTCAACAACAACAGTCGAATTCCACTAAGCTTCAACAACCGTCCACTGCCACTAAGCTTCAACAACAACCGTCCACTGCCACTAAGCTTCAACAACAACCGCCCACTGCCACTAAGCTACAACCACAACCGTCCACTTCCACTAAGCTTCAACAACAACCGTCCACTGCCAATAAGCTTCAACAACAACCGTCCTCTTCCAATAAGCTTCAACAACAACCGTCCACTGCCACTAAGCTTCAACCGCAACATTCCACTGCCACTAAGCTTCAAACACAACCGTCCATTGACACTAAGCTTCAACCACAACATTCCACTGCCACTAATCTTCAACCACAACCGTTCACTGCCACTAAGCTTCAACCACAACCGTCCACTTCCAATAAGCTTTAACAACAACCGTCCACTGACATTAAGCTTCAACCATAACCGTCCAATGACACTAAGGTTCTACCACAACCGTCCACTGCCAATAAGCTTGAACCACAAACGTCCACTGAAATTAAGCTTCAACCACAACATTTCACTGTCACTAAGCTTCAACAACAACCGTCCACTTCCACTAAGCTTCAACAACAACCGTCCACTTCCACTAAGCTTCAACAACAACCGCCCACTTCCACTAAGCTTCAACAACAACCGTCCACTTCCACTAAGCTTCAACAACAACCGTCCACTGCCACTAAGCTTCAACAAAAACCGTCCACTGCCAATAAGCTTGAACCACAAACGTCCACTGAAATTAAGCTTCAACCACAACATTCCACTGTCACTAAGCTTCAACAACAACCGTCCACTTCCACTAAGCTTCAACAACAACCGTCCACTTCCACTAAGCTTCAACAACAACAACCGCCTACTTCCACTAAGCTTCAACAACAACCGTCCACTGCCACTAAGCTTCAACAACAACCGTCCACTGCCAATAAGCTTCAACCACAACCGTCCACTGCCACTAAGCTTCAACAACAACAGTCGAATTCCACTAAGCTTCAAGAACCGTCCACTGCCAGTAAACTTCAACAACAATCGTCCACTGCCACTAAGCTTCAACAACAACCGTCCACTGCCACTAAGCTTCAACCACAACCGTCCACTTCCACTAAGCTTCAACAACAACCGTCAACTGCCAATACGCTTCAACAACAACCGTCCACTTCCACTAAGCTTCAACAACAACCGTCCAGTGCCACTAAGCTTCAACCACAACATTCCACTGCCACTAAGCTTCAAACACAACCGTCCACTGACACTAAGCTTCAACCACAACATTCCACTGCCACTAATCTTCAACCACAACCGTCCACTGCCACTAAGCTTCAACAACAACCGTCCACTGACACTAAGCTTCAACAACAACCGCCCACTGCCACTAAGCTTAAACCACAACCGTCCACTTACACTAAGCTTCAACCACAACCGTCCAATGCCACTAAGCTTCAACTACAACCGTCCACAGCCACTAAGCTTCAACAACAACCGCCCACTGCCACTAAGCTTCAACAACAACCGCCCACTGACAATAAGCTTCAACCACAACCGTCAACTGCCATTAAGCTTCAACCACAACCGTCCACTGACATTAAACTTCAACCACAACATTCCACTGTCACTAAGCTTCCACAACAACCGTACACTGCCAATAAGCTTCAACCACAACCGTCCACTGCCACTAAGCTTCAACAACAACGGTCCACTGCCACTAAGCTTCAACAACAACGATCCACTGCCAATAAGCTTGAACCACAAACGTCAACTGAAATTAAGCTTCAACCACAACATTCCACTGTCACTAAGCTTCAACAACAACCGTCCACTTCCAAATAGCTTCAACCAAAACCGTCAACTGCCATTAAGCTTCAACCACAACCGTCCACTGACATTAAACTTCAACCACAACATTCCACTGTCACTAAGCTTCCACAACAACCGTACACTGCCAATAAGCTTCAACCACAACCGTCCACTGCCACTAAGCTTCAACAACAACGGTCCACTGCCACTAAGCTTCAACAACAACCGTCCACTGCCAATAAGCTTGAACCACAAACGTCCACTGAAATTAAGCTTCAACCACAACATTCCACTGTCACTAAGCTTCAAACACAACCGTCCACTGACACTAAGCTTCAACCACAACATTCCACTGCCACTAATCTTCAACCACAACCGTCCACTGCCACTAAGCTTCAACAACAACCGTCCACTGACACTAAGCTTCAACAACAACCGCCCACTGCCACTAAGCTTCAACCACAACAGTCCACTTACACTAAGCTTCAACCACAACCGTCCACTGCCACTACGCTTAAACGACAACCGTCCACAGCCACTAAGCTTCAACAACAACCGCCCACTGCCACTAAGCTTCAACAACAACCGCCCACTGACAATAAGCTTCAACCACAACCGTCAACTGCAATTAAGCTTCAACCACAACCGTCCACTGACATTAAACTTCAACAACAACATTCCACTGTCACTAAGCTTCAACAACAACCGTCCACTGCCAATAAGCTTCAACCACTACCGTCCACTGCCACTAAGCTTCAACAACAACGGTCAACTGCCACTAAGCTTCAACAAAAACGGTCCACTTCCACTAAGCTTCAACAACAACGGTCCACTGCCAATAATCTTCAACACAACAATCCACTGCCAATTAACTTCAACAAGAACGGTCCACTTCTACTAAGCTTCAACAACAACGGTCCACTGCCAATAAGCTTCAACCACAACTGTCCACTGTCAATAAGTTTCAACAACAACCGTCCACTTCCACTAAGCTTAAACAACAACCGTCCACTGTCACTAAGCTTCTACCACAACCGTCCACTGACATTAAGCTTCAACCACAACATTTCACTGTCACTAAGCTTCAACAACAACGGTCCACTGCCACTAAGATTCAACCACAACGGTCCACTGCCATTAAGCTTTAACCACAACCCTCCACTGACATTAAACTTCAACCACAACATTCCACTGTCACTAAGCTTCAACAACAACCGTCCACTGCCACTAAGCTTCAACCACAACCGTCCACTGCCACTAAGCTTCAACAACAACGGTCCACTGCCACTAAGCTTCAACAACAACGGTCCACTTCCACTAAACTTCAACAACAACGGTCCACTGCCAATAAGCTTCAACCACAACCGTCCACTGCCAATAAGCTTCAACAACAACGGTCCAGATCCACTAAGCTTCAACAACAACGGTCCACTGCCAATAAACTTCAACCGCAACCGTCCACTTTCAATAAGCTTCAACACCAACCGTCCACTTCCACTAAGCTTCAACAACAACCGCCCACTTCCACTAAGCTTCAACAACAACCGTCCACTTCCACTAATCTTCAACAACAACCGTCCACTGCCACTAAGCTTCAACAACAACCGTCCACTACAATAAGCTTCGACCACAACCGTCCACTGCCATTAAGCTTCAACAACAACAGTCGAATTCCACTAAGCTTCAACAACAACCGTCCACTGCCACTAATCTTCAACAACAACCGTCCACTGACATTAAGCTTCAACCACAACCGTCCAATGACACTAAGCTTCTACCACAACCGTCCACTGCCAATAAGCTTGAACCACAACCTTCCACTGACATTAAGCTTCAACCACAACATTCCACTGTCACTAAGCTTCAACAACAACCGTCCACTTCCATTAAGCTTCAACAGCAACCGTCCACTGCCACTAAGCTTCAACAACAACAGTCGAATTCCACTAAGTTTCAACAACCGTCCACTGCAACTAAGCTTCAACAACAACCGTCCACTGCCACTAACCTTCAACAACAACCGTCCACTGCCACTAGGCTTCAACCACAACCGTCCACTGCTACTAAGCTTCAACAACAACCGTCCACTGACACTAAGCTTCAACAACAACCGTCCACTGCCAATAAGCTTCAACCACAACCGTCGACTTCCAATAAGCTTTAACAACAACCGTCCACTAACATTAAGATTCAACCACAACCGTCCAATGACACTAAGCTTCTACCACAACCGTCCACTGCCAATACGCTAGCATTACAACCGTCCACTGACATTAAGCTTCAACCACAACATTCCACTGTCACTATGCTTCAACAACAACCGTCCACTTCCACTAAGCTTCAACAACAACAGTTGAATTCCACTAAGCTTCAACAACCGTCCACTGCCACTAAGCTTCAACAACAACTGTCCACTGCCACTAAGCTTCAACAACAACCGTCCACTGCCAATAAGCTTCAACCACAACCGTCCACTTCCACTAAGCCTCAACAACAACCGTCCACTGCCAATAAGCTCCAACAACAACCGTCCACTTCCACTATGCTTCAACAACAACCGTCCACTGCCACTAAGCTTCAACCACAACATTCCACTGCCACTAAGCTTCAAACAAAACCGTCCACTGACACTAAGCTTCAACCACAACATTCCACTGCCACTAATCTTCAACCACAACCGTCCACTGCCACTAAGCTTCAACAACAACCGTCCACTGACACTAAGCTTCAACAACAACCGTCCACTGCCACTAAGCTTCAACAACAACCGTCCACTTCCACTATAAGCTTCATCAACAACAGTCCACTGACTCTAAGCTTCAACCACAACCGTACACTTCCAATAAGCTTTAACAACAACCGTCCACTGACACTAAGCTTCAACCACAACATTCCACTGCCACTAATCTTCAACCACAACCGTCCACTGCCACTAAGCTTCAACAACAACCGTCCACTGCCACTAAGCTTCAACAACAACCGTCCACTTCCACTATAAGCTTCAACAACAACAGTCCACTGACTCTAAGCTTCAACCACAACCGTACACTTCCAATAAGCTTTAACAACAACCGTACACTGCCAATAAGCTTCAACCACAACCGTCCACTGCCACTAAGCTTCAACAACAACGGTCCACTGCCACTAAGCTTCAACAACAACCGTCCACTGCCAATAAGCTTGAACCACAAACGTCCACTGAAATTAAGCTTCAACCACAACATTCCACTGTCACTAAGCTTCAACAACAACCGTCCACTTCCAAATAGCTTCAACAACAACCGTCCTCTGCCAGTAAGCTTCAACAACAACCGTCCACTGCCACTAAGATTCAACAACAACCGTCCACTGCCACTAAGCTTCAACCACAACCGTCCACTTCCACTAAGCTTCAACAACAACCGTCCACTGCCAATACGCTTCAACAACAACCGTCCAATTCCACTAAGCTTCAACAACAACCGTCCACTGCCACTAAGCTTCAACCACAACATTCCACTGCCACTAAGCTTCAAACACAACCGTCCACTGACACTAAGCTTCAACCACAACATTCCACTGCCACTAATCTTCAACCACAACCGTCCACTGCCACTAAGCTTCAACAACAACCGTCCACTGACACTAAGCTTCAACAACAACCGCCCACTGCCACTAAGCTTCAACCACAACAGTCCACTTACACTAAGCTTCAACCACAACCGTCCACTGCCACTACGCTTAAACGACAACCGTCCACAGCCACTAAACTTCAACAACAACCGCCCACTGCCACTAAGCTTCAACAACAACCGCCCACTGACAATAAGCTTCAACCACAACCGTCAACTGCAATTAAGCTTCAACCACAACCGTCCACTGACATTAAACTTCAACAACAACATTCCACTGTCACTAAGCTTCAACAACAACCGTCCACTGCCAATAAGCTTCAACCACTACCGTCCACTGCCACTAAGCTTCAACAACAACGGTCCACTGCCACTAAGCTTCAACAAAAACGGTCCACTTCCACTAAGCTTCAACAACAACGGTCCACTGCCAATAATCTTCAACACAACAATCCACTGCCAATAAACTTCAACAAGAACGGTCCACTTCTACTAAGCTTCAACAACAACGGTCCACTGCCAATAAGCTTCAACCACAACTGTCCACTGTCAATAAGTTTCAACAACAACCGTCCACTTCCACTAAGCTTAAACAACAACCGTCCACTGTCACTAAGCTTCTACCACAACCGTCCACTGACATTAAGCTTCAACCACAACATTTCACTGTCACTAAGCTTCAACAACAACGGTCCACTGCCACTAAGATTCAAGCACAACGGTCCACTGCCATTAAGCTTTAACCACAACCCTCCACTGACATTAAACTTCAACCACAACATTCCACTGTCACTAAGCTTCAACAACAACCGTCCACTGCCAATAAGCTTCAACCACAACCGTCCACTGCCACTAAGCTTCAACAACAACGGTCCACTGCCACTAAGCTTCAACAACAACGGTCCACTTCCACTAAGCTTCAACAACAACGGTCCACTGCCAATAAGCTTCAACCACAACCGTCCACTGCCAATAAGCTTCAACAACAACGGTCCACATCCACTAAGCTTCAACAACAACGGTCCACTGCCAATAAACTTCAACCACAACCGTCCACTGTCAATAAGCTTCAACACCAACCGTCCACTTCCACTAAGCTTCAACAACAACCGCCCACTTCCACTAAGCTTCAACAACAACCGTCCACTTCCACTAAGCTTCAACAACAACCGTCCACTGCCACTAAGCTTCAACAACAACCGTCCACTACAATAAGCTTCGACCACAACCGTCCACTGCCATTAAGCTTCACAACAACAGTCGAATTCCACTAAGCTTCAACAACAACCGTCCACTGCCACTAATCTTCAACAACAACCGTCCACTGACATTAAGCTTCAACAACAACCGTCCAATGACACTAAGCTTCTACCACAACCGTCCACTGCCAATAAGCTTGAACCACAACCTTCCACTGACATTAAGCTTCAACCACAACATTCCACTGTCACTAAGCTTCAATAACAACCGTCCACTTCCACTAAGCTTCAACAGCAACCGTCCACTGCCACTAAGCTTCAACAACAACAGTCGAATTCCACTAAGTTTCAACAACCGTCCACTGCCACTAAGCTTCAACAACAACCGTCCACTGCCACTAACCTTCAACAACAACCGTCCACTGCCACTAGGCTTCAACCACAACCGTCCACTGCTACTAAGCTTCAACAACAACCGTCCACTGACACTAAGCTTCAACAACAACCGTCCACTGCCAATAAGCTTCAACCACAACCGTCGACTTCCAATAAGCTTTAACAACAACCGTCCACTAACATTAAGCTTCAACCACAACCGTCCAATGACACTAAGCTTCTACCACAACCGTCCACTGCCAATACGCTAGCACCACAACCGTCCACTGACATTAAGCTTCAACCACAACATTCCACTGTCACTATGCTTCAACAACAACCGTCCACTTCCACTAAGCTTCAACAACAACAGTTGAATTCCACTAAGCTTCAACAACCGTCCACTGCCACTAAGCTTCAACAACAACTGTCCACTGCCACTAAGCTTCAACAACAACCGTCCACTGCCAATAAGCTTCAACCACAACCGTCCACTTCCACTAAGCCTCAACAACAACCGTCCACTGCCAATAAGCTCCAACAACAACCGTCCACTTCCACTATGCTTCAACAACAACCGTCCACTGCCACTAAGCTTCAACCACAACATTCCACTGCCACTAATCTTCAACCACAACCGTCCACTGCCACTAAGCTTCAACAACAACCGTCCACTGACACTAAGCTTCAACAACAACCGTCCACTGCCACTAAGCTTCAACAACAACCGTCCACTTCCACTATAAGCTTCAACAACAACAGTCCACTGACTCTAAGCTTCAACCACAACCGTACACTTCCAATAAGCTTTAACAACAACCGTCCACTGACATTAAGCTTCAACCACAACCGTCCAATGACACTAAGCTTCTACCACAACCGTCCACTGCCAATAAGCTTGAACCACAACCGTCCACTGACATTAAGCATCAACCACAACATTCCACTGTCACTAAGCTTCAACAACAACCGTCCACTTCCACTAAGCTTCAACAACAACCGTCCACTTCCACTAAGCTTCAAACACAACCGTCCACTGACACTAAGCTTCGACCACAACATTCCACTGCCACTAAGCTTCAACAACAACCGTCCACTGCC
The DNA here is from genome assembly GCA_014843695.1 of Archivesica marissinica. Lineage (NCBI taxonomy): Eukaryota > Metazoa > Mollusca > Bivalvia > Venerida > Vesicomyidae > Archivesica > Archivesica marissinica. Next base: position 59,284,284 of record CM026402.1, read on the forward strand.
ACTAAGCTTCAACCACAACATTCCTCTGCCACTAAGCTTCAAACACAACCTTGCACTGACACTAAGCTTCAACCACAACATTCCACTGCCACTAATCTTCAACCACAACCGTCCACTGCCACTAAGCTTCAACAACAACTGTCCACTGACACTAAGCTTCAAAAACAACCGTCCACTGACACTAAGCTTCAACCACAACCGTCCATTTCCAATAAGCTTTAACGAAAACCGTCCACTGACATTAAGCTTCAACCACAACCGTCCAATAACACTAAGCTTCTACCACAACCGTCCACTGCCAATAAGATTGAACCACAACCGTCCACTGACATTAAGCTTCAACCACAACATTCCACTGTCACTAAGCTTCAACAACAACCGTCCACTTCCACTAAGCTTCAACAACAACCGTCCACTTCCACTAAGCTTCATCAACAACAGTCCACTGTCACTAAGCTTCAACAACAGCGGTCCACTGCCACTAAGCTTCAACAACAACGGTCCACTGTCAATAGGCTTCAACGACAACCGTCCACTGTCACTAAGCTTCAACAACAACCGTCCACTTCCACTAAGCTTCAACAACAACCGTCCACTGCCACTAAGCTTCAACCACAACATTACACTGCCACTAAGCTTCAAACGCAACCGTCCACTGACACTACGCTTCAACCACAACATTCCATTGCCACTAATCTTCAACCACAACCGTCCAATGCCACTAAGCTTCAACAACAACAGTCCACTGACACTAAGCTTCCACAACAACCGTCCACTGCCACTAAGCTTCAACAACAACCATCCACTTCTACTAAGCTTCAACAACAACAGTCCACTGACACTAAGCTTCAACCACAACGGTCCACTGCCAATAATCTTCAACACAACAGTCCACTGCCAATAAACTTCAACAACAACGGTCCACTGCCAATAAGCTTCAACCACAACCGCCCACTGTCAATAAGCTTCAACAACAACCGTCCACTTCCACTAGGCTTAAACAACAACCATCCACTGCCACTAAGCTTCTACCACAACCGTCCACTGACATTAAGCTTCAATCACAACATTTGACTGTCACTAAGCTTCAACAACAACCGTCCACTGCCATTAAGCTTCAACCACAACGTTCCACTGCCATTAAGCTTTAACCACAACGGTCCACTGCCAATAAGCTTCAATCACAACCGTCCACTGCCACTAAGCCTCAACAACAACCGTCCACTGACACTAAGCTACAACAACAACAGTCCACTGACACTAAGCTTCAACCACAACGGTCCACTTCCAATAAGCTTTAACAACAACCGTCAACTGACATTAAGCTTCAACCACAACCGTCCAATGACACTAAGCTTCTACCACAACCGTCCACTGCCAATAAGCTTGAACCACAACCTTCCACTGACATTAAGCTTCAACCACAACATTCCACTGTCACTAAGCTTCAACAACAACCGTCCATTTCCACTAAGCTTCAACAACAACCGTCCACTCCCACTAAGCTTCAACAACAACAGTCGAATTCCACTAAGCTTCAACAACCGTCCACTGCCACTAAGCTTCAACAACAACCGTCCACTGCCACTAAGCTTTAACAACAACCGTCCACTGCCACTAAGCTTCAAACACAACCGTCCACTTCCACTAAGCTTCAACAACTACCGTCCACTGCCAATAAGCTTCAACAACAACCGTCCACTTCCACTAAGCTTCAACAACAACCGTCCACTGCCACTAAGCTTCAACCACAACCTTGCACTGACACTAAGCTTCAACGACAACATTCCACTGCCACTAATCTTCAACCACAACCGTCCACTGCCACTAAGCTTCAACAACAACTGTCCACTGACACTAAGCTTCAAAAACAACCGTCCACTGACACTAAGCTTCAACCACAACCGTCCACTTCCAATAAGCTTTAACGAAAACCGTCCACTGACATTAAGCTTCAACCACAACCGTCCAATAACACTAAGCTTCTACCACAACCGTCCAATAACACTAAGCTTCTACCACAACCGTCCACTGCCAATAAGCTTGAACCACAACCGTCCACTGACATTAAGCTTCAACCACAACATTCCACTGTCACTAAGCTTCAACAACAACCGTCCACTTCCACTAAGCTTCAACAACAACCGTCCACTTCCACTAAGCTTCATCAAAAACAGTCCACTGTCACTAAGCTTCAACAACAACGGTCCACTGCCACTAAGCTTAAACAACAACGTTCCACTGTCAATAGGCTTCAACGACAACCGTCCACTGTCACTAAGCTTCAACAACAACCGTCCACTTCCACTAAGCTTCAACAACAACCGTCCACTGCCACTAAGCTTCAACCACAACATTACACTGCCACTAAGCTTCAAACGCAACCGTCCACTGCCATTAAGCTTCAACCACAACATTCCACTGCCACTAAGCTTCAAACACAACCGTCCACTGACACTAAGCTTCAACCACAACATTCCACTGCCACTAATCTTCAACCACAACCGTCCACTGCCACTAAGCTTCAACAACAACCGTCCACTGACACTAAGCTTCAACAACAACCGCCCACTGCCACTAAGCTTCAACCACAACAGTCCACTTACACTAAGCTTCAACCACAACCGTCCACTGCCACTACGCTTAAACGACAACCGTCCACAGCCACTAAGCTTCAACAACAACCGCCCACTGCCACTAAGCTTCAACAACAACCGCCCACTGACAATAAGCTTCAACCACAACCGTCAACTGCAATTAAGCTTCAACCACAACATTCCACTGACATTAAACTTCAACAACAACATTCCACTGTCACTAAGCTTCAACAACAACCGTCCACTGCCAATAAGCTTCAACAACAACGGTACACTGCCACTAAGCTTCAACAAAAACGGTCCACTTCCACTAAGCTTCAACAACAACGGTCCACTGCCAATAATCTTCAACACAACAATCCACTGCCAATAAACTTCAACAAAAACGGTCCACTTCTACTAAGCTTCAACAACAACGGTCCACTGCCAATAAGCTTCAACCACAACTGTCCACTGTCAATAAGTTTCAACAACAACCGTCCACTTCCACTAAGCTTAAACAACAACCGTCCACTGTCACTAAGTTTCTACCACAACCGTCCACTGACATTAAGCTTCAACCACAACATTTCACTGTCACTAAGCTTCAACAACAACGGTCCACTGCCACTAAGATTCAACCACAACGGTCCACTGCCATTAAGCTTTAACCACAACCCTCCACTGACATTAAACTTCAACCACAACATTCCACTGTCACTAAGCTTCAACAACAACCGTCCACTGCCAATAAGCTTCAACCACAACCGTCCACTGCCACTAAGCTTCAACAACAACGGTCCACTGCCACTAAGCTTCAACAACAACGGTCCACTTCCACTAAACTTCAACAACAACGGTCCACTGCCAATAAGCTTCAACCACAACCGTCCACTGCCAATAAGCTTCAACAACAACGGTCCACATCCACTAAGCTTCAACAACAACGGTCCACTGCCAATAAACTTCAACCACAACCGTCCACTGTCAATAAGCTTCAACACCAACCGTCCACTTCCACTAAGCTTCAACAACAACCGTCCACTTCCACTAAGCTTCAACAACAACCGTCCACTGCCACTAAGCTTCAACAACAACCGTCCACTACAATAAGCTTCGACAACAACCGCCCACTTCCACTAAGCTTCAACAACAACCGTCCACTTCCACTAAGCTTCAACAACAACCGTCCACTGCCACTAAGCTTCAACAACAACCGTCCACTACAATAAGCTTCGACCACAACCGTCCACTGCCATTAAGCTTCAACAACAACAGTCGAATTCCACTAAGCTTCAACAACAACCGTCCACTGCCACTAATCTTCAACAACAACCGTCCACTGACATTAAGCTTCAACCACAACCGTCCAATGACACTAAGCTTCTACCACAACCGTCCACTGCCAATAAGCTTGAACCACAACCTTCCACTGACATTAAGCTTCAACCACAACATTCCACTGTCACTAAGCTTCAACAACAACCGTCCACTTCCACTAAGCTTCAACAGCAACCGTCCACTGCCACTAAGCTTCAACAACAACAGTCGAATTCCACTAAGTTTCAACAACCGTCCACTGCCACTAAGCTTCAACAACAACCGTCCACTGCCACTAACCTTCAACAACAACCGTCCACTGCCACTAGGCTTCAACCACAACCGTCCACTGCTACTAAGCTTCAACAACAACCGTCCACTGACACTAAGCTTCAACAACAACCGTCCACTGCCAATAAGCTTCAACCACAACCGTCGACTTCCAATAAGCTTTAACAACAACCGTCCACTAACATTAAGCTTCAACCACAACCGTCCAATGACACTAAGCTTCTACCACAACCGTCCACTGCCAATACGCTTGAACCACAACCGTCCACTGACATTAAGCTTCAACCACAACATTCCACTGTCACTATGCTTCAACAACAACCGTCCACTTCCACTAAGCTTCAACAACAACAGTTGAATTCCACTAAGCTTCAACAACCGTCCACTGCCACTAAGCTTCAACAACAACCGTCCACTGCCAATAAGCTTCAACCACAACCGTCCACTTCCACTAAGCCTCAACAACAACCGTCCACTGCCAATAAGCTCCAACAACAACCGTCCACTTCCACTATGCTTCAACAACAACCGTCCACTGCCACTAAGCTTCAACCACAACATTCCACTGCCACTAAGCTTCAAACAAAACCGTCCACTGACACTAAGCTTCAACCACAACATTCCACTGCCACTAATCTTCAACCACAACCGTCCACTGCCACTAAGCTTCAACAACAACCGTCCACTGACACTAAGCTTCAACAACAACCGTCCACTGCCACTAAGCTTCAACAACAACCGTCCACTTCCACTATAAGCTTCAACAACAACAGTCCACTGACTCTAAGCTTCAACCACAACCGTACACTTCCAATAAGCTTTAACAACAACCGTCCACTGACATTAAGCTTCAACCACAACCGTCCAATGACACTAAGCTTCTACCACAACCGTCCACTGCCAATAAGCTTGAACCACAACCGTCCACTGACATTAAGCATCAACCACAACATTCCACTGTCACTAAGCTTCAACAACAACCGTCCACTTCCACTAAGCTTCAACAACAACCGTCCACTTCCACTAAGCTTCAAACACAACCGTCCACTGACACTAAGCTTCGACCACAACATTCCACTGCCACTAAGCTTCAACAACAACCGTCCACTGCCACTAAGCTTCAACCACAACATTCCTCTGCCACTAAGCTTCAAACACAACCTTGCACTGACACTAAGCTTCAACCACAACATTCCACTGCCACTAATCTTCAACCACAACCGTCCACTGCCACTAAGCTTCAACAACAACTGTCCACTGACACTAAGCTTCAAAAACAACCGTCCACTGACACTAAGCTTCAACCACAACCGTCCATTTCCAATAAGCTTTAACGAAAACCGTCCACTGACATTAAGCTTCAACCACAACCGTCCAATAACACTAAGCTTCTACCACAACCGTCCACTGCCAATAAGATTGAACCACAACCGTCCACTGACATTAAGCTTCAACCACAACATTCCACTGTCACTAAGCTTCAACAACAACCGTCCACTTCCACTAAGCTTCAACAACAACCGTCCACTTCCACTAAGCTTCATCAACAACAGTCCACTGTCACTAAGCTTCAACAACAGCGGTCCACTGCCACTAAGCTTCAACAACAACGGTCCACTGTCAATAGGCTTCAACGACAACCGTCCACTGTCACTAAGCTTCAACAACAACCGTCCACTTCCACTAAGCTTCAACAACAACCGTCCACTGCCACTAAGCTTCAACCACAACATTACACTGCCACTAAGCTTCAAACGCAACCGTCCACTGACACTACGCTTCAACCACAACATTCCACTGCCACTAATCTTCATCCACAACCGTCCAATGCCACTAAGCTTCAACAACAACAGTCCACTGACACTAAGCTTCCACAACAACCGTCCACTGCCACTAAGCTTCAACAACAACCATCCACTTCTACTAAGCTTCAACAACAACAGTCCACTGACACTAAGCTTCAACCACAACGGTCCACTGCCAATAATCTTCAACACACCAGTCCACTGCCAATAAACTTCAACAACAACCGTCCACTTCCACTAGGCTTAAACAACAACCATCCACTGCCACTAAGTTTCTACCACAACCGTCCACTGACATTAAGCTTCAATCACAACATTTGACTGTCACTAAGCTTCAACAACAACCGTCCACTGCCATTAAGCTTCAACCACAACGTTCCACTGCCATTAAGCTTTAACCACAACGGTCCACTGCCAATAAGCTTCAATCACAACCGTCCACTGCCACTAAGCCTCAACAACAACCGTCCACTGACACTAAGCTTCAACAACAACAGTCCACTGACACTAAGCTTCAACCACAACGGTCCACTTCCAATAAGCTTTAACAACAACCGTCAACTGACATTAAGCTTCAACCACAACCGTCCAATGACACTAAGCTTCTACCACAACCGTCCACTGCCAATAAGCTTGAACCACAACCTTCCACTGACATTAAGCTTCAACCACAACATTCCACTGTCACTAAGCTTCAACAACAACCGTCCATTTCCACTAAGCTTCAACAACAACCGTCCACTCCCACTAAGCTTCAACAACAACAGTCGAATTCCACTAAGCTTCAACAACCGTCCACTGCCACTAAGCTTCAACAACAACCGTCCACTGCCACTAAGCTTTAACAACAACCGTCCACTGCCACTAAGCTTCAAACACAACCGTCCACTTCCACTAAGCTTCAACAACTACCGTCCACTGCCAATAAGCTTCAACAACAACCGTCCACTTCCACTAAGCTTCAACAACAACCGTCCACTGCCACTAAGCTTCAACCACAACATTCCACTGCCACTAAGCTTCAAACACAACCTTGCACTGACACTAAGCTTCAACGACAACATTCCACTGCCACTAATCTTCAACCACAACCGTCCACTGCCACTAAGCTTCAACAACAACTGTCCACTGACACTAAGCTTCAAAAACAACCGTCCACTGACACTAAGCTTCAACCACAACCGTCCACTTCCAATAAGCTTTAACGAAAACCGTCCACTGACATTAAGCTTCAACCACAACCGTCCAATAACACTAAGCTTCTACCACAACCGTCCACTGCCAATAAGCTTGAACCACAACCGTCCACTGACATTAAGCTTCAACCACAACATTCCACTGTCACTAAGCTTCAACAACAACCGTCCACTTCCACTAAGCTTCAACAACAACCGTCCACTTCCACTAAGCTTCATCAAAAACAGTCCACTGTCACTAAGCTTCAACAACAACGGTCCACTGCCACTAAGCTTCAACAACAACGTTCCACTGTCAATAGGCTTCAACGACAACCGTCCACTGTCACTAAGCTTCAACAACAACCGTCCACTTCCACTAAGCTTCAACAACAACCGTCCACTGCCACTAAGCTTCAACCACAACATTACACTGCCACTAAGCATCAAACGCAGCCGTCCACTGACACTATGCTTCAACCACAACATTCCACTGCCACTAATCTTCAACCACAACCGTCCAATGCCACTAAGCTTCAACAACAACTGTCCACTGACACTAAGCTTCCACAACAACCGTCCACTGCCACTAAGCTTCAACAACAACCATCCACTTCCACTAAGCTTCAACAACAACAGTCCACTGACACTAAGCTTCAACCACAACGGTCCACTGCCAATAATCTTCAACACAACAGTCCACTGCCAATAAACTTCAACAACAACGGTCCACTGCCAATAAGCTTCAACCACAACCGTCCACTGTCAATAAGCTTCAACATCAACCGTCCACTTCCACTAGGCTTAAACAACAACTATCCACTGCCACTAAGCTTCTACCACAACCGTCCACTGCCACTAAGCTTCAACCACAACGTTCCACTGCCATTAAGCTTTAACCACAACGGTCCACTGCCACTAAGCTTCAACAACAACGGTCCACTGCCTATAAGCTTCAACAACAACGGTCCACTTCCACTAAGCTTCAACAACAACGGTCCACTGCCAATAAGCTTCAACCACAACCGTCCACTGCCAATAAGCTTCAACAACAACGGTCCACATCCACTAAGCTTCAACAACAACGGTCCACTGCCAATAAGCTTCAACCACAACCGTCCACTGCCACTAAGCCTCAACAACAATCGTCCACTGACACTAAGCTTCAACAACAACCGTCCACTGTCACTAAGCTTCAACAACAACCGTCCACTTCCACTAAGCTTCAACAACAACAGTCCACTGACACTAAGCTTCAACCACAACGGTCCACTTCCAATAAGCTTTAACAACAACCGTCAACTGACATTAAGCTTCAACCACAACCGGCCAATGACACTAAGCTTCTACCACAACCGTCCACTGCCAATAAGCTTGAACCACAACCTTCCACTGACATTAAGCTTCAACCACAACATTCCACTGTCACTAAGCTTCAACAACAACCGTCCATTTCCACTAAGCTTCAACAACAACCGTCCACTCCCACTAAGCTTCAACAACAACAGTCGAATTCCACTAAGCTTCAACAACCGTCCACTGCCACTAAGCTTCAACAACAACCGTCCACTGCCACTAAGCTTTAACAACAACCGTCTACTGCCACTAAGCTTCAAACACAACCGTCCACTTCCACTAAGCTTCAACAACTACCGTCCACTGCCAATAAGCTTCAACCTCAACCGTCCACTTCCACTAAGATTCAACAACAACCGTCCACTGCCACTAACCTTCAACCACAACATTCCACTGCCACTAAGCTTCAAACACAACAGTGCACTGTCACTAAGCTTCAACCACAACATTCCACTGCCACTAATCTTCAACCACAACCGTCCACTGTCACTAAGCTTCAAAAACAACCGTCCACTGACACTAAGCTTCAACCACAACCGTCCACTGACACTAAGCTTCAACCACAACAGTCCACTGCCAATAAGCTTCAACCACAACATTCCACTGTCACTAAGCTTCAACAACAACCGTCCACTTCCACTAAGCTTCAACAACAACCGTCCACTTCCACTAAGCTTCATCAACAACAGTCCACTGTCACTAAGCTTCAACAACAACGGTCCACTGCCACTAAGCTTCAACAACAACGGTCCACTGTCAATAGGCTTCAACGACACCCGTCCACTGTCATTAAGCTTCAACAACAACCGTCCACTGCCACTAAGCTTCAACCACAACATTACACTGCCACTAAGCTTCAAACGCAACCGTCCACTGACACTACGCTTCAACCACAACATTCCACTGCCACTAATCTTCAACCACAACCGTCCAATGCCACTAAGCTTCAACAACGACCGTCCACTGACACTAAGCTTCAACAACAACCGTCCACTGCCACTAAGCTTCAACAACAACCATCCACTTCCACTAAGCTTCAACAGTCCACTGACACTAAGCTTCAACCACAACGGTCCACTGCCAATAATCTTCAACACAACAGTCCACTGCCAATAAACTTCAACAACAACGGTCCACTGTCAATAGGCTTCAACGACAACCATCCACTGTCACTAAACTTCAACAACAACTGTCCACTTCCACTAAGCTTCAACAACAACCGTCCACTGCCACTAAGCTTCAACCACAACATTCCACTGCCACTAAGCTTCAAACACAACCGTCCACTGACACTAAGCTTCGACAACAACATTCCACTGCCACTAATCTTCAACCACAACCGTCCACTGCCACTAAGCTTCAACAACAACCGTCCACTGACACTAAGCTTCAACAACAACCGTCCACTGCCACTAAGCTTCAACAACAACCGTCCACTTCCACTAAGCTTCAACAACAACAGTCCACTGACACACAGCTTCAACCACAATGGTCCACTTCCAATAAGCTTTAACAACAACCGTCCACTGACATTAAGCTTCAACCACAACCGTCCAATGACACTAAGCTTCTACCACAACCGTCCACTGCCATAAAAGCTTGAACCACAACCTTCCACTGATATTAAGCTTCAACCACAACATTCCACTGTCACTAAGCTTCAACAACAACCGTCCACTTCCACTAAGCTTCAACAACAACCGTCCACTGCCACTAAGCTTCAACAACAACAGTCGAATTCCACTAAGCTTCAACCACAACATTCCACTGTCACTAAGCTTCAACAACAACCGTCCACTTCCACTAAGCTTCAACAACAACCGTCCACTTCCACTAAGCTTCAACAACAACAGTCCACTGCCACTAAGTTTCAACCACAACATTCCACTGCCACTAAGCTTCAAACACAACCGTCCACTGACACTAAGCTTCAACAACAACATTCCACTGCCACTAATCTTCAACCACAACCGTCCACTGCCACTAAGCTTCAACAACAACCGTCCACTGACACTAAGCTTCAACAACAACCGTCCACTGCCACTAATCTTCAACAACAACGGTCCACTTCCACTAAGCTTCAACAACAACAGTCCACTGACACTAAGCTTGAACCACAACCGTCCACTTCCAATAACCTTCAACCACAACCGTCCAATGACACTAAGCTTCTACCACAACCGTCCACTGCCAATAAGCTTGAACCACAACCGTCCACTGACATTAGGCTTCAACCACAACATTCCACTGTCAATAAGCTTCAACAACAACCGTCCACATCCACTAAGCTTCAACAACAACCGTCCACTTCCACTAAGCTTCAACAACAACAGTCCACTCTCACTAGGCTTCAACAACAACGGTCCACTGCCACTAAGCTTCAACAACAATGGGCCACTTCCAATAAGCTTCAACAACAACCGTCCACTGCCATTAAGCTTCACCAACAACGGTCCACTGTCAATAGGCTTCAACGACAACCGTCCACTGCTACTAAGCTTCAACAACAACCGTCCACTGCCACTAAGCTTCAAACACAACCGTCCACTTCCACTAAGCTTCAACAACTACCGTCCACTGCCAATAAGCTTCAACAACAACCGTCCACTTCCACTAAGCTTCAACAACAACCGTCCAATGCCATTAAGCTTCAACCACAACGGTCCACTGCCATTAAGCTTTAACCACAACGGTCCACTGCCACTAAGCTTCAACAGCAACGGTCCACTGCCAATAAGCTTCAACAACAACGGTCCACTTCCACTAAGCTTCAACAACAACGGTCCACTGCCAATAAGCTTCAACCTCAACCGTCCACTGCCAATAAGCTTCAACAACAACGGTCCACATCCACTAAGCTTCAACAACAACGTTCCACTGCTAATAAGCTTCAACCACAACCGTCCACTGTCAATAAGCTTCAACAACAACAGTCCACTCTCACTAAGCTTCAACAACAACGGTCCACTGCCACTAAGATTCAACAACAATGGGCCACTTCTAATAAGCTTCAACAACAACCGTCCACTGCCATTAAGCTTCATCAACAACGGTCCACTGTCAATAGGCTTCAACGACAACCATCCAGTCACTAAACTTCAACAACAATCGTCCACTTCCACTAAGCTTCAACAACAACCGTCCACTGCCACTAAGCTTCAACCACAACTTTCCACTGCCACTAAGCTTCAAACACAACCGTCCACTGACACTAAGCTTCGACAACAACATTCCAATGCCACTAATCTTCAACCACAACCGTCCACTGCCACTAAGCTTAAACAACAACCGTCCACTGACACTAAGCTTCAACAACAACCGTCCACTGCCACTAAGCTTCAAAAACAACCGTCCACTTCCACTAAGCTTCAACCACAACCGTCCACTTCCAATAAGCTTTAACAACAACCGTCCACTGACACTTAGCTTCTACCACAACCGTCCACTGCCAAAAAAGCTTGAACCACAACCTTCCACTGACATTAAGCTTCAACCACAACATTCCACTGTCACTAAGCTTCAACATCAACCGTCCACTTCCACTAAGCTTCAACAACAACCGTCCACTGCCACTAAGCTTCAACAACAACAGTCGAATTCCACTAAGCTTCAACCACAACATTCCACTGTCACTAAGCTTCAACAACAACCGTCCACTTCCACTAAGCTTCAACAACAACCGTCCACTTCCACTAAGCTTCAACAACAACGGTCCACTGCCAATAAGCTTCAACCACAACCGTCCACTGCCACTAAGCCTCAACAACAATCGTCCACTGACACTAAGCTTCAACAACAACCGTCCACTGTCACTAAGCTTCAACAACAACCGTCCACTTCCACTAAGCTTCAACAACAACAGTCCACTGACACTAAGCTTCAACCACAACGGTCCACTTCCAATAAGCTTTAACAACAACCGTCAACTGACATTAAGCTTCAACCACAACCGGCCAATGACACTAAGCTTCTACCACAACCGTCCACTGCCAATAAGCTTGAACCACAACCTTCCACTGACATTAAGCTTCAACCACAACATTCCACTGTCACTAAGCTTCAACAACAACCGTCCATTTCCACTAAGCTTCAACAACAACCGTCCACTCCCACTAAGCTTCAACAACAACAGTCGAATTCCACTAAGCTTCAACAACCGTCCACTGCCACTAAGCTTCAACAACAACCGTCCACTGCCACTAAGCTTTAACAACAACCGTCTACTGCCACTAAGCTTCAAACACAACCGTCCACTTCCACTAAGCTTCAACAACTACCGTCCACTCCCAATAAGCTTCAACCTCAACCGTCCACTTCCACTAAGCTTCAACCACAACATTCCACTGCCACTAAGCTTCAAACACAACAGTGCACTGACACTAAGCTTCAACCACAACATTCCACTGCCACTAATCTTCAACCACAACCGTCCACTGTCACTAAGCTTCAAAAACAACCGTCCACTGACACTAAGCTTCAACCACAACCGTCCACTGACACTAAGCTTCAACCACAACCGTCCACTGCCAATAAGCTTCAACCACAACATTCCACTGTCACTAAGCTTCAACAACAACCGTCCACTTCCACTAAGCTTCAACAACAACCGTCCACTTCCACTAGGCTTCATCAACAACAGTCCACTGTCACTAAGCTTCAACAACAACGGTCCACTGCCACTAAGCTTCAACAACAACGGTCCACTGTCAATAGGCTTCAACGACAACCGTCCACTGTCATTAAGCTTCAACAACAACCGTCCACTGCCACTAAGCTTCAACCACAACATTACACTGCCACTAAGCTTCAAACGCAACCGTCCACTGACACTACGCTTCAACCACAACATTCCACTGCCACTAATCTTCAACCACAACCGTCCAATGCCACTAAGCTTCAACAACGACCGTCCACTGACACTAAGCTTCAACAACAACCGTCCACTGCCACTAAGCTTCAACAACAACCATCCACTTCCACTAAGCTTCAACAGTCCACTGACACTAAGCTTCAACCACAACGGTCCACTGCCAATAATCTTCAACACAACAGTCCACTGCCAATAAACTTCAACAACAACGGTCCACTGTCAATAGGCTTCAACGACAACCATCCACTGTCACTAAACTTCAACAACAACTGTCCACTTCCACTAAGCTTCAACAACAACCGTCCACTGCCACTAAGCTTCAACCACAACATTCCACTGCCACTAAGCTTCAAACACAACCGTCCACTGACACTAAGCTTCGACAACAACATTCCACTGCCACTAATCTTCAACCACAACCGTCCACTGCCACTAAGCTTCAACAACAACCGTCCACTGACACTAAGCTTCAACAACAACCGTCCACTGCCACTAAGCTTCAACAACAACCGTCCACTTCCACTAAGCTTCAACAACAACAGTCCACTGACACACAGCTTCAACCACAATGGTCCACTTCCAATAAGCTTTAACAACAACCGTCCACTGACATTAAGCTTCAACCACAACCGTCCAATGACACTAAGCTTCTACCACAACCGTCCACTGCCATAAAAGCTTGAACCACAACCTTCCACTGACATTAAGCTTCAACCACAACATTCCACTGTCACTAAGCTTCAACAACAACCGTCCACTTCCACTAAGCTTCAACAACAACCGTCCACTGCCACTAAGCTTCAACAACAACAGTCGAATTCCACTAAGCTTCAACCACAACATTCCACTGTCACTAAGCTTCAACAACAACCGTCCACTTCCACTAAGCTTCAACAACAACCGTCCACTTCCACTAAGCTTCAACAACAACAGTCCACTGCCACTAAGTTTCAACCACAACATTCCACTGCCACTAAGCTTCAAACACAACCGTCCACTGACACTAAGCTTCAACAACAACATTCCACTGCCACTAATCTTCAACCACAACCGTCCACTGCCACTAAGCTTCAACAACAACCGTCCACTGACACTAAGCTTCAACAACAACCGTCCACTGCCACTAATCTTCAACAACAACGGTCCACTTCCACTAAGCTTCAACAACAACAGTCCACTGACACTAAGCTTCAACCACAACCGTCCAATGACACTAAGCTTCTACCACAACCGTCCACTGCCAATAAGCTTGAACCACAACCGTCCACTGACATTAGGCTTCAACCACAACATTCCACTGTCAATAAGCTTCAACAACAACCGTCCACATCCACTAAGCTTCAACAACAACCGTCCACTTCCACTAAGCTTCAACAACAACAGTCCACTCTCACTAGGCTTCAACAACAACGGTCCACTGCCACTAAGCTTCAACAACAATGGGCCACTTCCAATAAGCTTCAACAACAACCGTCCACTGCCATTAAGCTTCACCAACAACGGTCCACTGTCAATAGGCTTCAACGACAACCGTCCACTGCTACTAAGCTTCAACAACAACCGTCCACTGCCACTAAGCTTCAAACACAACCGTCCACTTCCACTAAGCTTCAACAACTACCGTCCACTGCCAATAAGCTTCAACAACAACCGTCCACTTCCACTAAGCTTCAACAACAACCGTCCAATGCCATTAAGCTTCAACCACAACGGTCCACTGCCAATAAGCTTTAACCACAACGGTCCACTGCCACTAAGCTTCAACAGCAACGGTCCACTGCCAATAAGCTTCAACAACAACGGTCCACTTCCACTAAGCTTCAACAACAACGGTCCACTGCCAATAAGCTTCAACCTCAACCGTCCACTGCCAATAAGCTTCAACAACAACGGTCCACATCCACTAAGCTTCAACAACAACGTTCCACTGCCAATAAGCTTCAACCACAACCGTCCACTGTCAATAAGCTTCAACAACAACAGTCCACTCTCACTAAGCTTCAACAACAACGGTCCACTGCCACTAAGATTCAACAACAATGGGCCACTTCTAATAAGCTTCAACAACAACCGTCCACTGCCATTAAGCTTCATCAACAACGGTCCACTGTCAATAGGCTTCAACGACAACCATCCAGTCACTAAACTTCAACAACAATCGTCCACTTCCACTAAGCTTCAACAACAACCGTCCACTGCCACTAAGCTTCAACCACAACTTTCCACTGCCACTAAGCTTCAAACACAACCGTCCACTTCCACTAAGCTTCAACAACAACAGTCCACTGCCACTAAGCTTCAACCACAACCGTCCACTGCCACTAAGCTTCAACAACAACCGTCCACTGACACTAAGCTTCAACAACAACCGTCCACTGCCACTAAGCTTCAACAACAACCGTCCACTTCCACTAAGCTTCAACCACAACAGTCCACTGACACTAAGCTTCAACAACAACCGTCCACTTCCACTAAGCTTCAACAACAACCGTCCACTTCCACTAAGCTTGAACCACAACCTTCCACTGACATTAAGCTTCAACCACAACATTCCACTGTCACTAAGCTTCAACAACAACCGTCCACTTCCACTAAGCTTCAACAACAACCGTCACTTCCACTAAGCTTCAACAACAACAGTCCACTTTCACTAAGCTTCAACAACAACGGTCCACTGCCACTAAGCTTCAACAACAACGGGCCACTTCCAATAAGCTTCAACAACAACCGTCCACTGCCATTAAGCTTCAACAACAACGGTCCACTGTCAATAGGCTTCAACGACAACCGTCCACTGTCACTAAACTTCAACAACAAACGTCCACTTCCACTAAGCTTCAACAACAACCGTCCACTGCCACTAAGCTTCAACCACAACATTCCACTGCCACTAAGCTTCAAATACAACCGTCGACTGACACTAAGCTTCAACCACAACATTCCACTGCCACTAATCTTCAACCACAACCGTCCACTGCCACTAAGCTTCAACAACAACCGTCCACTGACACTAAGCTTCAACAACAACCGTCCACTGCCACTAAGCTTCAACAACAACCGTCCACTTCCACTAAGCTTCAACAACAACAGTCCACTGACACTAAGCTTCAACCACAACCGTCCACTTCCAATAAGCTTTAACAACAACCGTCCACTGACATTAGGCTTCAACCACACACGTCCACTGCCAATAAGCTTGAACCACAACCGTCCACTGACATTAGGCTTCAACCACAACATTCCACTGTCACTAAGCTTCAACAACAACCGTCCACTTCCACTAAGCTTCAACAACAACAGTCCACTCTCACTAAGCTTCAACAACAACGGTCCACTGCCACTAAGCTTCAACAACAATGGGCCACTTCCAATAAGCTTCAACAACAACCGTCCACTGCCATTAAGCTTCAACAACAACGGTCCACTGTCAATAGGCTTCAACGACAACCATCCACTGTCACTAAACTTCAACAACAACCGTCCACTTCCACTAAGCTTCAACAACAACCGTCCACTGCCACTAAGCTTCAACAACAACAGTCGAATTCCACTAAGCTTCAACCACAACATTCCACTGTCACTAAGCTTCAACAACAACCGTCCACTTCCACTAAGCTTCAACAACAACCGTCCACTTCCACTAAGCTTCAACAACAACAGTCCACTGTCACTAAGCTTCAACAACAACGGTCCACTGCCACTAAGCTTCAACAACAACGGGCCACTTCCAATAAGCTTCAACAACAACCGTCCACTGCCATTAAGCTTCAACAACAACGGTACACTGTCAATAGGCTTCAACGACAACCGTCCACTGTCACTAAACTTCAACAACAACCGTCCACTTCCACTAAGCTTCAACAACAACCGTCCACTGCCACTAAGCTTCAACCACAACATTCCACTGCAACTAAGCTTCAAACACAACCGTCCACTGACACTAAGCTTCAACCACAACATTCCACTGCCACTAATCTTCAACCACAACCGCCCACTGCCACTACGCTTCAACAACAACCGTCCACTGACACTAAGCTTCAAAAACAACGGTCCACTGCCACTAAGCTTCAACAACAACAGTCCACTTCCACTAAGCTTCAACAACAACAGTCCACTGACACTAAGCTTCAACCACAACGGTCCACTTCCAATAAGCTTTAAAAACAACCGTCCACTGACATTAAGCTTCAACCACAACCGTCCAATGACACTAAGCCTCTATCACAACCGTCCACTGCTAATAAGCTTGACCCACAACCGTCCACTGACATTAAGCTTCAACCACAACATTCCACTGTCACTAAGCTTCAACAACAACCGTCCTCTTCCACTAAGCTTCAACAACAACCGTCCACTTCCACTAAGCTTCATAAACAACAGTCCAATGTCACTAAGCTTCAACAACAACGGTCCACTGCCACTAAGCTTCAACAACAACGGGCCACTTCCAATAAGCGTCAACAACAACCGTCCACTGCCATTAAGCTTCAACAACAACGGTCCACTGTCAATAGGCTTCAACCACAACGATCCACTGACACTAAGCTTCTACCACAACCGTCCACTGCCCTCAAGCTTGAACGACAACCGTCAACTGACACTAAGCTTCAACAACAACCGTACACTGCCACTAAGCTTCAACAACAACCGTCCACTGTCACTAAGCTTCAACAACAACGGTCCACTGCCACTGAGCTTCAACCACAACGGTACACTGCCACTAAGCTTCAACAACAACGGTCCACTGCCACTAAGCTTCAACAACAACGGTCCACTTCCATTAAGCTTCAACAACAATGGTCCACTGCCAATAAGCTTCAACCACAACCTTCCACTGCCACTAAGCTTCAACAACAACAGTCCACTTCCACTAAGTTTCAACAACAACCGTCCACTGCCAATAAGCTTCAACCACAACGGTCCACTTCCATGTTGTTGTGTTCACAACAACCGTCCACTGCATAGCTTCAACACAACGGTCCACTTCCAGTAAGCTTCAACATCAACCGTCAACTGCCACTAAGCTTCAACCATAACCGTCCACTTCCAATAAGCTTCAACAACAACCGTCCACTTCCAATAAGCTTCAACAACAACCGTCCACTGCCACTAAGCTTCAACCAAAACATTCCACTGCCACTAAGCTTCAAACACAACCGTCCACTGCCACTAAGCTTCAACAACAACCGTCCACTGACACTAAGCTTCAACAACAACCGTCCACTGCCACTAAGCTTCAACAACAACCGTCTACTGCCACTAAGCTTCAACCACAACCGTCCACTTCCACTAAGCTTCAACAACAACAGTCCACTGACACTAAGCTTCGACCACAACGGTCCACTTCCAATAAGCTTTAAAAACAACCGTCCACTGACATTAAGCTTCAACCACAACCGTCCAATGACACTAAGCTTCTACCACAACCGTCCACTGCTAATAAGCTTGACCCACAACCGTCCACTGACATTAAGCTTCAACCACAACATTCCACTGTCACTAAGCTTCAACAACAACCGTCCTCTTCCACTAAGCTTCAACAACAACCTTCCACTTCCACTAAGCTTCACACACAACAGTCCAATGTCACTAAGCTTCAACAACAACGGTCCACTGCAACTAAGCTTCAACAACAATGGGCCACTTCCAATAAGCGTCAAAAACAACCGTCCACTGCCATTAAGCTTCAACAACAACGGTCCACTGTCAATAGGCTTCAACCACAACCGTCCACTGACACTAAGCTTCTACCACAACCGTCCACTGCCCCTA
Organism: Archivesica marissinica; assembly: GCA_014843695.1. NCBI lineage: Eukaryota > Metazoa > Mollusca > Bivalvia > Venerida > Vesicomyidae > Archivesica > Archivesica marissinica. The sequence goes on from CM026402.1 coordinate 59,303,449, forward strand.
AGCTTGAACCACAACCGTCAACTGACACTAAGCTTCAACAACAACGGTCCACTGCCACTAAGCTTCAACAACAACCGTCCACTGTCACTAAGCTTCAACAACAACGGTCCACTGCCACTGAGCTTCAACCACAACGGTCCACTGCCACTAAGCTTCAACAACAACGGTCCACTGCCACTAAGCTTCAACAACAACGGTCCACTTCCACTAAGCTTCAACAACAACGGTCCACTGCCAATAAGCTTCAAACACAACCTTCCACTGCCACTAAGCTTCAACAACAACCGTCCACTGCCAATAAGCTTCAACCACAACGGTCCACTTCCACTAAGCTTCAACAACAACCGTCATCTGCCACTAAGCTTCAACAACAATCGTCCACTGACACTAGGATTCAACCACAACGGTCCACTTCCAGTAAGCTTCAACAACAACCGTCAACTGCCACTAAGCTTCAACCATAACCGTCCACTTCCAATAAGCTTCAACAACAACCGTCCACTGCCACTAAGCTTCAACAACAACCGTCTACAACCACTAAGCTTCAACCACAACCGTCCACTTCCACTAAGCTTCAACAACAACCGTCCACTGCCAATAAGCTTCAACCACAACGGTCCACTTCCACTAAGCTTCAACAACAACCGTCAACTGCCACTAAGCTTCAACAACAATCGTCCACTGACACTAGGCTTCAACCACAACGGTCCACTTCCAGTAAGCTTCAACAACAACCGTCAACTGCCACTAAGCTTCAACCATAACCGTCCACTTCCAATAAGCTTCAACAACAACCGTCCACTGCCACTAAGCTTCAACAACAACCGTCTACAACCACTAAGCTTCAACCACAACTGTCCACTTCCACTAAGCTTCAACAACAACCGTCCACTTCCACTAAGCTTCAACAACAACCATCCACTGCCACTAAGCTCCAACCACAACATTCCACTGTCACTAAGCTTCAACAACAACCGTCCACTGACACTAAGCTTCAACAACAACCGTCCACTGCCACTAAGCTTCAACCACAACCGTCCACTTCCAATAATCTTTAACAACAACCGTCCACTGACATTAAGCTTCAACCACAACCGTCCAATGACACTAAGCTTCTACCACAACCGTCCACTGCCAATACGCTTGAACCACAAACGTCCACTGACATTAAGCTTCAACCACAACATTCCACTGTCACTAAGCTTCAACAACAACCGTCCACTTCCACTAAGCTTCAACAACAACCGTCCACTTCCACTAAGCTTCAACAACAACCGCCCACTTCCACTAAGCTTCAACAACAACCGTCCATTTCCACTAAGCTTCAACAACAACCGTCCACTGCCACTAAGCTTCAACAACACCGTCCACTGCCACTAAGCTTCAACAACAACCGTCCACTGCCACTAAGCTTCAACAACAACCGTCCACTGCCACTAAGCTTCAACAACAACCGTCCACTGCCACTAAGCTTCAACAACAACCGTCCACTGCCACTAAGCTTCAACAACAACCGTCCACTGCCACTAAGCTTCAACAACAACCGTCCACTTCCACTAAGCTTCAACAACAACCGTCCACTGCCACTAAGCTTCAACCACAACCGTCCACTGCCACTAAGCTTCAACCACAACCGTCCACTGCCACTAAGCTTCAACCACAACATTCCACTGCCACTAATCTTCAACCACAACCGTCCACTGCCACTAAGCTTCAACAACAACAGTCCACTGACACTAAGCTTCAACAACAACCGCCCACTACCACTAAGCTTCAACCACAACCGTCCACTTACACTAAGCTTCAACCAAAACAGTCCACTGCCACTAAGCTTCAACCACAAACGTCCATTGCCACTAAGCATCAACAACAACCGCCCACTGCCACTAAGCTTCAACAACAAGCGCCCACTGACAATAAGCTTCAACCACAACCGTCAACTGCCATTAAGCTTCAACCACAACCGTCCACTGACATTAAACTTCAACCACAACATTCCACTGTCACTAAGCTTCAACAACAACCGTCCACTGACAATAAGCTTCAACCACAACCGTCCACTGCCACTAAGCTTCAACAACAACGGTCCACTTCCACTAAGCTTCAACAACAACGGTCCACTGCCAATAATCTTCAACACAACAATCCACTGCCAATAAACTTCAACAACAACGGTCCACTTCTACTAAGGTTCAACAACAACGGTCCACTGCCAATAAGCTTCAACCACAACCGTCCACTGTCACTAAGCTTCTACCACAACCGTCCACTGACATTAAGCTTCAACCACAACATTCCACTGTCACTAAGCTTCAACAACAACCGTCCACTTCAACTAAGCTTCAACAACAACCGTCCACTTCTACTAGGCTTCAACAACAATCGCCCACTTCCACTAAGCTTCAACAACTTCCGTCCACTTCCACTAAGCTTCAACAACAACAGTTGAATTCCACTAAGCTTCAATAACCGTCCACTGCCACTAAGCTCCAACCACAAAATTCCACTGCCACTAAGCTTCAAACACAACCGTCCACTGACACTAAGCTTCAACCACAACATTCCACTGCCACTAATCTTCAACCACAACCGTCCACTGCCACTAAGCTTCAACAACAACAGTCCACTGACACTAAGCTTCAACAACAACCGCCCATTACCACTAAGCTTCAACCACAACCGTCCACTTACACTAAGCTTAAACCACAACAGTCCACTGCCACTAAGCTTCAACCACAAACGTCCACTGCCACTAAGCATCAACAACAACCGCCCACTGCCACTAAGCTTCAATAACAAGCGCCCACTGACAATAAGCTTCAACCACAACCGTCAACTGCCACTAAGCTTCAACAACAAGCGCCCACTGACAATAAGCTTCAACCACAACCGTCAACTGCCATTAAGCTTCAACCACAACCGTCAACTGCCACTAAGCTTCAACAACAAGCGCCTACTGACAATAAGCATCAACAACAACCGTCAACTGCCATTAAGCTTCAACCACAACCGTCCACTGCCAATAAACTTCAACAACAACGGTCCACTTCTACTAAACTTCAACAACAACGGTCCATTGCCAATAAGCTTCAACCACAACCGTCCACTGTCACTAAGCTTCTACCACAACCGTCCACTGACATTAAGCTTCAACCACAACATTCCACTGTCACTAAGCTTCAACAACAACCGTCCACTTCCACTAAGCTTCAACAACAACCGTCTACTTCTACTAAGCTTCAACAACAAACGCCCACTTCCACTAAGCTTCGACAACAACCGTCCACTGCCACTAAGCTTCAACAACAACCGTCCACTGCCAATAAGCTTCAACCACAACCTTCCACTGCCATTAAGCTTCAACAACAACAGTCGAATTCCACTAAGCTTCAACAACCGTCCACTGCCACTAAGCTTCAACAACAACCGTCCACTGCCACTAAGCTTCAACAACAACCGTCTACTGCCACTAGGCTTCAACCACAACCGTCCACTTCCATTAAGCTTCAACAACAACCCTCCACTGCCAATACGCTTCAACAACAACCGTCCACTTCCACTAAGCTTCAACAACAGCCGTCCACTGTCACTAAGCTCCAACCACAACATTCCACTGCCACTAAGCTTCAAACACAACCGTCCACTGGCACTAAGCTTCAACCACAACATTCCACTGCCACTAATCTTCAACCACAACCGTCCACTGCCACTAAGCTTCAACAACAACCGTCCACTGACACTAAGCTTCAACAACAACCGCCCACTGCCACTAAGCTTCAACCGCAACCGTCCACTTACACTAAGCTTCAACCACAACAGTCCAATGCCACTAAGCTTCAACCACATCCGTCCACTGCCACTAAGCATCAACAACAACCGCCCACTGCCACTAAGCTTCAACAACAACCGCCCACTGACATTAATCTTCAACCACAACATTCCACTGTCACTAAGCTTCAAGAACAACCATCCACTGCCAGTAAGCTTCAACCACAACCGTCCATTGCCACTGAGCTTCAACAACAACGGTCCACTGCCACTAAGCTTCAACAAAACGGTCCACTTCCACTAAGCTTCAACAACAACGGTCCACTGCCAATAATCTTCAACACAACAATCCACTGCCAATAAACTTCAACAACAATGGTCCACTTCTACTAAGCTTCAACAACAACGGTTCACTGCCAATAAGCTTCAACCACAACCGTCCACTGTCAATAAGTTTCAACAACAACCGTCCACTTCCACTAAGCTTAAACAACAACCGTCCACTGTCACTAAGCTTCTACCACAACCGTCCACTGCCACTAAGCTTCTACCACAACCGTCCACTGTCACTAAGCTTCTACCACAACCGTCCACTGTCACTAAGCTTCTACCACAACCGTCCACTGTCACTAAGCTTCAACCACAACATTTCACTGTCACTAAGCTTCAACAACAACGGTCCACTGCCATTAAGCTTTAACCACAACAGTCCACTGCCATTAAGCTTCAACAACAACGGTCCACTGCCACTAAGCTTCAACAACAACGGTCCACTTCCACTAAGCTTCAACAACAACGGTCCACTGCCAATAAGCTTCAACCACAACCGTCCACTGCCACTAAGCTTCAACCACAACATTCCACTGCCACTAAGCCTCAAACACAACCGTCCACTGACACTAAGCTTCAACAACAACCGTCCACTGCCACTAAGCTTCAACCACAACCGTCCACTTCCAATAAGCTTTAACAACAACCGTCCACTGACATTAAGCTTCAACCACAACCGTCCAATGACACTAAGCTTCTACCACAACCGTCCACTGCCAATAAGCTTGAACCACAACCGTCCACTGACATTAAGCTTCAACCACAACATTCCACTGTCACTAAGCTTCAACAACAACCGTCCACTTCCACTAAGCTTCAACAACAACAGTTGAATTCCACTAAGCTTCAATAACCGTCCACTGCCACTAAGCTTCAACAACAACCGTCCACTGCCACTAAGCTTCAACAACAACCGTCCACTTCCACTAAGCCTCAACAACAACCGTCCACTGCCAATAAGCTTCAACAACAACCGTCCACTTCCATTAAGCTTCAACAACAACCGTCCACTGCCACTAAGCTTCAACCATAACATTCCACTGCCACTAAGCTTCAAACACAACCGTCCACTGACACTAAGCTTCAACCACAACATTCCACTGCCACTAATCTTCAACCACAACCGTCCACTGCCACTAAGCTTCAACAACAACCGTCCACTGACACTAAGCTTCAACAACAACCGTCCACTGCCACTAAGCTTCAACAACAACCGTCCACTTCCACTAAGCTTCAACAACAACATTCCACTGACACTAAGCTTCAACCACAACCGTCCACTTCCAATAAGCTTTATGTTATGTTATATTTCGGGTTTTACGCCTGCATCAGCACCATTTTGGGCTATATCGCCGGCGGGCAGTTTACCTAACAACACCTTTCCTGGGCAGGCTCCAGCGGTTAACCAGTACTTGGGTGCACCAACATCCGTAAGAAACTGCCAACTTTTTCATATAAATGAGACACGGCCTGAGCGGGGCTCGAACCCGTGACCATCAGTGATGATAGGTTACAGTGGTATACAAGTCAGCGACCTTAACCACTCGACCACGTGGGCGGACCTCCAATAAGCTTTAACAACAACCTTCCACTGACATTAAGCTTCAACCACAACCGTCCAATGACACTAAGCTTCTACCACAACCGTCCACTGCCAATAAGCTTGAACCACAACCGTCCACTGACATTAAGCTTCAACCACAACATTCCACTGTCACTAAGCTTCAACAACAACCGTCCACTTCCACTAAGCTTCAACAATAACCGTCCACTTCCACTAAGCTTCAACAACAACAGTCCACTGTCACTAAGCTTCAACAACAACGGTCCACTGCCACTAAGCTTCAACAACAACGGGCCACTTCCAATAAGCTTCAACAACAACCGTCCACTGCCATTAAGCTTCAACAACAACGGTCCACTATCAATAGGCTTCAACGACAACCGTCCACTGTCACTAAACTTCAACAACAACATTCCACTTCCACTAAGCTTCAACAACAACCGTCCACTGCCACTAAGCTTCAACCACAACATTCCACTGCCACTAATCTTCAACCACAACCGTCCACTGCCACTAAGCTTCAACAACAACCGTCCACTGACACTAAGCTTCAACAACAACCGTCCACTGCCACTAAGCTTCAACAACAACCGGCCACTTCCACTAAGCTTCAACAACAACAGTCCACTGACACTAAGCTTCAACCACAACGGTCCACTTCCAATAAGCTTTATCAACAACCGTCCACTGACATTAAGCTTCAACCACAACCGTCCAATGACACTAAGCTTCTACCACAACCGTCCACTGCCAATAAGCTTGAACCACAACCTTGCGCTGGCATTAAGCTTCAACCACAACATTCCACTGTCACTAAGCTTCAACAACAACCGTCCACTGCCACTAAGCTTCAACAACAACAGTCGAATTCCACTAAGCTTCAACAACAACATTCCACTGTCACTAAGTTTCAACAACAACCGTCCACTTCCACTAAGCTTCAACAACAACCGTCCACTTCCACTAAGCTTCAACATCAACAGTCCACTGTCACTAAGCTTCAACAACAACGGTCCACTGCCACTAAGCTTCAACAACAACGGGCCACTTCCAATAAGCTTCAACAACAACAGTCGAATTTCACTAAGCTTCAACAACCGTCCACTGCCACTAAGCTTCAACAACAACCGTCCACTGCCACTAAGCTTCAACAACAACCGTCCACTGCCACTAAGCATCAAACACAACCGTCCACTTCCACTAAGCTTCAACAACAACCTTCCACTGCCAATAAGCTTCAACAACAACCGTCCACTGCCATTAAGCTTCAACAACAACGGTCCACTGTCAATAGGCTTCAACGACAACCGTCCACTGTCACTAAACTTCAACAACAACCGTCCACTTCCACTAAGCTTCAACAACAACCGTCCACTGCCACTAAGCTTCAACCACAACATTCCACTGCCACTAAGCTTCAAACACAACCGTCCACTGACACTAAGCTTCAACAACAACATTCCACTGCCACTAAGCTTCAATAACAACCGTCCACTGACACTAAGCTTCAACAACAACCGTCCACTGCCACTAAGCTTCAACAACAACCGTCCACTTCCACTAAGCTTCAACAACAACAGTCCACTGACACTAAGCTTCAACCACAACGGTCCACTTCCAATAAGCTTTAACAACAACCGTCCACTGACATTAAGCTTCAACCACAACCGTCCAATGACACTAAGCTTCTACCACAACCGTCCACTGCCAATAAGCTTGAACCACAACCATCCACTGACATTAAGCTTCAACCACAACATTCCACTGTCACTAAGCTTCAACAACAACCGTCCTGTTCCACTAAGCTTCAACAACAACCGTCCACTTCCACTAAGCTTCAACAACAACAGTCCAATGTCACTAAGCTTCAACAACAACGGTCCACTGCCAATAAGCTTCAACAATAACGGGCCACTTCCAATAAGCTTCAACAACAACCGTCCACTGCCATTAAGCTTCAACAACAACGGTCCACTTTCAATAGGCTTCAACGACAACCGTCCACTGTCACTAAACTTCAACCACAACCGTCCACTGACACTAAGCTTCTACCACAATCGTCCACGGCCCCTAAGCTTGAACAACAACCGTCAACTGACACTAAGCTTCAACAACAACGGTCCACTGCCACTAAGCTTCAACAACAACCGTCCACTGTCACTAAGCTTCAACAACAACGGTCCACTGCCACTGAGCTTCAACCACAACGGTCCACTGCCACTAAGCTTCAACAACAACGGTCCACTGCCACTAAGCTTCAACAACAACCGTCCACTTCCACTAAGCTTCAACAACAACCGTCCACTGCCAATAAGCTTCAACCACAACGGTCCACTTCCACTAAGCTTCAACAACAACCGTCAACTGCCACTAAGCTTCAACAACAACCGTCCACTGACACTAGGCTTCAACCACAACGGTCCACTTCCAGTAAGCTTCAACAACAACCGTCAACTGCCACTAAGCTTCAACCATAACCGTCCACTTCCACTAAGCTTCAACAACAACCGTCCACTGACACTAAGCTTCAACCACAACGGTCCACTTCCAATAAGTTTCAACAACAACCGTCAACTGCCACTAAGCTTTAACCAAAACCGTCCACTGACACTAAGCTTCAACAACAACCGTCTACTAACACTAAGCTTCAACAACAACCGTCCACTGCCACTAAGCTTCAACCACAACCGTCCACTGACACTACGCTTCAACAACAACGGTCCACTGCCACTAAGCTTCAACAACTACCGTCCACTGACACTAAACTTCAACCACAACCGTCCACTGACACTAAGCTTCAACAACAACCGTCCACTGACACTAAGCTTCAACAACAACCGTCCACTGACACTAAGCTTCAACAACAACCGTCCACTACAACTAAGCTTCAACAACAACCGTCCACTGACACTAAGCTTCAACAACAACCGTCCACTACCACTAAGCTTCAACCACAACGGTCCATTGCCACTAAGCCTCAACCATAACCATCCACTGCCACTAAGCTTCAACTACAACGGTCCACTTCCAATAAGCTTCAACCACAACCGTCAACTGTCACTAAGCTTCAACAACAACCGTCCACTGCCACTAAGCTTCAACCACAACCGTCCACTGCACTAACTTCAACACAACCGTCCACTGACTAAGCTTCACACAACGTCCACGCCTAAGCTTAACAACAACCGTCACTGCACTAAGCTTCAACACAACGGTCCATGCCACTAAGCTTCAACAAACCGTCCACTGCACTAAGCTTCAACACAACGGTCCACTCCAACACTACGCTTCAACAACAACGGTCCACTGCCACTAAGCTTCAACAACAACCGTCACTGACACTAAGCTTCAACCACAACCGTCCACTGACACTAAGCTTCAACAACACGTCCACTAACACTAAGCTTCAACAACAACCGTCACTGACACTAAGCTTCAAACAACCGTCCACTACAACTAAGCTTCAACAACAACCGTCCACTGACACTAAGCTTCAACAACAACCGTCCACTCCACTAAGCCTAACCAAACCATCCACTGCCCTAAGCTTCAACTACAACGGTCACTTCCAATAAGCTTCAACCACAACCGTCAACTGTCACTAAGCTTCAACAACAACCGTCCACTGCCACTAAGCTTCAACCACAACCGTCCACTGCCACTAAGCTTCAACAACAACGGTCCACTGACACTAAGCTTCAACCACAACCGTCCACTGACACTAAGCTTCAACCACAACCGTCCACTGACACTAAGCTTCAACAACAACCGTCCACTGACACTAAGCTTCAACAACAACCGTCCACTACAACTAAGCTTCAACAACAACCGTCCACTGACACTAAGCTTCAACAACAACCGTCCACTACCACTAAGCTTCAACCACAACGGTCCATTGCCACTAAGCCTCAACCATAACCATCCACTGCCACTAAGCTTCAACTACAACGGTCCACTTCCAATAAGCTTCAACCACAACCGTCAACTGTCACTAAGCTTCAACAACAACCGTCCACTGCCACTAAGCTTCAACCACAACCGTCCACTGACACTACGCTTCAACAACAACGGTCCACTGCCACTAAGCTTCAACAACAACCGTCCACTGACACTAAACTTCAACCACAACCGTCCACTGACACTAAGCTTCAACAACAACCGTCCACTGACACTAAGCTTCAACAACAACCGTCCACTACAACTAAGCTTCAACAACAACCGTCCACTGACACTAAGCTTCAACAACAACCGTCCACTACCACTAAGCCTCAACCACAACCATCCACTGCCACTAAGCTTCAACTACAACGGTCCACTTCCAATAAGCTTCAACCACAACCGTCAACTGTCACTAAGCTTCAACAGCAACCGCCCACTGCCACTAAGCTTCAACCACAACCGCCCACTGCCACTAAGTTTCAACCACAACGGTCCACTGACACTAAGCTTCTATCACAACAGTCCACTGACACTAAGCTTCAACCACAACGGTACACTGCCACTAAGCTTCAACAACAACCGTCCACTTCCAATAAGCCTCAACCACAACCGTCCACTGCCACTAAGCTTCAACAACAACCGTCCACTAGGTTTCAACAACAATCGTCCACTGCCACTAAGTTTCTACCACAACCATCCACTGTCACTACGTTTTCTATTTCTCCATAATTACTGCAATAAATCCCATTATATTTTTGATAGTTATACATTTAGCGTCGCACCAACAACTTAGGTCATAATGCAACTCTCCAGTATGTGTTGTGGCGGAACATCCCGGATGCCACTCCGAGCAGTATTTCAGGCAAGGACGGATACACAGGTAGAACCACCAACCTACCACAATCCAGATGAAAAAATAAACCCATTAATGGGACGATATGCTTTCAGAAAGTTTAACTCCTCTTCTGGCTATAAATTGTGGTATAGGTCAAAGCTGCTGCCATCTCTTTAAATTTCTGCGTTGTGGACGAATATTTTTAGAAGTAATATATTCCATTTCCAAATTGGCGATTCCAACTTGAAAGTAATAATTATTATCAAGTGTTTTGAAAATAGCAATACGAAGAATGCTTAGGACGGAAATCAGTGGCGAACACAGGACTAGCTATGATAAATCCGCTTGAAAATAATTGAAATGTTATCATAATTCGCCCTATTTCCGGACACAACCAGATTTCGAATTTGTTTGAAAATTACGTCATCACCTTCAGTATCAGGTACTTGGATTATATGGTAGACGCTAAAACTGTCAACTACGAAAATAAGCCAAAACAGATCACTATTCATATTTTATTTTCTAAAATATGTACATGTTGTTTTCATTAGTCACATGCACGTGTATGCTAACATTTCTCACACCGAGATGCATCCAGAGAAATAGTTGTTTATTTTTGCAACGGGAGAATTCTAATGCTTGATGTTACAAGGTCACGTGTCACATGACCGGATTTTATTAAAAGTGTGGGAAATCTATGCAGCTCGTCAGTATGCTTACCATCTGCATATTATTACCTAACAATAACTGTTGCAACCTTCTAGAGGTGTCTGAAACATAAGACATATAGTACAATCTATTACACTTTCATCCATAGCATATATATACCTATTGCAAGTCATCATTTCATGTACTAAAGAGGTAGTGCTTTTAATGATCACAATTCCACGTGTTTACGAAAACAGCCAGTATACGTACATGCAGTCAAACCCTTCGTCTTAAGCAAAGTACAAGGTAACTACGAAAACTGGCTGCTTATTACAAGTGTTGCTGCTTATGTATATGTAACAGATATCTGTAGTACACAGATCTGTATATGTAACAGATATCTGTAGTACACAGATCTGTATATGTAACAGATATCTGTAGTACACAGATCTGTATATGTAACAGATATCTGTAGTACACAGATCTGTATATGTAACATATATATGTAGTACAAAGATCTGTATATGTAACAGATATCTGTAGTACACAGATCTGTATATGTAACAGATATCTGTAGTACACAGATCTGTATATGTAACATATATCTGTAGTACACAGATCTGTATATGTAACATATATATGTAGTACACAGATCTGTATATGTAACAGATATATGTAGTACACAGATCTATATATGTAACAGATATCTGTAGTAAACAGATCTGTATATGTAACAGATATCTGTAGCACATATATCTGTATATGTAACAGATATATGTAGTACACAGATCTGTATATGTAACATATAGCTGTAGCACACAGATCTGTATATATAACAGATATCTGTAGATCACAGATCTGTATATGTAACATATATCAGTAGATCACAGATCTGTATATGTAACATATATCTGTAGTACAGATATCTGTTTATGTAACAGATACTTGTAGCACACATATCTGTATATGTAACAGATATCAGTAGATCACAGATCTGTATATGTAACAGATACTTGTAGCACACATATCTGTATATGTAACAGATATCTGTAGCACACAGATCTGTATATGTAACAGTTATCTGTAGATATGATAAACATATTTTAACACACATATATGTATATACAACAGATATCTGTAGTACACAGATCTGTATATGTAACATATAGCTGTAGCACACAGATCTGTATATGTAACAGTTATCTGTAGATATGATAAACATATTTTAACACACAGATATGTATATGTAACAGATATCTGTAGCACACAGATCTGTATATGTAACAGTTATCTGTAGATATGATAAACATATTTTAACACACAGATATGTATATAAAACAGATATCTGTAGCACACAGATCTGTATATGTAACAGATATTTGTAGAAACAATTAAATAATAATTTACACAAAATGAATCAGATTTCATTAAATAATCTGGACATCGGGTATATTTAAATTTCTATACAATGAATATGAAACAGAAAAATACTGCAATATTATTATGCCGCTAACACATATAAAGATCTGCATAATTATAATAGTAAATATTATCAACTGAGATGTGGAGTGCCACCTATACGTATGCACACTATCCAAGTGAATTAGAAATATAAGACATGTCATTAATGTCAATTCAAATACATGCTAGAAGATGAGCTTCGTGTCATTCTGGACATTTTAGATGAGGATTTAAATTGATATTAACAAATTGCAAAATTCAGAGTTGGTATTATGTCTAACACTGATAAGCTTAAATATCTGTTCACCAATTCTGTAGACAATAAGTGTGATGATAAGAATCACTGTCACCACATGTTTTAATATTTTACAACGACGTGTAAGAATGGTGATCTATGTGTAAATAATACCTTAAATTCAAATGTTTTAACTCTGACGGAAGCTTGCTATGAAGTCAATTCATATCAGACTAAAACTTAATGGTTTTCTTACGATGTTTGAGTCCACATTCTGTCATTACAATTAGCGGCCATTGTTATCTTATCTATTCATATTTCCAATTGGTAAACAATTATTCTTTCTTAAATATATTATATGCAATAATGTGATGTAATGTTCTGTGATACTGATTACAGTCTCTTATATTTCTGAATATAAATTTCTTTAATGTTGTAATAAAAAATAATTATAAAATTGTGGTGAAACTATGATGTACATTGATGAGACTGAAATAAAGATTACATAATAATACATACATTTACTGCACACGCATTTCGATGTGTAAAGGAATTGATGAGCACGTCCACCTATAAATAGCTAGTCACACTATACATGTCTGTACACATTTTACAAAATTAGTACCTTAGTGGTAGTTCTGCGATATGTCATACACGTCCCTCTTCAAACTCTTGTCAACCATCTGCCATACACAAGGTTGGCGTATTATATTCTGTAATCATGTGGTCGTTCTCCGGTATGTATTAACATGTTCCTCTTTAAACTCTTATCAACCACCTACCATACACAAGGTTGGCGGTTCATATTCCGTAATCATGTTGTCATTCTCCTAAATGTTTGAGCATGTGGTTCTTCAAATTACCAGAGTGGATAAAAGCCTTATTACATATTTCAAACTCCTGTGGTCGTTCTCGGGTATGAATGACCATGTGCCTCTTCAAACTGCCAGACATGCTAAAAGCCTTATTACATATTTTACACTCGTGTGGTCGTTCTCCGGTATGAATGACCATGTGCCTCTTCAAACTGCCAGACTGGCTAAAAGCCTTATTACATATTTCACACTCGTGTGGTCGTTCTCCGGTATGAATGAACATGTGCTTCTTCAAATTTCCAGACAGGATAAAAGTCTTATTACATAGCGTACACGCATATGGCCGTTCTCCGGTATGAATAAACATGTGCTTATTCAATTTGTCAGAGAGGCTAAAAGTCTTATTACATATTTCACACTCGTGTGGCCGTTCTCCGGTATGAATGAGCATGTGAAGCTTCAAATTGCCAGAACGGCGAAACGCTTTATTACATATTGCACATTCATATGGCCGGTATCCGGTATGTTTGAGCATGTGCATCTTCAAATTGCCAGACAGGCTAAAAACCTTATTACATAGTTCACACTCATATAACCGTTCTCCGGTATGAATGAGCATGTGCTTTTTTAAAGAGCTAGACTGACTGAAAGCCTTATTACATAGTTCACACTCATGTGGTCGTTCTCTGGTATGAATGCGCATGTGCTGCTTTAAAGTGCTAGACTGACTGAAAGCCTTGTTACATATTTCACACTCATGTGGCCGTTCTCCGGTATGAATAAACATGTGCTTCTTCAAATTGCCAGACAGACTAAAAGCCTTAAGACATATTTCACACTCATGTGGCCGTTCTCCGGTATGAATGAACATGTGCTCCTTTAAAGTGCCAGACTGGCGGAAAGCTTTATTACATATTTCACACGCATGTGACCGTTCTCTGTAATGAATCAACGTGTGTTTTTTTAAAGTGGTAGAACTAGTGAAAACCTTCCTACACAGTTCGCACTCAGTTGGCCGTACTCCGGAATGACTGGTCATGTTTATCTTCTGGGAGTTCAAAGTATACCAATGTTCTCTGCACTGCACTATATGCACACAAATTGACGAAGATCAGTTGTTACTTTCAAATATCGAGTTCACAATCGGAATATAACGACCGGAGGACTTTCTTTTTTAAAGCAGAGAATCGGGACGCGTGTGTTGGGACACCATTGGTAATTTCTCTGGTGTTATTCAAGCGAATATTAAAGTGTTGACTCATATAAGAATTAAACGAAATTGTCAATGTCACAACTAATTAAACAAATAAACTCCTGTTGATCTGTACATGCAACCACCACGTGCCATCTCCTGTAATCGAACAACATATATATTTACAAGTCACAAATGTGTAGTTCAATAAGTAATTATTGGTGATTCCAACCGCGTATTATAATAAGTCATAATTGGGTCATGTAGGCATAATAATCATCAACAACATCATCAGTATTAGTCACGTTCAACGATTGGGAAATTCACGTCATATATTATAAATCAGCAAATGGTTACCCCATACATTTTCACTCGTTAGAGAATGTCAACGTCACAACTAATTCGCAGCGCATAACTCGATAGCAAACACATTTGTAAAGTTGTTGCAAACGTTTAATTGTCAAATGATTACAATCTATATCGTACCTGTAACAAGTGATTTAATTCGGATGTAGTATTGTCTTAAACTGGTACAAAATACGCTAAATAAACACTATTAGCATGTGTATGTCACTTAACACCAACCAATTCCACCCGTCAATTTGATGCAAATGAAATTCTTTGAATGGCTACTTGCTAGTAACCATATACAATTAAAACTATTAATTGAAAGGTGTCGCTGGGTAAACTGGCAGTACCTCAAATGAGCAACTGGTAGAAACGTTATATAAGCTTAAGAGAAAGAAAAAACTAGTCTTTATCGAAACACTTGGGCAATACTGGTTTCAAAAATGTGGGAAATATATTTTAGAACAGGACTATGATCTAGGTAGTGCTTGTATTTTGGCGTGTTCATGATTTTAAATATAGCCCAGTAAATGGTTTTAAACTAATAGTTATGTATGGTGAACTTTCTAACTGATCTTATTGTAATTAGAGGTGACACGAAGAATAATAGTGATTACATCCATTGCATTCTCTCCTCTCTATTTCTCTCTGCCCCTCTCTCTATCTCTGTCTCACTCTTCTCTCGCTATCTATCTATCTATCTATCTATCTATCTATCTATCTCACTCTTCTCTCTCTCTCTCTCTCTTCTCTCTGTCTCTCGCTCTCTTCTCTCGCTCTCTTCTCTCTCTCTACTCTCTCTCTCTCTCTGTGTACCTCTCTGTCTTTATGTCCGTCTCTGTGTATGTCAGTATGGTGAACTTTCTAACTGATCGTATTGTAACTAGAGGTCACACGAAGAATACAGGCCAATAGCGAGGAGTGCAGCACGGTGATACTTTCAAAAATAATACTGATTACATCGACTGTATTCTCTCCTCTCTCTCTTTCCTTCTTTCTCGTCTCTCACTCTCTCTCTCTCTCTCTCTCTCTCTCTCTCTCTGTCTCACTCTTCTCTCATTATATATCTGTCTCACTCTTCTCTCTCTATCTCTCTCTTCTTTCTCTCTCTTGTCTCTCTCTCTTTCTGACTCTCTCTCTCTCTCTTCTCTCTCTATGTGTCTTTCTCTCTTTATGTCTGTCCCCGTCCCTCTCTCTCTGTATGTCGGTCTGTCTGTCTCTTGGCTATGTATGTATGTATGTCTCCCCCTCTCTCTGTCTTTCTCTATCTCTGTCTCTCTCTCTGTCTCTATCTCTCTCTCTCTCTATCTATCTCTGGTAAATTGTATTGTTTTAGTACCTCGTCAAATTCAGGCAGTAGTTTATACCGGTATATACTAAGATCACATGATGCCGTGATGGTGGTAAAGGAACATCAGAATTTAGAATAGCAAATGGTTCAATAAGCAAATGGTTAGCATACTTCTAAAAAGATTAAACAGTAAGTAACATGTCAAGAAATGCTATGAAGATAACTAATAGCCAATAGGCACTACCAATCAACGGGGAAAGCCAATAAGGGGTTGAAGTTGAAAATAATCAATGAACTAGACATTGTGGGAGTAATATGACTACACCCCAACAGGACCCGAAATGTCAACTAGAGCGAGGTCCCTGTAAGGGGTTTCACACCTAAGGAAGATGAAATGACGGCAATAGTTCGTATAATAATCTCGAAAGATTTCCCGAAACACACATAATTCAATTTTAAATTGGAATAAAATGTTCATGACAGCCCCAACATAACCACAGAATCCAAAAGGTTAATTGACAATGTTTCAAAACAGCCACATTGACTTGGATAAGTATACAAGTTTCTAGATAAAACACGTAAGTCCACGCTTCATCGGATTAGTGTGTGGCGTCCAGTGGTAGAGCTCAGGATTTGGAATCGAACGGTCCAAGGTTCGATACACAACACGGTCAGCCCATGCATGTAGTTTCATTGGGCAAAGCAGATCACACACAATACTCAGGACTGGTCAACAGTTTGTGTTGGTAAAGCCTACCCTGGGAAACATGTCTAGATCCGCGCAAGGGGTTTGACATTAATGGAACATACATTTAATGGTCAAAGCCATTGTTTTCCTAGTCCTATAAGTAATACCTCTACATACATTTTGTTCCTGTTATTTCGAGGTCTTGTCGTTAAACCCCATTTTCGTTTAGCACTTTCCGCCCTGATCCGATGGCGGGAATTCTAACCAATTGGTGAAGCTTTTCGGACATGAACGGTTATAAATGTGTGCATTGGTGTTAAGAATATCCCTAAATATAGATATTAAGAAAGTTTAAAATATATTGTCTAACAGTTGTGCACATCATTTAGCTGTTTGAAATCGACAGGTGAGATGCTCACATGTTTTCTGCGCAGTCTTCACAAACGAAATCCGAATAAATTATGTTTTAGTACATTTCATGCGTATGAACAATGGACCAGTCGCGGCCTGTCAATCAAATTCATTTGTTCATCCAATCAGATATCGATATTTGACACACACCCTCGAAACGAATATCCGGGATATTTACCTCCGACAATCTAAGCTGGTGCTGAATGGTGAATTAACGGGAAAACGCGATTTAAATTTAGAAAACAATGGTTAAGCGATGTCAGTGGGGTTTGTGCAATTCAGACAGTCGCTACCTAGATCGTACAGGAAAAGGTGTTACGTTTATTCCTTTTCCGAAGCCAAAACGGAGCTTATAAAAATGCAAACGATGGATCAAAGCTTGCGGCCGTCCCCACACACAGTTGAATGTAAACACCGTAGACGGAAATTACCACATGCATGTTTGTTCAAAGGTAAGGCTATCTTTAGATTAATATAATTATTCTTGATCGCAAGGCGCTTTCATTTTTATTAGAACATGTCACATTCTGCCCTGCCGACGTCATTATACTACTGTATATGGACCAATCAAGAAACGAAACGGCAAGGTCAGATTCACGTGTTTTCATAACCATATTTGGGAGTATGTAAACATGGCCAATTTTTTGATACAGATCATTTAGACGATTGCGACGATTGATCCGAATAAATGGCATGTATTTTCTCATTCCACTTTGTATGTCACAGTATTTATTGCGACGATTGATCCGAATAAATGGCATGTATTTTCTCATTCCACTTTGTATGTCACAGTATTTATTGCAACGATTGATCCGAATAAATGGCATGTATTTTCTCATTCCACTTTGTATGTCACAGTATTTAAGTAGTGCATAGACTAGTGATCATTATTTACTGTACATGCCATTGACATGAGGACAAACCCGGGACCCTCAATTCCTAATCTGACTTGTGCATCTGAGACGGGGTTTCTTGAAGACTTGAGAAATCATCTCACTGTACGAGTGGCTATATGTGTTCCATTAATGTCAAACCGCTTGCGAGGACGTGTCTTCCTAGGGCAGATTTAGCCGACCTAAGCAGTTAACCAGTAGGCAGTATTAAGCAATGTGTGTGAGGTGCATTGTTCAGTAACACTACATACGTGGCCTGACGAAGTATTGAACACTTCGATTCCAAATCCAATGCTCTACCATGGATGCCACACTATGATACTTTTGTATTACATGTAGTGTTTTGGATTTATTTATCATCGCAATAATTTGGAGGATAATGCACTTATGTAGACAGAACCCCATTCTAGGGTCTGCTCCGATTTTAATTATTTTACATACAGTTATAAGCCATATCCAAAACGCTATGATTTCAGTCAAACCCGGGACACAACAATTAAAAATGCCATGCTGTATGACTGGACTACATACTCCACACACATTAGTATGGTATATTGGGGGATCAAATATGCAACCTCTGGATTACGAGTATATTAGCCACCGATCCGCTAGTATATAATATTTTCTGATATTGTTTCACATTTATATATTTCAGCATTTTCCAGAAGGGCACCCAACCGACACATATCCAGATCCTTTGCCTGCAAATCATTTCGACAAATGTACACCGGTCAGACAGCCAGCCAGACGCGAGCGAGAGCCTAACACAAAACCGAAGAAAAGGAAACTTTTGTCAGAGCTTGACATCAGGTATTTACACACAAACATGAGAAATATAGTTTCAAACATTTATTTTGCAATGATTAGTATAGATATTATAAAATAAATATAAGTAGCATTATTATATATACTATAGAAAGAAACATTCATGTACTAGTAATAAAATAAATATAGTTTTTACATTCATTTATATACATTCTTATAGATCTGCACCTCCCACCTGGAATAAAATATACACCATTTTTATCTGACCCTCCATTTACATAATATGTTGTATACATTTTACATCCCCCAGTTAACATACACACCCCTCAGTTTATATACATTCATATGTCCCTCCATCTTTTCCAGTAGTCAAAGAAGCACAGATCAGCCTCAAGATTGCAATAGTTTCATCTCCACACCAGCCTTCGACACTAATACTATGACCACCGACACACCTAAAGGTATACTGTTACAGTTAATATCTCATGTCCACACCAGCCTTCGACAGTAATACTATGACCACTGACACACCTAAAGGTATACTGTTACAGTTAATATCTCATGTCCACACCAGCCTTCGACAGTAATACTATGACCACTGACACACCTAAAGGTATACTGTTACAGTTAATATGTCATGTCCACACCAGCCTTCGACAGTAATACTATGACCACTGACACACCTAAAGGTATACTGTTACAGTCAATATCTCATGTCCACACCAGCCTTCGACAGTAATACTATGACCACTGACACACCTAAAGGTATACTGTTACAGTTAATATCTCATGTCCACACCAGCCTTCGACAGTAATACTATGACCACTGACACACCTAAAGGTATACACAGTTAATATCTCATGTCCACACACCTAAAGGTATACACACAGTTAATATCTCATGTCCACACCAGCCTTCGACAGTAATACTATGACCACTGACACACCTAAAGGTATACTGTTACAGTTAATATCTCATGTCCACACCAGCCTTCGACAGTAATACTATGACCACTGACACACCTAAAGGTATACACAGTTAATATCTCATGTCCACACACCTAAAGGTATACACACAGTTAATATCTCATGTCCACACCAGCCTTCGACAGTAATAATATGACCACTGACACACCTAAAGGTATACTGTTACAGTTAATATATCATGTCCACACCAGCCTTCGACAGTAATACTATGACCACCGACACACCTAAAGGTATACATAGTTACTATCTCATGTCGACACACCTAAAGGTATACACAGTTAATATCTTATGTCCACACCAGCCTTCGACAGTAATACTATGACCACCGACACACCTAAAGGTATACACAGTTAATATCTTATGTCCACACACCTAAAGGTATACACAGTTAATATCTCATGTCGACAGAAAATCAGTGTATATCTCGCTCATTCTGCACAGTATTGACTCCATAACTTTCTTGTCTGGCACAATACGTTGAATAAACAAGTCTTGTCGGGTGTACACCACAAAGTCACAAAATTGGACACCAGTCACCAACAGTTGCCCTTGTACTTGGTACCAGTAGGGATGTGTTTCCTTTAAGCTGATATTACCCCCCCCCACCTTTTCAACGCATAATTTCTTTCGTTTGTTTTCATCTGTCATAGCTTCTAATATAGTAGAATCTCTTATTGAGAATGGGCACTTGATTTCAAGAATCCCTACATGACCGTTTTCACACACTTTGCCATCAGGTGACGTACCAATATACGGAAAATCTGGATGTATTACTAATCCGCAGTCGTGTACATGATTGTTGGTTCTTTTTCTGTACATGTTCCGTGCCACTTTTTCATTAGCAGTCCCATAGCTAGTTGCTGCACTAGTAAATGGTTTCGATCTTAACACACTGTCAACACATTTTTGTGTTACTGCTGATTTCCGAATTATGAATCGGCCAAAGTTTGAAGCAGTCACACGTTTTGATCTTTCTTTGTGCCATAGATTGTTATTTGCCTGATCCCTTGTATTCTGTTCGATGTTTTCAGCATCCGCCATGCTTAATTTAACCTCTGATAGGTTGTTCTCTGTGAGTTGTGGTACATTTGTAATGTCCGTTTTGTATGGAAATGTAAGGTTACCACATGGTGTACTTTCCCGCGAGGGTCCTACTGGCTGCAATAGCGGCAACTGAAAGAGAGAAATCAATTCATTACAACAACATACATCTGTTTCTTACATTTCAGAGTGATCTGCCCTGGATATATTGGCCTTAGCAGCAGAGAACAAGATGCTACAACAGCAATTATCCAAGCAGGTGTTGTTAAATGAAGAACTCCGCAGGGACAATGCTACTCTAAAGGACAGAAGTAAATCGAAATCAGTAATCTCTGAAAGACGTGCAAGAACATTTACTGTAGAAGCAGTCAAAGACAGCCGTATAAAGGATAACTTTAAATACTATACAGGATTTATATTTTTACAGTTCATGAATATTTTTTAATTTCTTGTTCCTAACAAATTTGAATGCCCTGTGAACTTCTCAAGAACAATATCAAGCATCAGAGACATCAAACTGGAGGATCAGCTTCTTCTAACATTGGTCAAACTTAGGCTTAACTTAGACTTTAAGCACTTGGCAAATCTTTTTCAAATTTCTAATCAAGATGCTGGTCTGCTTTTCCGTACCTGGATTAATTACATGTATTTTAGATTTGGTTCCGTCTCCATATGGCCAGACAGAGACATACTAAAGTCAAAAATGCCAAGTAGGTTTAAGGAGGATTTTCCAGACACATTGATCATTTTAGACGGGACAGAGATTAAAATGAAACGTCCCAGTTCACTCTCGAGATCACAAAGTCAGTGTTACTCTGACTACAAGTCGGCAACTACATACATTGAAAGGGCTAGTAGGCATTGACCCTAGAGGTTCATTCACATTTATATCTATGTTGTTTTCCGGATGTATATCGGACAAAGTTATAACAACTAAAAGTGGATTATTAGTGCTCTTACAACAGTTGATCGATTGCGGTAAAATGAATAAAGGAGATGGTGTCATGGTAGACAAAGGGTTTCTAATACAGGAAGAAATTGAAAAACTTGGACTTAAGCTGTACATTCCACCATTTGCATCGAGCTCTGTACAAATGCCAGTCGGAGATGTATCCCTTACAAAGAAAATCACTAAGCACCGTGTGCATGTGGAAAGAGCTATCTCTAGAGCGAAGAAATTCAAGATTGTAGATAATAGAATTGATCTAAGTTTATTTCCCTGTGTAAACCAGATTTTGTTTTGTTGCTGTTTTTTGACTAATTTTATGCCCCTTCTCATTCAAGACTAACCTGATACGCTAATGCACTACCAACGTTCTGAGCTCCATGTTCAGTCATCACTGTCATGTAGGGCTGGCTAGCTAGGTACGATATTGGGCTTGGGCTTAGGGACTTCAAAAACAGTAGGTCACTTTCAAGTACCTGTATTTTCCTGAAAATAGAAAAACATGTGTGTGTCATTGTTTGCTATTTTACACATATAAATTTGTAACATGATTAAAACAATACAGCATAAAACATGTATAGTATTTTCGTTTTATTTGTGTGTGCATGCATTATCTTTTATCTTCATTAAATATATTTCCCACATATACATCTTGGTATTTATGTACAGTGTCCTAATGTATGCATGTATGTTCCATTAATGTCAAACCCCTTGCGGGGACATAAGTCGGCTAAGCTTACCCAGGAAAACATGTCTAAGTGATTAACCAGTACTAAGCAATGTGTGTGAGGTGCCATGCTCAACGTCACTACATATGTGGCCTGACCGAATATCTAACCCGGGACCAATCGATTCCAAATCCGACGCTCTACCACTGGACCACGGATGCAACACACTTTACACAGGGTTCCATGGTCGATCACTGCAAATATGTCCTTGAGCAGGGCACCATATTTGCTTGGTATTGGTTTTAATGGTACCGAAGCAGTTAAGCCTGTCCCAGGTCAAGCGGTTTGACATTGATGGAAAATAGAATGTACCTATTGTCTTGGAAGTCTGCAGTAAGCGGTCTCTTTTTTCGAGTCGAGTTTCCTGGTTTGGCAATTACCATGGTGCTGACGGGTTCAGGCTCGATCATTAGACCTCTTAGTTTGTCCCACCGTTGTGGCATGGAAGTGCAGGCAGGTTGGCTTGGTATATCTGCTAGACCTGCAAGGATCCAATCCGTCAGCTTCAATACAACAGCCAGAACGTGGGCACATTCACCAGAAGCCCTGAAAATAGAATAAATGCAGACCTTTTAGGTTTTTGTAATCAAAAACATTATTGTCTGTACCATCAACATGTTGAATGTTATGACAATTGATGAAATGTAACCATCAACAAGTTCAATATTGCGTCAATTTAAGAACAAAGTGATGAAGCGTCTGTTCTACGAATCATCAAATGCAATGCTTACACATGCCGCCATTTTGTTTACCAGTCAGTGGTTAGAACTAGTAGCGGTTTTGCCGTCTCCTTTAGGATACCACTTAATCGGTGAAATCAAATAGTAACTTGAACACTATATCAATATATATAACATGTTGCGGTACTTACCCTGCTTTACAACTGCAGAATGCATCTGTAACCTGTTGCTGTCCGACGACTATATTGACGCGATGGCCATTGTCATTCTTTCGTTGACTGCGGAACATGACGGCTTTAACTTCTACATCCAGATTTTCAGCACGATAAAGTTTTACAGAACTAATATACGATTCGTTTGCAAACTTCTTAGCCTGAACTCTTTGACGCAAAGAAGTTCTATACGGTAGAAAATACTCCCCAAAGTCATATGGTAAATCATTCAATCTAAGTGCGTCCGCCATTTTGGAATTTGTTTGTCGGAGGTTTTGCGTTACAGGGTCACGTGATGCTAGGGGCGGAGCGATAGGTCATCTCGCGACTGGTCAATTGGATATTAAACGAAATCTTATTTGGTACACTGTAATGGCACGAAGATAAATAGTATAAACATTTTCGTCTAATGATTTCTATTTTTGTTTTTCGCAATAATCAAATATTCAAAATGGATGATTTGGAATGGCGAAGCTCTGCCATGAAATTTAAACGTTGATTTCATGTATAATATTGTGTCAAGAGACGTCATAGACTGTATAATTCAAACAACTATATATGTGTTGATCTTGTTAACAATTTTAATTTATAAAAACGTCTTTTTAGAATATCAAATATGCTACGCGTAATTGAGGTTTATCGCTTAGACTTTGAAAAATGCCTGGAGAGTAAAATGTCACATTTTTCAAGTCTAAATAGTTGGACTATTGTTTTCCCAGTGAATATATAATAAAAGCATTATCATAAAACAATTATCTATTTTTAGATAACTCATTCACTGGATGTATGAAAGCTTTCGCGCTATCCCCTTCATTAGGAGAATATGTTTTGGAATAACCATGTCGTCTACCACAACCGTCAACTGACACTAAGCTTCAACAACAACCGTCCACTGCCATTAAGCTTCAACAACAACCGTCAACTGCTAATAGGTTTCAACCACAACCGTCCACTGCCACTAAGCTTCAACCATAACCGTCCACTGCCACTAAGCTTCAACAACAACAGTCCACTGCCACTAAGTTGTTGTGCTTCAACAACAACCGTCCACTGCCAATAAGCTTCAACAACAACCGTCCACTTCCACTAAACTTCAACAACAATGGTCCACTGCCACTAAGCTTCAACAACAATCGTCCACTGCCACTAAGCTTCAACAACAATCGTCCACTGCCACTAAGCTTCAACAACAACGGTCCACTGCCAATAAGCTTCAACCACAACCGTCCACTGCTATTAAGCTTCAATAACAACGGTCCACTTCCATTAAGCTTTAACAGCAACGGTCCACTGCCAATAAGCTTCAACCACAACGTTGTTGTTGTTTTGTTGTGTGTTTGTTGTGTTTTGTGGTTGGTTGTGTTGGTTGTTGTTGGTTTTGTTAGTCGACTGCCACTACGTTTTCTATTTCTCCATAATTACTGCAATAAATCCCATTATGTTTTTGATAGTTATACATTAACGTCGCATCAACAGCTTAGGTCATATTGCAACTCTCCAGTATTTGTTTGGGCGGAACATCCCAGATGCCCCTCCGAGCAGTATTTCAGGACTGGTACATAGGCAGAACCACCGACCTACCACAATCCAGCTGAAAAAATAAACCCGATTAATTTGACGAGATGCTTTCAGAAGGTTTAACTACTCTTCTGGTTATAATTTGTGGTATAGGTCAAAGCTGTTGACCTCTCATTAAATGTCTGGGTTGTGGACGAATATTTTTAGAAGTAATATATTCCATTTCAAAATTAGCGATTCCAACTTGAAAGTAATAATTCTTATAAAGTGTTTTGAAAATAGCAATACGAAGAATGCTGAGGACGGAAATCAGTGGCGAAGACAGGACTAGCTATGATAAATCCGCTTGAAAATAATTGAAATTTTATCATAATTCGCCCTATTTCCCGACACAACCAGTTTTCGAATTTGTTTGAAAATTACGTCATCGCTGTCAGTAGCAGGTACTTGGATCATATGGTAGACGGTAAAACTGTCAACTACGAAAATAAGCCAAATCAGATCAATGTTCATCTTTTATTTCGAAAATATGTACATGTTGTTTTCATTAGTCTCATGCACGTGTATCCTAAACATCTCTTATACCGAGATGTATCCAAATAAATATGTGTTTATATTTGCAACTGGAGAAATCTATTCATCTCGTCGGTAAGCTTACCACCGGCATATTATTATCTAAAAATAACTATTGCAACCTTCTAGAAAATA
This sequence comes from Archivesica marissinica, assembly GCA_014843695.1. Taxonomy (NCBI): domain Eukaryota; kingdom Metazoa; phylum Mollusca; class Bivalvia; order Venerida; family Vesicomyidae; genus Archivesica; species Archivesica marissinica. The sequence continues at coordinate 59,329,452 of CM026402.1, forward strand.
TATATATAAATGATAGGTGTCTGAAACATAAGGCATCTATTACACTTAGGGATGTCAGCGATTAATCGGTTAATCGATCGCATGTCCGATTAATCGGTTATTTTTCTGGTAATCGAGTATTTATTTTTATAAAAAATAATAATTTTAAGTCAATTTCAATACAGTAGATATTTTACCTGTGAAAAGCATAATTGATCGTTAACACCCGCTGCACCAGTCGACCATAAAGGTGAGATAATAAAGGTGCATGATTAGGTCATTCGGGGGACCCAATTATCGACTTGACGAGATAAACAATGTGTCACAAAGCATGTTTACAATTGGGATGCCTATGTGTTGTTCTAGTTGAAAATGTTCCGAATTGTTTTATCGTTGTCGGCAAGCGGCAAGCATTAATAGAGTGGCTATCGGCTTCCTACTCAATAGAATGGTGTTAGCACAACCCGTGAATTACAACCTTTATTATGGCAGTCGGAATAGCCTTTGATATTGGTAAGCCATTGTCTACGACCATTACAAGTCCAACACAAAAGGCACTGTCGAGTCATACAGTATATAAACTCAGTTCTTCCATTAAGATTAATGCATTTCATTTTAACTGTCATGTCGATAAGTTGAATATTCAAGTCAAGTCAAATATCTTTTATTCACCCATATCATACATTACATCTACGTGTGGAGAATGCCGCCGAATAAGTCGGTCGTTTGGAGGTACTTTGCCCGGGATGGGAAAACAATCAGCTGCAAGTTGTGCGACACCAGCCTCACCTTCACAGGCGGCACAAGTAGTATGCACAGCCACCTGAAGAGCAAGCACCCGGCAGAAGGAAATGCGTCCAGTGGCAGTGAAACTACAACTAAGCAACTTCCGATGACGTCGTTTTTCGGATCGCCCAGGAAGCCAGCCAACGCCAGCGCGGAGGTGATTACGCAGGCCATAGCAGATATGATAATTTCGGACTATGTGCCACTAAGCATTGTGGAAGCTGAAGGATTTCGGAAGTTGTTGGGTATTGTGGCTCCAGACTACAAGATACCATGCAGAAATACTGTGCGCACACGTATCGTGAAGCGTTACGACGAGGAGAAGGAGACCCTGCTATCCAATCTTAATGATATTGAGGGTGCGGCCATCACCACAGACTCATGGACCTCAAACTCCACAGAAAGCTACATGACGGTGACCGAGCATCGTATCACTGAGGATTGGTCAATGCAGGCAAACGTGCTGATGACCAGGGCCATGCCGGAGAGGCACACCGGAGAGAACATAGCAAATAAGCTTAAGGACTGTGTGGAAGAGTTTGGTTTGACAGGGAAAATTGAGACATGTGTGCACGACAACGCACGGAATATGGAGTGTGCCGGTGATAAGTGCGAGGATTGGACAGATCTGGGCTGCTTTGCACACACCCTGCAACTATGCATTAAACCGGTGCTGGAGCTACCGAGTGTGTCCAAAACC
>CM026402.1:59331916-59386697 GCA_014843695.1 Archivesica marissinica
TGGGAGAACATTACTGCACCATACAGTACTGTGCATACATGTTTGCAGTGGGCTTGAGGCCCGATACCAGCAGCACATTCACACTGTGCCTCAATAACTGACCCCCCAGAGTTAAGTTCAACATCTACAGTGTAGCACACACCTTTCTTCATCTCTGCATGACAACTTGATTTAATATATACAACATCCTCTCCGGGTGACATACGGAAATACTTCAAAAATTGCTCATTGTATAGTCGTTGAATATGAGTACCCAGGGTCTTCTCATACTGTGCCAGATACTTATGCACACTGTCTAGTTCTGTTTTCGGAAATTTTGAATCCGAGTTGACATCCGCATATTTTGTGGGATCTGGTAATGTCATGTTGTATTCAGGCTCTAAAGTCTCTACATTTCCAAAGTTTTGATTTCTCTCGTAAGACACTAATCTGAAAATAGAATAGGGAAATGTTTCAAGATGTATAACATGGCTGAACGATAAATTCGTAATGAAAACGTTAAAAGCAAACCCCACCCACTCACAGGTGTATGAGCAATAACGTAAATAATTAAAATAAACATCTCTGGAAATAAAGAAAATATCAAGGAATAAAGGAAACTATTTTAGATTTATATTTTATTTTTAAATAAATCTACAATTTAGTCTTCAAACATATGGTAAATAGCAAATTACAACGGAATAAATGTTGACCTTTGCCGCGACGGCATTCTATTTTCGTTTTCAAAATATTTTTTATCTCTAAAATAACGGTAAATTTACGCACCTTTCAACCAATTCATTCTTGCGTCCAGAAAGTCTAGCACCCCTTTTCTTCAATTCTGCTTTCAGTTGCGGAATTGTAAGTGATCCGAACTTAGATTCCATTGTTAAAGTATGGACATTTGTTTTGACTTCTCTCAGAATTATGCTAATCGATACGGGATACTGATGGACCGGGATCAGTGGCGCCACCTATCGGGTGGCAGGGGAAGATAACAAGCTATTCTCCCCCATTGGATATTAAACGAAATCTTATTTGGTTCACTGTAATGGCACGAAGATAAATCTTGTAAACATTTTCGTCTAATGATTTCTATTTTTGTTTTTCGCAATAATCAAATATTCAAAATGGATGATTTGGAATGGAGAAGCTCTTGCCATGAAATTTAAACGTTGATTTCAAGTATAATATTGTGTCAAGAGACGTCATAGACTGTAGAATTCAAACAACCATATATGTGTTGATCTTGTTAACAATTTTTAATTGATAAAAACGTCTTTTTAGAATATCAAATATGCTACGCGTAATTGAGGTTTATCGCTTAGACTTTGAAAAATGCCTGGAGAGTAAAATGTCACATTTTTCAAGTCTAAATAGTTGGACTATTGTTTTCCCAGTGAATATATAATAAAAGCATTATCATATCTATTTTTAGATAACTCATTCACAGGATGTATGAAAGCTTTCGCGCTATCCCCTTCAATAGGAGAATATGTTTTGGAATCGCCATGTTTTTCGCTCGAAATATTTCATAAAAGCTGAGTATTTAAGTGCTGGCAAATATATGCCACCATAAATATCAGATCAGAAACAAAATATACTTACCATTGTGCAAATGGTGTAGTTAGGAAAGGGGAGATAACTATGCAAATGATATTATACAAATAAAATAGGATTGGGTATTATGAATGCTACTATACTCCCGTAGGGTGTACCAGGTCCATCCTTTAATAATGCGTTAGCAATATGAAACGATAACATGCTTAACCAGAAAGGAGTAAGAGAAAAAATGAAGAGAAAAGGCTCATTGTAAATGGTCTGTTGCTAATGTTTTCAAAACGTGTAGCCCAATCATTTTGAACTTTCAAAAATGGATAATATGTACATGCCTCAGTCCGTATGTTCAATTTGCTAACACTAGTAATGTCTACAATCACAACACTGTTGATATTAGGAGCTTCTTCGATAAATGGTAATGCTGACAGATGAAGTTGAAATTATAATTCACAGAGTTTGACAAGGACGCGTATCTCACGAATACATTGTTAGAAATTACAGCTGTCGATCATGCTTTCAGCTTCTACCACAACCGACAACTGCCATTAAGCTTCAACAACAACCGTCAACTGCTAATAAGTTTCAACCACAACCGTCCACTGCCACTAACCTTCAACCATAACCGTCCACTGCCACTAAGCTTCAACAACAACCGTCCACTGCCACTAAGCTTCAACAACAACAGTCCACTGCCACTAAGCTTCAACAACAACCGTCCACTGCCAATAAGCTTCAACAACAACCGTCCACTTCCACTAAACTTCAACAACAATGGTCCACTGCCACTAAGCTTCAACAACAATCGTCCACTGCCACTAAGCTTCAACAACAATCGTCCACTGCCACTAAGCTTCAACAACAACCGTCTACTGCCACTAACCGTCAACAACAATCGTCCACTGCCACTAAGCTTCAACAACAACCGTCAAATGCCACTAAGATTCAACCACAACAGTCCACTGCCAATAAGCTTCAACAACAACCGTCAACTACCACTAAGCTTCAACAACAACCGTCCACTGACAATAAGCTTCAACAACAACCGTCCACTGCCACTAAGCTTCAACAACAATCGTCCACTGCCACTAAGCTTCAACAACAACCGTCCACTGCCACTAAGCTTCAACAACAACCGTCCACTGCCACTAAGCTTCAACAACAACCGTCCACTGCCACTAAGCTTCAACAACAACCGTCCACTGACACTAAGCTTCAACCACAACCGTCCACTGACACTAAGCTTCAACCACAACCGTCCACTGCCACTAAGCTTCAACAACAAACGTCCACTGTCACTAAGCTTCAACAACAACGGTCCACTTCCACTCAGCTTCAACCACAACAGTCCACTGCCACTACGTTTTCTATTTCTCCATAATTACTGCAATAAATCCCATTGTGTTTTTGATAGTTATACATTTAACGTCGCACCAACAGCTTAGGTCATATTGCAACTCTCCAGCATGTGTTGGGGCGGAACATCCCGGATGCCACTCCGAGCAGTATTTCAGGCAAGGACGGGTACACAGGCAAATTAGTCTCATGCACGTGTATCCTAAACATTTCTTACACCGAGATATATCCAGAGAAGTATGTGTTTGTTTTTGCAACTGGAAAAATATATACATCTCGTCAGTAAGCTTACCACCTGCATATTATTATCTAAAAATAACTATTGCAACCTTCTAGAAAATCTATATATAAATGATAGGTGTCTGAAACATAAGACATCTATTACACTCTATTACACTTTCATCCATAGCATAACTATATACATCTTGCACGTCATCATTTCATGTGCTAAAGTGTTGTGCTTTTAATGATCACAATTCCACGTGTTTACGGAAACCGCCATTCTACGTACCTGCAGTCAAACCTTTCGTCTTAAGCAAAGTCAAGGTAACATCGAACATAGCTTATTACAAGTGTTGTTACTTAAAAACGATGACCACTCACACAGATCTGTATATGTAACAGATATCTGTAGTAAACAGATCTGTATATGTAACAGATATCTGTAGAACACAGATCTGTATATGTAACAGATATCTGTAGTACACAGATCTGTATATGTAACAGATATCTGTAGTACACAGATCTGTATATGTAACAGATATCTGTAGTAAACAGATCTGTATATGTAACAGATATCTGTAGAACACAGATCTGTATATGTAACAGATATCTGTAGTACACAGATCTGTATATGTAACAGATATCTGTAGTACACAGATCTGTATATGTAACAGATATCTGTAGTACACAGATCTGTATATGTAACAGATATCTGTAGAACACAGATCTGTATATGTAACAGATATCTGTAGCACACAGATCTGTATATGTAACAGATATCTGTAGTACACAGATCTGTATATGTAACAGATGTATGTAGCACACAGATCTGTATGTGACAGACATCTGTAGTACACAGATCTGTATATGTAACAGATATTTGTAACACACAGATATGTATATGTAACAGATATCAGTAGCACACAGATCTGTATATGTAACAGTTATCTGTAGTACACAGATTTGTAAATGTAACAGATATCTGCAGTCCACATATATGTAACAGATATCTGTAGTACACAAATCTGTATATGTAACAGATATCTGTAGTACACAGATCTGTATATGTAACAGATATCTGTAGTACACAGATCTGTATATGTAACAGATATCTGTAGAACACAGATCTGTATATGTAACAGATATCTGTAGTTCACATATCTGTATATGTAACAGATATCTGTAGTCCACAGATCTGTATATGTAATAGATAGCTGTAGATCACAGATCTGTATATGTAACATATATCTGCAGTCCACAGATCTGTATATGTAACAGCTATCTGTAGTACACATATCTGTATAATTATGTAACAGATATCAGTAGTACACAAATCTGTATATGTAACAGATATCTGTAGCACACAGATCTGTATATGTAACAGATATCTGTAGTCCACAGATATGTATATGTAACAGATATCTGCAGTCCACAGATCTGTATATGTAACAGATATCTGCAGTACACAGATCTGTATATGTAACAGATATCTGTAGTCCACATATATGTATATGTAACAGATATCTGCAGTCCACATATATGTAACAGATATCTGTAGTACACAGACAGGCCCGTCGCTGGGCATACGCAAGTACGCACGTGCGTATCATTGGTCTCAGAAAATGAAAAAAAAAAATGAAAACTCCAAAAATGCAATAAAACCACAGAGGGGTGGGAGAAGGTAGTAGGGATACATAGGCGCCGTGATGTGTGGAGTGGTGGACTAATTGAGCCCATTGCAAATATGGTGCATCTCGAAATTTAGTTTGTGCTATTTTACGTGCTTGTTTAATTCATAAGGGGTAGCTCATGTATATTATACATTTAGCCTTAATTTATACCTTTATACGGTTTGTCGTAAGAACTTTAGTCCTGCAATTGTATGTTACAAAATGCATTGAAATGCAGGAAATTGCTTCATTTCAAAATATCTCCGGGGGACATGCCCCCGGACCCCCTAGCATACTGGCTCGCTATGCTCACTCGACAAACAATCATATTTGGCCGTGCGTATCATCAAAATAGCTCCAGCGACGGCCCTGACAGATATGTATATGTAACAGATATCTGTATTCCACAGATCTGTATATGTAACAGATATCTGTAGTAAACAGATCTGTATATGTAACAGATATCTGTAGTTCACATATCTGTATATGTAACAGATATCTGTAGTACACAGATCTGTATATGTAACAGATATCTGTAGTCCACAGATCTGTATATGTAACATATATCTGCAGTCCACAGATCTGTATATGTAACAGCTATCTGTAGTACACATATCTGTATAATTAAGTAACAGATATCAGTAGTACACAAATCTGTATATGTAACAGATATCTGTAGCACACAGATCTGTATATGTAACAGATATCTGTAGCACACAGATCTGTATATGTAACAGATATCTGTAGTCCACAGATATGTATATGTAACAGATATCTGCAGTCCACAGATCTGTATATGTAATAGATAGCTGTAGATCACAGATCTGTATATGTAACATATATCTGCAGTCCACAGATCTGTATATGTAACAGATAGCTGTAGATCACAGATCTGTATATGTAACAGATATATGCAGTCCATAGATCTGTTTGTAAAACAGATATTTGAAGTACACAGATATGCCCAATTAAATAATAATTTACACAGAATGAATCAGATTTCATTATATAAACAGAGAATCTGGACATTGGATATTGACAGAAACATGCCCCGTAATTACTGTCAATTTAAGTCCCTATACGATGTATATGAAACAGAAAAATAAGTACTGCAAAATTATTATACCGCTAAAACATAGATCTGCATAATTATAGTTTATACAAATTTATTTTAGCTCGATTGCGAAACAAATTATTTCAACTTATATAATCACTCTCGAGACCTCATTCCTGATGGAATCCATCGCCACGAGGGAGAGAGAAGAGGCGACGTGGAATTTAAATGCCTTGCCTAAGGGCACAATCGTAACGGCTCCAGACCTTTCGCACCTGAAGCGAACGCGCATCCACTGCGCTATCACGACTTATAATTATAATAGTAAATGTTATCAACTAAGATGTGGCATGCCACCTATACGTATGTACACTATCCAAGTGAATTAGAAATAAAAGACATGTCATAAATGCAAATTCCAATACATTCTAGAAGATGAGCTTCGTGATATTCTGAAAACAATTTAGATAATGATTTGAGAGACAATTATCAAAATTAACAAATTGCAAAATTCAGAGTTGGTATTATGTCTAACACTGATAAGCTTAAATATCTGTTCACCAATTCTGTAGACAATAAGTGTGATGATAACAATCACTGTCAAAACATGTTTTAATATTTTACAACGACGTGTAAGAAAAAAAAATGCCTTAAATTCAAATGTTTTAACTCTGACGGAAGCTTGCTATGAAGTCAATTCATATCAGACTAAAACTTAAAGAATGGCTGTTAAATCCTGTTTTAATAGTTTACAACGACGTGCAAGAATGGTGAAGTATGTGTAAATAATACCTTAAATTCAAATGTTTTAACTCTGAAGAAAGCTTGCTATGAAGTCAATTCATATCAGACTAAAACTTAATGGTTTTCTTACGATGTTTGAGTCCACATTCTGTCATTACAATTAGCGGCCATTTTTATCTTATCTATTCATATTTCCAATTGGTAAACAATTATTCTTTCTTAAATATATTATATGCAATAAACTGATTACAGTCTCTTATATTTCTGAATATACTTTCTTTAATGTTGTAATAAAAATTAAATATAAAATGTGTTGAAACTATGATGTACATTGATGAGACTGAAATAAAGATTACATAATAATACATACATTTACTGCACACGCATTTCGAAGTGTAAAGGAATGGATGAACACACCCACCTATAAAATAGCTAGCCACACTATACATGTCTGTACACATTTCACAGGCATGTTCCATTGATAGCCGTCTTACAAAATTAGTACGTTAGTTGTAGTTCTGCGGTATGTCATACACAAAGAACTCTTGTCAACCATCTGCCATACACAAGGTTGGCGTATCATATTCTGCAATCATGTGATCGTTCTCCGGTATGTATTAACATGTCTCTCTTTAATCTTTTATCCGGTATGTTTGAGCATATGCTTTTTCAAATTGCCCGACAGGCTAAAAGCCTTATCACATAGTTCACACTCATATGACCGTTCACCGGTATGAATGAGCATGTGCTGCTTTAAATTGCTAGAATGACTGAAAGCCTTATTGCATATTTCACACTCATGTGGCTGTTCTCCGGAATGAATGAGCATGTGCTGCTTTAAATTGCTAGAATGACTGAAAGCCTTATTGCATATTTCACACTCATATGGCCGTTCTCCGGAATGAATGAGCATGTGCTGCTTTAAAGTGCTAGACTGACTGAAAGCCTTATTACATATTTCACACTCGTGTGGCCGTTCTCCGGTATGAATGAACATGTGCTGCTTTAAAGTGCTAGAATGACTGAAAGCCTTATTACATAGTTCACACTCATGTGGCTGTTCTCCGGAATGAATGAGCATGTGCTGCTTTAAAGTGCTAGACTGACTGAAAGCCTTATTACATATTTCACACTCGTGTGGCCGTTCTTCGGTATGAATGAACATGTGCTGCTTTAAAGTGCTAGACTGACTGAAAGCCTTTTTACATATTTCACACTCATGTGGCTGTTCTCCGGTATGAATGAGCATGTGCTGCTTTAAAGTGCTAGAATGACTGAAAGCCTTATTACATAGTTCACACTCATGTGGCCGTTCTCTGGTATGAATGAGCATGTGACGCTTTAAAGTGCTAGAATGACTGAAAGCCTTTTTACATATTTCACACTCATGTGGCCGTTCTCTGGAATGAAAGAGCATGTGACGCTTTAAAGTGATAGACTGACTGAAAGCCTTTTTACATATTTCACACTCATGTGGCTGTTCTCCGGTATGAATGAGCATGTGCTGCTTTAAAGTGCTAGAATGACTGAAAGCCTTATTACATAGTTCACACTCATGTGGCCGTTCTCTGGTATGAATGAGCATGTGACGCTTTAAAGTGCTAGAATGACTGAAAGCCTTTTTACATATTTCACACTCATGTGGCCGTTCTCTGGAATGAAAGAGCATGTGACGCTTTAAAGTGATAGACTGACTGAAAGCCTTTTTACATATTTCACACTCATGTGGCTGTTCTCCGGTATGAATGAGCATGTGCTGCTTTAAAGTGCTAGAATGACTGAAAGCCTTATTACATAGTTCACACTCATGTGGCCGTTCTCTGGTATGAATGAGCATGTGACGCTTTAAAGTGCTAGACTGACTGAAAGCCTTTTTACATATTTCACACTCATGTGGCCGTTCTCTGGTATGAATGAGCATGTGAAGCTTTAAAGTGCTAGAATGACTGAAAGCCTTATTACATAGTTCACACTCATGTGGCCGTTCTCTGGTATGAATGAGCATGTGACGCTTTAAAGTGATAGAATGACTGAAAGCCTTTTTACATATTTCACACTCATGTGGCCGTTCTCTGGAATGAAAGAGCATGTGACGCTTTAAAGTGCTAGACTGACTGAAAGCCTTTTTACATATTTCACACTCATGTGGCTGTTCTCCGGTATGAATGAGCATGTGCTGCTTTAAAGTGCTAGAATGACTGAAAGCCTTATTACATAGTTCACACTCATGTGGCCGTTCTCTGGTATGAATGAGCATGTGACGCTTTAAAGTGCTAGACTGACTGAAAGCCTTTTTACATATTTCACACTCATGTGGCCGTTCTCTGGTATGAATGAGCATGTGAAGCTTTAAAGTGCTAGATTGGCTAAAAGCCTTATTACATATTTCACAGGCATGTGGCCGTTCTCCGGTATGAATAAACATGTGCTTCTTCAAATTGCCAGACAGGATAAATGCCTTATTACATAGTTCACACTTATGTGGCCGTTCTCCGGTATGAATAAACATGTGCTTCTTCAAATTGCAAGACAGGCTAAAAGCCTTATTACATATTTCACACACATGTGGCCGTTCTCTGTAATGAATCAACGTGTGCTTTTGTAGAACTAGTTGGTTTGAACTAGTGAAAACCTTCCTACACAGTTCGCACTCAGTTGGCCGTACTCCGGAATGACTGGTCATGTTTATATTCTGGGAGTTCAAAGTATGCCAATGTTCTCTGCACTGCAGTATATATACATAAATAGACGAATGTCAGTTCTTACCCAGTATAACCTCCTTCAAATATCGAGCTCACAATCGGAAAATAACGACCGGAGGACTCTCTTTATTAAAGCAGAGAATCGGGATGCGTATGTTGGGACACCATTGGTAATTTCTCTGGTGTTGTTCAAGCGAATATTAAAGTGTTGACTCATATGAGAATTAAACGAAATTGTCAATATCACAACTAATTAAACAAATGAACTCCTCTAGATCTGTACATGCAACCACCACGTGCCATCTCCTGTAATCGAACAACATATTATATATTTACAAGTCACAAATGTGTAGTTCAATAAGTAATTATTGGTGATTCAAGCCGCGTATTATAATAAGTCATAATTGGGTCATGTAGGCATAATCATCATCAACATCATCAGTATTAATCATGTTCAACGATTGGGAAATTCACCTCAAATATTATAAATCAGCAAACGATTACCCCATACATTTTCACTCGTCAGAGAATGTCAACGTCACAAATAATTCTCAGCGCATAACTCGATAGCAAACACATTTGTAAAGTTGTTGTAAACGTTTATTTGTCCAATGATTACAATCTATATCGTACCCGTAACCATTGATTTAATTCGGATGTAGTATTTTCTTAAACTAGTACAACATACTTTTAACAAACACTATTAGCATGTGTATGTCACTTAGCACAAACCAATTCCACCCGTCAATTTGATGCAAATGAAATTCTTTGAATGGCTACTTGCTAGTAACCATATAAAATTAAAACTATTAATTGAAAGGTGTCGTTAGGTAAACTGGCAGTACCTCAAATGAGCAACTGGTAGAAACGTTATATAAGCTTAAAAGAAAGAAAAAACAAATAGTTATCGAATCACTTGGGTAATACTGGTTTCAAAACTGTGGGACATATATATATATATAACAGGACTATGATCTAGGTAATGCTTGTATTTTGGCGTGTTCATGATTTTAAATATAGCCCAGTAAATGGTTTTAAACTAATAGTTATGTATGGTGAACTTTCTAACTGATCTTATTGTAATTAGAGGTGACACGAAGAATACAGCCCAATAGCGAGGAGTGCAGCACGGTGATACTTTCAAAAATAATATGATTACATTCACTGCATTCTCTCCTCTCTCTCCTCTCTCTCCCTCTCTCTCTCTCTCTCTCTGTCTCACTCCTCTCTCTCTATCTATCTGTCTCACTCTTCTCTCTTTATCTCTCTCCCTCTCTCTCCCCCTCTGTCTGGCTCTCTCTTTCTCTCTCTTTCTCTCTCTGTCTCTTTATGTCTGTCTCTGCCCCGCTCTCTCTCTCTCTGTATGTCTGTCTGTCTCTTGGCTATGTCTGTCTGTCTGTCTGTCTCCCTCTCTCTATGTCGCCCTCTCTGTCTGTCTCTCTCTCGCTCTACCTCTTGTCTCTCTCTCTCTCTATCTATCTCTGGTAAATTGTATTGTTTTAGTACCTCGTCAAATTCAGGCAGTACTTTATAACTGTATATACTGAGATCACATGATACCGTGATGGTGGTAAAGGAACATCAGAAATTATAACAGCAAATGGCTCAATAAGCAAATGGTTAGCATACTTCTAAAAGGATTAAACAGTAATTAACATGTCAAGATATGCTATGAAGATAACTAATAGGAAATAGGCACTACGAATCAATGGGGGAAAGCCAATAAAGTGTTGAAGTTGAAATTAATCAATGAACTAGACATTGTGGTAGTATTTATGACTACACCCCAACAGGAACCTAGATGTCAACTAGATCCAGGTCCCTGCAAAGGGTTTCACATCTAAGGAAGATGAAATGATGTCAATTGTTCATATAATAATCTCGAAAGATTTCTCGAATCACACATAATTCAATTTTAAATTGGAATAAAATGTTCATTACAGCCCCAACATAACCACAGAATCCAAAAGGTTACCCGACAATATTTCAAAACAGCCACATTGACTTGGATAAGAATACAAGCTTCTAGATAAAACACGTAAGTCAGCGCTTCATCGGATTAATGTGTGGCGTCCAGTGGTAGACCTTAGGATTTGGAATCGAACGGTTCAATGTTCGATACACAACACGGTCAGCCCATGTATGTAGTTTCATTGGGCAAGGCAGATCACACACAATGCTCAGGACTGGTCAACAGTTTGTGTTGGCAAAGCCTACCCTGGGAAACATGTATAGGTCCCCGCAAGCGGTTTAACATTAATGGAACATACATTTAACGGTCAAAGCCATTGTTTTCCTAGTCATATAAGTAAGACCTCTACATACATTTTGTTCCTGTTATTTCGAGGTCTTGTCGTTAAAGATCATTTTCGCATAGCATTTTCCGCCCTGATCCGATGGCGGGATTTCTGACAAATTGTTGAAGCTTTTCGGACATGAACGGTTATAAATGTGTGCATTGGTGTAAAGAATAACCCTAAATATAGTTATTAAGAAAGATATATTGTCTAACCGTTGTGCATATCATTTAGCTGTTTGAAATTGACAGGTGAGATTCTCACATGTTTTCTGCGCAGTCTTCACAAAAGAAATCCGAATAACATATTTTTAGTACATGTCATGCTTATGAACAATTGGATATTAAAACGATATCTCATTTGGTTCACCGTAATGGCACGGAGATAAATCTTGTAAACATTTTCGTCTAATGATTTCTATTTTTGTTTTTCGCATTAATCAAATATTCAAAATGGACGATCTGGAATGGCGAAACTCTGCCATGAAATTTAAACGTTGGGTTCTTGAATAATATTGTGTCAAGAGACGCTATAGACTGTGCAGAATTCAAATAACGGTATGTATGTTCATCTTGTTAACAATTTTCATTTATAAAAACGACTTTTTACAAAATAAAATATACTACTCTAAGTGAGGTTTAGCGCTTAAACTTATTAGAAAAATGCCTGGATAGTAAAATCCCTATATTTCAAGTCTAAATATTTGGAGTATTGTTTTCCCAGTGAATATATAATAAAAGCATTAATATATCTATTTTTAGATAACTCATTAACTGGATGCATGAAAGCTTTCGCGCTATCCACTTACTTAGGAGTATATGTTGTGGAATCGCCATGTTTCTCTCTCCAAATATTTCATAAAAGCTGAGTATTTAAGTGCTGGCAAATATATGCCACCATAAATATCAGATCAGAAACAAAATATACTTACTATCGTGCAAATGGTGTAGTTAGGAAAAGGGGGATAACTATGCAAATGATTTTATACAACTGAAATGGGATTGGGTATTATGAATGCTACTATACTCGCGTAGGGTGTACCATGTCCATCCATCAATTATCGTTAGCAATATTTAAACTATCTATCTTCCGTTAATGTCGAACCCCTCGCAGGGACGTAGACATGTTGCGCGTCAAAAACCGCAAAGAAGTTAAAAGTATGAGTAGTTAAAAGTATAATTTAAAAAGGTAATGAAAATAAGTTGTGGTAAAAGTTTAAAAGTAGCTACGCAGAACAACTAGGGACTGGCATGTTCAATATGGCAAACTGCCGTATTGAATTGCTCTATGGTAGGGAGATGGACAATGTCAGGAGGGAGATGGACAATGTCAGGAGGGAGATGGACAATGTCAGGAGGGAGATGGACAATGTCAGGAGGGAGATGGACAATGTCAGGAGGGAGGTGGACAATGTCAGGAGGGAGATGGACAATGTCAGGAGGGAGATGGACAATGTCAGGAGGGAGATGGACAATGTCAGGAGGGAGGTGGACAATGTCAGGAGGGAGATGGACAATGTCAGGAGGGAGATGGACAATGTCAGGAGGGAGATGGACAATGTCAGGAGGGAGGTGGACAATGTCAGGAGGGAGATGGACAATGTCAGGAGGGAGATGGACAATGTCAGGAGGGAGATGGACAATGTCAGGAGGGAGGTGGACAATGTCAGGAGGGAGATGGACAATGTCAGGAGGGAGATGGACAATGTCAGGAGGGAGATGGACAATGTCAGGAGGGAGGTGGACAATGTCAGGAGGGAGATGGACAATGTCAGGAGGGAGATGGACAATGTCAGGAGGGAGATGGACAATGTCAGGAGGGAGATGGTTCCAATGGTAGATTGTTCATGGAAAGAAGGAAAACTTGTAGTAGTCTGTTGTTGCTGTAATTAACCTATAGCTTAAGGAATGGCAATGGCGAGCAGGGCGGGATAGAGGAACTAGGTAATTTTCAATGGGAATAGCAACAAGATCATTATGAATTTTATACATAAGGGATAACCTATTGTCAATACGCCGTTGATCTAGTCTGCGTAGATTTAGGGAATGTAGCATGTCTGTAACACTAGAGGTACGATAGACGCTGGACATCTTCAATTTGGTCTATTTAGGTCTCCAGCCACCCAGATGTTGGAGAAACGTTTATTAACCTTTTCAATAGACTTACAGAATTGATTGAAATTGTCTATATCAAGCTCATGAGGTTTGTAATAAGCTCCAATAACAAGAGACTTATTTCCTACAAGGTCTAATTTTACCCATAGATCCTCACATTCAGACTGTAGGATGGGTATTTCCTGGGCTGTTAAGCAGTCCCTTATAGCAATAACTATACCCCCGCCTGTATGTATGTATGTATGCATGTTCCATTAATGTCAAACTCCATGCAAGGACGTAGACATGTTTTCCTGGGCAAGCTTAGCCGACCTAAGTGGTTAACCAGTACTAAGCAATGTGTGTGAGGTGTCTTGCTCAATGACACTACATACGTGGCCTGACCGAGTATCGAACCCGAATCCGACGCTCTACCACTGGACCACGGACGCCACACCTGCCTGATTGATACGGTCGCGACGGAAAATGGAGTAACCTAGGTCTGGGTCAAACACTTCACTGGTATAATGCTTAGGTTTAAGACAGGACTCAGTAGCTATTACAATATCCGGTTTTGATGAACTGATGAGATTGTTGAATTCGAGTTTTTTGTCTACTATTGACCTGCAGTTGATGATCTGGACTTTTAGTGACCTCTTTGTGTTATTTTTTTGACCTACTTTGGACTTAGGGGGGTTTCGCTTGGGAGTGGACGTTTGGGCCATGGAGAAGGATACATTGCTCATGTTTGAGCTGTCAAGGTTGGCGAAGGGATTTGAAGTTTCGAAGGAGTCCAGGCTCGGGACAGAGCTGTTTGAAATATTTATGTTTTCGCAAATAGAACACTTCCAGA
Organism: Archivesica marissinica; assembly: GCA_014843695.1. Taxonomy (NCBI): domain Eukaryota; kingdom Metazoa; phylum Mollusca; class Bivalvia; order Venerida; family Vesicomyidae; genus Archivesica; species Archivesica marissinica. Next base: position 59,346,444 of record CM026402.1, read on the forward strand.
CTGCCGTCCCAGTTGAAGAGTTTCTGAGTCTGTTGTATAGGGAGTCATTTATGTTCTGGCAATCGGCATGGAACCAGACCGTACACATGTCACACTGGACACCCTTGCAAGTCCAGGAGAAGGGCAGTTGACAGTTTCCACACGGAAAGATTGTGGAGTTTCCTTCCAGATACATGTCCGTTTGGATGGGGCCTGGGTTGCTATCGATATCATGGGATAGTGCCAGTAGGAGGAGACATAGTTGGGTGATACAGATGGGAATTGGTTTACTTTTCCTTTTGTGGTTTGTCGTGTTTTTAAACAGTTTATTTAAATGGGCAGTTTGGTTAAGTATCGAGAGCTGGACAGATGTTCTAGCCGGAAAATGAGTACTAGAAACATCTTCATTATACGATAAAAAACATATGAAGGCAAATAGGGCAGTTGAGGTGATCTGAAACATGGTAAATAGAAAATAATTCACCTGTAATGCTGTAAATATCAGTAACACACAAGAGTATTAAGGGGAGATGATTTCGACTTGCTTATCAACATGTACTTCCGGTTAGAGAAATATTTTGAAAAGATTCGAAATTGCATCAGATTGGCGTGAGTTCAATGGGAGTTTGTGTGTTGACCTATGTGTGTGTTACTGGAGAAAATATACTTAGTTGACTGCTGCTGGAGACGAGAAATAATTAATTTTAGGAGAGCTGAAGAGAAAGGAAGTAGCGGTTGACACATGCGCAGAATCAAACGATAACATGCTCAACCAGAAAGGGGTAAGAGAAAATGAAGAGAAAAGGCTCATTGCAAATTGGAAAGGGCTGTTGCTAAAGTTTTCAAAACGTGTAGCCCTATCATTTTTAACTTTGAAAATGGATAATATGTACATGCCTCAGTCCGTATGTTCAATTTGCTAACACTAGTAATGTCTACAATCACAACACTGTTGATATTAGGAACTTCTTCGTTAAATGGTAATGCTGACAGATGAAGTTGAAATTATAATTCACAGAGTTCGACAAGGACGCGTATCTCATGGGTACAACGGTCAACTACAACTAAGCCTCAACCACAACCGTCCATCGCCACTAAGCTTCAACCACAACAGTCGACTGCCACTAAGCTTCAACCACAACCGTCCACTTCCAATAAGCTTCAACCACAACAGTCGACTGCCACTAAGCTTCAACCACAACGGTCCACTTCCACTAAGCTTCAACCACAACAGTCCACTGTCACTAAGCTTCAACCACAACCGCCCACTTCCAATAAGCTTCAACCACAACAGTCGACTGCCACTAAGCTTCAACCACAACGGTCCACTTCCACTAACCTTCAACCACAACAGTCGACTGCCACTAAGCTTCAACCACAACCGTCCACATCCAATAAGCTTCAACCACAACAGTCGACTGCCACTAAGCTTCAACCACAACCGTCCACTTCCATTAAGCTTCAACCACAACAGTCGACTGCCACTACGTTTTCTATTTCTCAATAATTACTGCAATAAATCCCATTATGTTTTTGACATCCCGGATGCCACTCCGAGCAGTATTTCAGGCAAGGACGGGTACACAGGCAAAACCACTGACCTACCACAATCCAGCTGAAAAAAGTAAACCCATTAATTTGACGATATGCTTTCAGAAAGGTTAACTCATCTTCTGGCTATAAATTGTGGTATAGGTCAAAGCTTCTGCCATCTCTTTAAATTTCTGCGTTGTGGTCGAATATTTTTAGAAGTAATATTTTCCATTTCCATATTAGCGATTCCAACTTGAAAGTAATAATTATTATCAAGTGTTTTGAAAATAGCAATACGAAGAATGCTGAGGACGGAAATCAGTTGCGAAGACAGGACTAGCCATGATAAATCCGCTTGAAAATAATTGAAATTTTATCATAATTCGCCGTATTTCCGGACACAACCAGTTTTCGAATTTGTTTGAAAATTAGATCATCGCTGTCAGTAGCAGGTACTTGGATTATATGGTAGACGGTAAATCTGTTAAATACAAAAATAAGTCAAAACAGATCACTATTCATCTTTTATTTTCGAAAATATGCACATGCTGTTTTCATTAGTCTCATGCACGTGTATCCTAAACATTTCTTACACCGAGATGTATCCAGAGAAGTATGTGTTTATTTTTGCAACTGGAGAAATATATACATCTCGTCAGTGAGCTTACCACCTGCATATTATTATCTAAAAATAACTATTGCAACATTCTAGAAAATCTATATATAAATGATAGGTGTCTGAAACATAAGACATCTATTTCACTCTATTACACTTTCATCCATAGCATAACCATATACATCTTGCATGTCATCATTTCATGTGTTAAAGAGGTTGTGCTTTTAATGATCACAATTCCACGTGTTTACGGAAACCGCCATTCTACGTACCTGCAGTCAAACCTTTCGTCTTAAGCAAAGTCAAGGTGACATCGAACACAGCTTATTACTAGTTGTGTTACATAAAAAAGATGACCACTCACACAGATCTGTATATGTAACAGATATCTGTAGTACACAGATCTGTATATGTAACAGATATCTGTAGTACACAGATCTGTATATGTAACAGATATCTGTAGTACACAAATCTGTATATGTAACAGATATATGTAGTACACAGATCTGTATATGTAACATATAGCTGTAGCACACATATCTATATATGTAACAGATATCTGTAGCACACAGATCTGTATAATTATGTAACAGATATCTGTAGCAAAACAGATCTATATATGTAACAGATATCTCTAGCACTCATATCTGTATATGTAACAGATATCTGTAGTAAAACAGATCTATATATGTAACAGATATCTCTAGCACACAGATCTGTATATGTAACATATAGCTGTAGCACACATATCTATATATGTAACAGATATCTGTAAGCACACAGATCTGTATATGTAACAGATATATGTAGTACACAGATCTGTATATGTAACATATATCTGTAGTCCACATATCTGTATACGTAACAGATATCTGTAGTACACATATATGTATATGTAACATATATCTGTAGTACACAGATCTGTATATGTAACAGATATCTGTAGTACACAGATATGTATATGTAACATATATATGTAGTACACAGATCTGTATATGTAACATATATCTGTAGTACACATATATGTATACGTAACAGATATATGTAGTACACATATATGTATATGTAACATATATCTGTACTACACAGATCTGTATATGTAACATATACCTGTAGTCCACAGATCTGTATATGTAACAGATATCTGTAGTACACATATATGAATATGTATGTTATTATGTTATATTTCGGGTTTTACGCCTGCATCAGCACCATTTCGGGCTATATCGCCGGCGGGCAGTTTACTTAACAACACCTTTCCTGGGCAGGCTCCAGCGGTTAATAGTCCGGTAATTAAAGATGGCGATATGCAGTGAGGTTAAAACAAATTGATGGGAAAGGTTTTTCAATGGACATGACTTCAATGATACCTCTATAGTGTGTAAAAAAAGTCCCACGAAATCCAGCTATGGAAAATACCTTAAAATTGACGAAATCCAAGATGGCCGCCATCCGGATGACGGAAATAGGAAAACGGTCATAATTATGTATCTAATCATGATACAATCAAGTGTAATATGTCTATTCGTACTAGCATCTCATGAGGCATGCGATGGACGCTGTGTTGGCTTCGTAAAACCAACATGACAAAGAAAAAACAAAATGGCCGCCATATATTACTAAATATTACTCGTTTTTCGATGTATTTGCATTTGAACGATTCCGATTCATGAAACATGGCCACCCTAATCCTTGTGTACACTCATGCAGTCGATAATAAAGAAAGCTCCTCACCACATCACTTGGTCAGTCAATAATGCATCAACTTGTCCTCGGTCATTTTTGCCACCTCTACAAGTCTGAGTCTGTGTGACTTTGGAACACAAATACGGCCACCGAGAATTGGTAGACATGATGAACAGGTTGGGCTTTTGCGCATCCTATACAGAGGCGTCAAGGTATAGGAAAAATGCAGCATCCTCCCAGAGTGTGGATATACTTGGAGATATTTCAGACACATTTGGACAATACCAAGCAGATAACGTTGACCATGCCAGCAGAACCTTAGATGGCAGTGGCACAATCCATGTCATGGGCCAGATGGCTACTTTCACCCCTGCCATAAAGACCGTACGGAGGGTACCCCGAGCGAACGTCAACATGGAGGATCTCAGGAAAATTGGACATGTTAACCTGGTGACACAAACGAACCCAAAGGCTGCAGAGGGGAGAATAGTCTACACGAAACTAGGAGAGTTCAGTCGTGATGAAAACATCAATAGATTGGATATGTTGTGGCGTGTGTCACTTCATTTCCCGAAACCGAGCACACTCTGGCCTGGATGGATGCAAATGATGCATGCTCATATCTCCCACCCTGGTAAGAGCTCCGAGATGTTTCTACCACTCATCGACATGACGCCAAGTGACCATACTTGTGTACGCTCGACGTTGGAGTACTTGTCCGATCACGTCAGACGAAATGGTCAAACACCGATCATTACATTTGACCAACAGCTGTGGTAGATTGCGTACACAATTGTAGCATCACAACCGGCGGACAGTCCACTGCGAGATATCATCTTGGTCCTAGGCGGCTTCTTCACCGAGATGAACTTCCTTGGCACAATTGGAAGCTTGATGGTTGGATCTGGCTTGAGAGAGATCATGTCCCAGGTGTATTCTGAGGAAAGTGTGGACCAGATGTTATCAGGCAAGACGGTGGCCCGAGCTGTGAGGGCTCATTTTCTGATTGACAGTGCTCTGAATGCTCTCGCTACCTCTGAGATGTGCGGTCTTGCTAAACCTCAAGTGTACACGGATCAGCTTGTGGTGACCGAAGCATGCTCTACTGATAGCAACAACAACCAAACAGGTAGATATCAAACTGTCTTAGTTATATATATCTGACTTTAGGTAATTGGTTCTCAGTCCAGTCGGTAGTCTATTAACCAGGTCATTGCTTTGTTTCAGATGGCTCAGATGTCAACAAACAAGACGAGAGTTCTCCGACGGTCCCTTTGGTTGAGGCTTTATATTTACCTAAGTGAGATGACGCTACAACATGAAGGTGTTGCATATGAGAGAAGTGAGTGAGATTGAAACCATGTTTCATTTTTAGTTTATGGAAACTTGTATTGTCATACATTGCTTGACAATTGTTTATCAATTTAAACACATGCACAAAATGTGTTGCTATTTTCAGTGCCCAACATTGAGGCCCAAAGTCTTCTTGAAAGTGCTGACGACTTGATCTCGAACGTTTGCGACGGTCGCATGAGTCTAGGTGATGCCCTAGCTTTGGATGTCATTTCACAACTACAGTTAGCGTTGGAGAACTGGTGTGCGATGATGAAACCATATCGCACAGCCAACCTCTGGATCATGTATATGCATCTGGTTAGCATCCTCCGATCTCTGCTCCAATCTTCCCGTGGCGGGAACTGGAAGCTCTATCTTCAGTCCCTTCACGATATGCTCCCATTCCTAGCTGCTTCGGGTCATAATAACTACACCAAGTCACTAGTTCTATACTTGGAGAAGATGGAACAGCTCGAGGAGGCACATCCAGCTGTTCATAGCAAGTTCCTAGAGGGACTGTTCGTCATCCGCCACAGTGACAGTTATTGGTCCGGAATATTCAGCGATCTGTGCATCGAGCAGGTACTGATGGGAAGCATTAAATCAGTTGGTGGGCTTACCCGAGGACGAGGATTTCAGGAGTCAACCAGTTTGCTATGGCTGTAATCAATGCCAGCATGTGGGGAAGTCCACAAGGCCCTACAGAAAGTGACTGTTCTCTCATGGACTGATGGTGATGCGGTGCACAAAGATCGTTCCCAATCAAGATTGAAGCGGGATGCAAAAGACCTCCAGACAGTCCTCGACTATCTACAAGAAAGAAAACCATTCACACAAAACAGTAAGGAACTCCACATTCTCTAATCTGGGATCGTTGGAGAAGGGTCAGTTAACGTTGACAGCGCTAAGACCATAGGGGATGCTATTCTGACCTCTATGGCAGGAAAGTCTATCTCGCAACACAAATTTGTGAAGAAAGATCAGGTTCGTACTCTGGCTTCCTCAGTGTATGTTTCCTCTGAAGGCGAGAAGATTGAGATCAATCCACAACAGCTATACCAACGCCTAATCGTTGCTGGTATCGGCAATATCGAACTCACGGAATTGTTCCAGTATGAGCTGTGTTCGTATCCCTCATCGCTGTTCCGACTCCAAACTGCTTATGCGGCTCCCATACAAAGCTGATCTCCAGAATGGCCTTGTTAAGAAGATCCCAGCGTGTGTTGTCTCTGACCAACCACTTAATGTTGAAGTGATGTATGTTGTAGATGGAGGTGCAATGCTGCAGCGTATACCATGGTCAAAGTCCACCTCATATTTCAATCTCTGCAAACTCTACATCCAGTTCATTCAGAGACATTACCAACGCGTGCTAGTCATGTTTGATGGCAATGGAACTGACCCGTCTACCAAGGATGAGACTCACGAACGGCGGACTGGAAGCGAGATGAGAGTGGATGTCGATTTCACGGAAGACATGATTCTCAAAATGAAGAAAAAACATTTTCTTGCTAACTCCAAGAACAAGCAAAAGTTCATCAACAGCCTCTCGTCACATATGGAGAAAAAAGGCATCCGTATGAAGCAGTCCTCATGAGATGCTGACTATGACATCGCAATGTCTGCATGTGCCCTCGCCCGAACGAAACCTGTGGTAGTTGTTGGTGATGACACTGACTTGCTGCTACTTCTACAGCACCATTTCAACCCTGGTGAACACCGGAGTATTCATCTTCAGACCAGCTCTAAACTCATCAACATAGGTAGCCTCCACAGTTCACTGGATCCAGGCCTCAGTGAATCATTGCTCTTCATCCACGCCTTATCTGGTTGCGATATAACCTCAAGACTTCATGGAATAGGAAAAGTATCTGCAATGGGGAGGTATAAAGATTTGCAAGGACCATCATAAGTGTTCGTAACGCCTGAGAAAAGCCATGAAGCAGTTGAAGTAGCGGGAAGCATAGCACTGGCAGTGCTATATGCTTGTAAGCAGAGCACAGACCTCAATCTCGAACGATCATCCAAGTTCTCTGAGAAGGTAGCTTCAAGCTCAAGCTATGTACTTCCTGAACGTCTTCCACCAACTACTGATGCTGCTAGATTGCACAGTAGAAGGGTCTACCGCCAAGTAAAGACCTGGTTGGGAAACAACATGGAGGCCACTGAGTGGGGATGGGTCCTACGCATGACAAGACTCGGGACTGTCCTGAAACCAAATAGAATGGAACAGGTTGCAGCTCCTGCTTCCCTCCTAAAGATGATCCGGTGTAAATGCACTGGACATTGTGGAAAGAACACGTGTTCATGCAGGAAAAATGGACTCCAGTGCACGCTTGGCTGTGGACAGTGCAAGTGCATCACATGTACAAATGGGCCAATTCCTGATGACTCGGACACTGACTCTGAAACTTAACGTGTTGTACTAGTATTAACAAGTTGTATACAGTGAACAATTTTGAAAAATGTGTCTGTTATTTTTTTCATCAGCGATATTGTACCAAGGTTTAAAACATACCATTTAGGTCATATATGGTCGCCAACACAGTATCCATCGCATGCCTCATGAGATGCTAGTATGAATAGACATATTACACTTGATTGTATCATGATTAGGTACATAATTATGACCATTTTCCTATTTCTGTCATCCGGATGGCGGCCATCTTGGATTTCGTCAATTTTAAGGTATTTTCCATAGCTTGATTTCGTGGGACTTTTTTTACACGCCATAGAGGTATCATTGAAGTCATATCCATTGAAAACCCTTTCCCATCAATTTGTTTTAACCTCTGTAAGCTCAAATGATCTGATTGGTTGATTCTGAGTGTTACTGTCAACTGAACCAATCGAATGCCTGAGACTGAGTTTTGAGATTGGAAAAAAAGTTTTATAACCTCCAGGCCTGTACTTGGGTGCACCAACCCCGTAATAAACTGCCAACTGTTTCATATAAATGAGACACGGCTTGAGCGGGGCTCGAACCCGTGATGATAGGTTACAGTGGTATACAAGTCAGCGACATTAACCACTCGACCACGTAGGCGGACAAATATGTGAATATGTAACAGATATCTGTAATACACAGATATCTGTAGTCCACAGATCTGTATGTGTAACATATATCTGTAGTACACATATCTGTATATGTAACAGATATCTGTAGTAGACATATATGTATATGTAACAGATATCTGTAGTCCACAGATCTGTATGTGTAACATATATCTGTAGTACACATATCTGAATATGTAACAGATATCTGTAATACACATATATGTATATGTAACAGTTATCTGTAGTACACATATCTGTATATGTAACAGATATCTGTAGTCCACATATCTGTATATGTAACAGATATCTGTAGTACAACTAAGATGTGGCGTGCCACCTATACGTATGCACACTATCCAAGTGAATTAGAAATATAAGACATGTAATTAATGCCAATTCCAATACATGCTAGATGAGCTTCGTGTCATTCTGGACATTTTTAGATGAGGATTTTAGAGAACAATTATTTTCAAAATTAACAAATTGCACACATCGAGTTGGTATTATGTCTAACACTGATAAGCTTAAATGTCTGTTCACCAATTATGTAGACAATAAGTGTGATGATAAGAATCACTGTCAAAACATGTTTTAATATTTTACAACGACGTGTAAGAATGGTGATCTATGTGTAAATAATATCTTAAATTCAAATGTCTTCACTCTGAAGGAACCTGCTATGAAGTCAGTTCATATCAGATTAAAACTTAATTGTTTTCTTACGATGTTTTAGTCCACATTCTGTTATTACAATTAGCGGCCATTTTGTATCCGTATCTATTCATATTGCCAATTATTCTTTCTTAAATATATTATATGCAAGAAAGTGATGTAATGTTATGTGATACTGATTACAGTCGCTTATATTTCTGAATATAATTTCTTTAATGTTGTAATAAAAATTAATGATAAAATGTGTTGATATAATATAAAATTGTGGTGAAACTATGATGTTCATTGATGAGACTGAAATAAAGATTACATAATAATACATACATTTACTGCACACGCATTTCGAAGTGTAAAGGAATGGATGAACACGTCCACCTATAAATAGCTAGTCACACTATACATGTCTGTACACATTTCACAGTCATGTTCCATTGATAGCCGTCTTACAAAATTAGTACCATAGTTGTAGTTCTGCGGTATATCATACACGTCCTTCAAACTATGGTCAAACATCTGACATACACAAGGTTGGTGGATCATATTCCATAATCATGTGGTCGTTCTCCCAAATGTCTGAGCATGTGGTTCTTCAAACTGCCAGACATGCATAAAGCCTTATTACATATTTCACACTCGTGGGGCCGTTCTCCTGTATGAATAAACATGTGCCTCTTCAAACTGCCAGACATGCTGAAAGCCTTATTACATATTTCACACTCATGGGGCCGTTCTCCGGTATGAATGAACATGTGTTTCTTCAAATTTCCAGACAGGATAAAAGTCTTATTACATAGCATACACGCATGTGGCCGTTCTCCGGTATGAATGAGCATGTGCTTATTCAAACTGTCAGAGGCTAAAAATCGTATTACATAGTTCACACTCATGTGGACGTTCTCCGGTATGAATGAGCATGTGAAGCTTCAAATTGCCAGAACGGCTAAACGCTTTATTACATATTGCACATTCATATGGCCGGTCTCCGGTATGTTTGAGCATGTGCTTCTTCAAATTGCCAGACAGGCTAAAAGCCTTATTACAAAGTGCACACTCATATGACCGTTCACCGGTATGAATGAGCATGTGCTGCTTTAAAGTGCTAGACTGACTGAATGCCTTATTACATATTTCACACTCATGTGGCCGTGCTCTGGTATGAATGTGCATGTGCTGCTTTAAAGTGCTAGACTGACTGAAAGCCTTATTACATATTACACACTCATGTGGCCGTTCTCCAGTATGAATAAACATGTGCTTCTTCAAGTTGCAAGACAGGCTAAATGCCTTGTTACATAGTTCACACTCATGTGGCCGTGCTCTGGTATGGATGAGCATATGCTGCTTCAAAGTGCTAGACTGACTGAAAGCCTTATTACATATTTCACACTCATATGGCCGTTCTCCAGTATGAATGAACATGTGCTTTTGTAAAATGGTAGAACTAGTGAAAACCTTCCTACACAGTTCGCACTCAGTTGGCCGTACTCCGGAATGACTGGTTATGTTTATATTCTCGGAGTTCAAGGTATGCCAATGTTCTCTGCACTGCACTATATGCACATACATTGACGAAGGTCAGTTCTTACCCAGGATAACCTCCTTCAAATATCGAGTTCACAATCGGAATATAACGACCGGAGGTCTTTCATTATTAAAGCAGATAATCGGGAAGCGTATGTTGGGACACCATTGGTAATTTCTCTGGTGTTGTTCAAGCGAATATCAAAGTGTTGACTCATATGATAATTAAACGAAATTGTCAATGTCACAACTAATTAAACAAATGAACTCCTGTAGATCTGTACATGCAACCACCACGTGCCATCTCCGGTAAGCGAACAACATATTATATACTTACAAGTCACAAATGTGTAGTTCAGTAAGTAATTATTGGTGATTCCAACCGCGTATTATAATAAGTCATAATTGGGTCATGTAGGCTTAATCATCATCAACATCATCATCAGTATTAGTCACGTTCAACGATTGGGATATTCACTTCATATATTATAAATCAGCAAATGATTACCCCATACATTTTCACTCGTCAGACAATGTCAACGTCACAAATAATTCTCAGTGCATAATTCGATAGCAAACACAATTGTAAAGTTGTTGTAAACGTTTAATTATCCAATGGTTACACTCTATATCGTACCTGTAACCATTGATTTTATTCAGATGTAGTATTGTCTTAAACTAGTACAAAATATTTTTACCAAACACTATTAGCATCTGTATGTCACTTAACACCAACCAATTCCACCCGTCAATTTGATGCAAATGAAATTCTTTGAATGGCTACTTGCTAGTAGCCGTATAAAATTAAAACTATTAATTGAAAGGTGTCGTTAGGTAAACTGGCAGTACCTCAAATGAGCATCTGGTAGAAACGTTATATAAGCTTAAAAGAAAGAAAAAACAAGTCTTTATCGAAACATTTGGGCAATTATGGTTTCAAGAATGTGGGAAATATATTTTGGAACAGGACTCTGATCTAGGTAGTGCTTGTATTTTGGCGTGTTCATGATTTTAAATATAGCCCAGTAAATGGTTTTAAACTAATAGTTATGTATGGTGAACTTTCTAACTGGTCGTATTGTAATTAGAGGCGATACGAAGAATACAGGCCAATAGCGAAGAGTGCAGCACGGTGATACTTTCAAAATAATAGTGATTACATCCACTGCATTCTTTCCTCTCTCTTTCTATCTCTGTCTCACTCTTATCTCTCTATCTATCTGTCTAACTCTTCTCTCTCTTCTCTCTCTTCTCTCGCTCTCCCTCTTGTCTCTCTCTCTCTCTTCTCTAGTCTCTCTGTCTCTCTCTTTATGTCTGTCTCTGCCTCTCTCTATATATATATGTCCGTCTGTCTGTTGGCTATGTCAGTTTGTCTGCCTGTCTCTCTCTCCCCCCTCTCTCTCTTCTCTCTCTCTCTCTCTCTCTCTCTTCTCTTTCTCTCTCTTCTCTCTCTTCTCTCTCTCTCTCTTTATGTCTGTCTCAGCCCCTCTCTGTATGTCTGTCTCTTGGCTATGTCTGTCTGCCTCCCTCTCTATGTCTCTCTCTCTGTCTCTCTCTCTGTCTCTCTCTCTCTGTCTCTATCTATCTCTGGTAAATTGTATTGTTTTAGTACCTCGTCAAATTCAGGCAGTACTTTATACCTGTATATACTGAGATCACATGATACCGTGATGGTGGTAAAGGAACATCAGAAATTATAACAGCAAATGGCTCAATAAGCAAATGGTTAGCATACTTCTAAAAAGATTAAACAGTAATTAACATGTCAAGAAATGCTAAGAAGATAACTAATAGGAAATAGGCACTACCAATCAACGGGGAAAGCCAATAAAAGGTTGATGTTGAAATTAATCAATGAACTAGACATTGTGGTAGTATTTATGACTACACCCTAACAGGAACCTAGATGTCAAATAGAGCCAGGTCCCTGCAAAGGGTTTCACATCTAAGGAAGATGAAATGATGGCAATAGTTCATATAATAATCTCGAAAGATTTCCCGAAACACACATAATTCAATCTTAAATTGAAATCAAATGTTCATTACAGCCCCAACATAACCACAGAATCCTTGTTAACAATTTTAATTTATAAAAACGACTTTTTAGAATATAAAATTAGTCCAAATATTTAGACTTGAAAAATGTGACATTTTATTATCCATGCATTTTTCAAAGTCTAACAGCTAAACCTCAATTACGCGTAGCATATTTTATATATATTACGCATACCGTTGTTTGAATTCTGCACAGTCTATAGCGTCTCTTGACACAATATTATACATGAAATCAACTTTTAAATTCATGGCAGAGATTCATCGTCCATTTTGAATATTTAATTATTGCGAAAAATAGAAATTATTAGAAGAAAATGTGTACAAGATTTATCTCCGTGCTATTACGGTCAACCAAATAATATTTCGTTTAAAATCCAATTGTTCATACGCATGAAATGTACTACATATATTTCTTTTGTGAATACTGCGCAGAATAAAATGGGAGAATCTCACAGGTATATCGACTTCAACCAGCTAAATGATATGCACAACGGTTAGACAATATATTTTAAATGTTCTTAATATCCATATTTAGGATTATTCTTAACACCAATGCACACATTTATAACCGTTCATGTCCGAAAAGCTTCAAAATATTGGTCAGAAATCCCGCCATCGGATCAGGGCGGAAAGTGCTATGCGAAAATTAACTTTAACGATAAGACCTCGAAATACCAGAAATTGTTTTATGTAGAGGTCTTATTTATAGGACTAAATATAAAATATGCTACGCGTAATTGAGGTTTAGCGTTTAGACTAATATTGAAAAATGCCTGGAAAGTAAATTGTCACATTTGTTCAAGTTTAAATATGTGGACTATTGTTTTCCCAGTGAATATATAATAAAAGCATTATAATATCTATTTTTAGATAACTCATTAACTGGGTGCATGAAAGCTTTCGCGCTATCCCCTACATAGTTGTGGAATCGCCATGTTTTTCTCTCGAAATATTTCATAAAAGCTGAATATTTAAGTGCTGGCAAATATATGCCACCATAAAAATCAGTTAAGAAACAAAATATACTTACTATTGTGCAAATGGTGTAGATAGGAAAGGGGAGACAACTATGCAAATGATTTTATACAACTGAAATGTGATTGGGTATTATGAATGCTACTATACTCGCGTAGGGTGTACCATGTCCATCCATCAATTATCGTTAGCAATATTCAAACGATAACATGCTCAACCAGAAAGCGGTAAGTGAACAATTAAAGAGAAAAGGCTCATTGTAAATTGGAACGGTCTGTTGCTAAGGTTTTCAAAACGTGTAGCCCAATCATTTTGAACTTTGAAAATGGATAATATGTACATGCCTCAGTCCGTATGTTCAATTTGCTAACACTAGTAATGTCTACAACCACAGCATTGTTGATATTAGGAGGTTCTTCGTTAAATGGTAATGCTGACAGATGAAGTTGAAGTTATAATTCACAGAGTTCGACAAGGACACGTATCTCACGGATACATTGGAAGAAATTACAGCTGTCGATCATGCCTTCAGCTTCAACCAAACCGTCCACTGCCACTAAGTTTCAACCACAACAGTCAACTGCCACTAAGCTTCAACAACAACCGTCCACTGCCACTAAGCTTCAACAACAACCGTCCACTGCCATTAAGCTTCAACCACAACCGTCCACTGCCATTAAGCTTCAACAACAACCGTCCACTGCCACTAAGCTTCAACAACAACCGTCCACTGCCACTAAGTTTCGACCACAACCGTCCACTGCCACTAAGCTTCAACAACAACCGTCCACTGCCACTAAGCTTCAACAACAACCGTCCACTGCCACTAAGCTTCAACCACAACCGTCCACTACCACTAAGCTTCAACCACAACCGTCCACTGACACCAAGCTTCAACCACAACCGTCCACTGCCACTAGGTTTCAACCACAACCGTCCACTGCCACTAAGCTTCAACAACAACCGTCCACTGCCACTAAGCTTCAACCACAACCGTCCACTGACACTAAGCTTCAACCACAACCATCCACTGCCACTAAGCTTCAACAACAACCGTCGACTGCCACTAAGCTTCAACCACAACCGTCCACTGCCACTAAGCTTCAACAACAACTGTCCACTTCCACTAAGCTTCAACCACAACTATCCACTGCCACTAAGCTTCAACAACAACCGTCCACTGCCACTAAGCTTCAACCACAACCATCCATTGCCACTAAGCTTCAACCACAACCGTCCACTGCCACTGAGCTTCAACCACAACCGTCCACTGCCACTAAGTTTCAACCACAACCGTCCACTGCCACTAGGCTTCAACCATAACCGTCCACTGACACTAAGCTTCAACCACAACCATCCACTGCCACTAAGCTTCAACCACAACCGTCCACTTACACTAAGCTTCAACAACAACCGTCCACTTCCACTAAGCTTCAACAATAACCGTCCACTGCCACTAAGCTTCAACCACAACAGTCAACTTCCACTAAGCTTAAACCACAACCGTCGACTGCCATTAAGCTTCAACCACAACCGTCCACTGCCATTAAGCTTCAACCACAACCGTCCACTGCCATTAAGCTTTAACAGCAACCGTCCACTGCCACTAAGCTACAACCACAACAGTCGACTGCCACTACGTTTTCTATTTCTCCATAATTACTGCAATAAATCCCATTGTGTTTTTGATAGTTATACATTAACGTCGCACCAACAGCTTAGGTCATATTGCAACTCTCCAGTATTTGTTTGGGCGGAACATCCCAGATGCCCCTCCGAGCAGTATTTCAGGACTGGTACACAGGCAGAACCACCGACCTACCACAATCCAGCTGAAAAAGTAAATCCGATTAATTTGACGAGATGCTTTCAGAAGGTTTAACTACTCTTCTGGTTATAATTTGTGGTATAGGTCAAAGCTGTTGACCTCTCATTAAATGTCTGGGTTGTGGACGAATATTTTTAGAAGTAATATATTCCATTTCAAAATTAGCGATTCCAACTTGAAAGTAATAATTCTTATAAAGTGTTTTGAAAATAGCAATACGAAGAATGCTGAGGACGGAACTCAGTGGCGAAGACAGGACTAGCTATGATAAATCCGCTTGAAAATAATTGAAATTTTATCATAAATCGCCCTATTTCTGGACACAACCAGTTTTCGAATTTGTTTGAAAATTAGACCATCGCTGCCAGTAGCAGGTACTTGGATTATATGGTAGACGTTAAAACTGTCAACTACGAAAATAAGCCAAAATAGATCACTGTTCATCTTTTATTTTCGAAAATATGTACATGCTGTTTTCATTAGTCTCATGCACGTGTATCCTAAACATTTCTTATACCGAGATGTATCCAGAGAAGTATGTGTTTATTTTTGCAACTGGAGAAATCTATACATCTCGTCAGTAAGCTTACCACCTGCATAT
This sequence comes from Archivesica marissinica, assembly GCA_014843695.1. NCBI lineage: Eukaryota > Metazoa > Mollusca > Bivalvia > Venerida > Vesicomyidae > Archivesica > Archivesica marissinica. The sequence continues at coordinate 59,362,302 of CM026402.1, forward strand.
TATTATCTAAAAATAACTATTGCAACCTTCTAGAAAATCTATATATAAATGACATGTGTCTGAAACATAAGACATCTATTACACTCTATTACACTTTCATCCATAGCATAACTATATACATCTTGCATGTCATCATTCCATGTGCTAAAGAAGTAGTGCTTTTAATTATCACAATTCCACGTGTTTATGGAAACCGTCATTCTACGTACCTGCAGTCAAACCTTTCGTCTTAAGCAAAGTCAAGGTAACATCGAACACTGCTTATTACTAGTGTTGGTACATAAAAAAGATGACCACTCACACAGATCTGTATATGTAACAGATATCTGTAGTAAACAGATCTGTATATTTAACATATATCTGTAGTCCACAGATCTGTATATGTAACATATAATATCTGTAGCACACATATCTGTATATGTAACAGATATCTGTAGCACACAGATCTGTATATGTAACATATATCTGTAGCACACAGATCTGTATATTTAACAGATATTTGTAACACACAGATCTGTATATGTATATAATTTCGGGATTTACGCCTGCATCAGCACCATTTCGGGCTATATCGCCGGCAGGCAGTTTACCCAACAACACCTTTCCCGGGCAGGCTCCAGCGGTTAACCAGTACTTGGGTGCACCAACCACCGTAAGAAAGTGCCAACTTTTCATATCAATGAGACACGGCCTGAGCGGGGCTCGAAACCGTACCATCAGTGATGATAGGTTACAGTGGTATACAAGTCAGCGACCTTAACCACTCGACTACGGAGGCGGATATCTGTATGTGTAACATATATCTGTAGTCCACAGATCTGTAGTACACAGATCTGTATATGTAACACATATCTGTAGTACACAGATCTGTATATGTAACAGATATATGCAGTCCACATATATATGTAACAGATAGCTGTAGATCACAGATCTGTATATGTAACAGATATCTGCAGTCCACAGATCTGTTTGTAAAACAGATATTTGAAGTACACAGATATGCCCAATGAAATAATAATTTACACAGAATGAATCAGATTTCATTATATAAAGCGAATCTGAACATCGGATATAGGCAGAAACAAGCTCCGTAATTACTGTCAATTTAAGTCTCTATACGATGCATATAAAACAGAAAAATACTGTTATCAACTAAGATGTGGCATGCCACCTATACGTATGTACACTATCCAAGTGAATTAGAAATATAAGACATGTCATAAATGCCAATTTCAATACATGCTAGAAGATGAGCTTCGTGATATTCTGAAAACAATTTAGATAATGATTTGAGAGACCAATTATTTTCAAAATTAACAAATTGCAAAATTCAGAGTTGGTATTATGTCTAACACTGATAAGCTTAAATATCTGTTCACCAATTCTGTAGACAATAAGTGTGATGATAACAATCACTGTCAAAAACATGTTTTAATATTTTACAACGACGTGTAAGAATGGTGATCTATGTGTAAATAATGCCTTAAATTCAAATGTTTTAACTCTGACGGAAGCTTGCTATGAAGTCAATTCATATCAGACTAAAACTTAGAGAATGGCTGTTAAATCCTGTTTTAATAGTTTACAACGACGTGCAAGAATGGTGAAGTATGTGTAAATAATAACTTAAATTCAAATGTTTGAACTCTGAAGAAAGCTTGCTATGAAGTCAATTCATATCAGATTAAAACTTAATGTATGTTTTAGTCCACATTCTGTCATTACAATTAGCGGCCATTTTTATATTATCTATTCATATTTCCAATTGGTAAACAATTATTCTTTCTTAAATATATTATATGCAATAATGTGATGTAATGTTCTGTGATACTGATTACAGTCTCTTATATTTCTGAATATAATTTCTTTAATGTTGTAATAAAAATTAAATATAAAGTGTGTTGAAACTATGATGTACAATGATGAGACTGAAATTACATAATAATACATACATAAAGGAATGGATGAGCACGTCCACCTATAAATAGCTAGTCACATTATACATGTCTGTACACATTTCACAGGCATACACATCTCTCTTTAAAAACTCTTGTCAACCATCTGCCATACACAAGGTTGGCGTATCATATTCCGTAATCATGTGGTCGTTCTCCCAAATGTCTGAGCATGTGGTACTTCAAACTTCCAGACTGGCTAAAAGCCTTATGACATATTTCACACTCGTGGGGTCGTTCTCCTGTATGAATGAACATGTGCCTCTTCAAACTTCCAGACTGGTTAAAAGCCTTATGACATATTTCACACTCTTGGGGTCGTTCTCCTGTATGAATGAACATGTGACTCTTCAAACTGCCAGACAGGTTAAAAGTCTTATTACATATTTCACACTCATGTGGCCGTTCTCCGGTATGAATAAACATGTGCTTCTTCAAAGTGCCAGACTGGCTAAACGCTTTATTACATATTTCACATTCATATGGCCAGTCTCCGGTATGTTTGAGCATGTGCTTCTTCAAATTGCCAGGCAAGCTAAAAGCCTCATTACAAAGTTCACACTCATATGACCGTTCTCCGGTATGAATGAGCATGTGCTGCTTTAAAGTGCTAGACTGGCTAAAGGCCGTATTACATAGTTCGCACTCATGTGGCTGTTCTCCGGTATGAATGAGCATGTGCTCCTTTAAAGTGCCAGACTGGCGGAAAGCCTTATTGCATATTTCACACTCATATGGCCGTTCTCCGGTATGAATGAACATATGCATCTTCAAATTGCTAGACTGGCTAAACGCCTTATTACATATTTCACACTCATGTGGCCGTTCTCCGGTATGAATAAACATGTGCTTCTTCAAAGTGCCAGACTGGCTAAACGCTTTATTACATATTTCACATTCATATGGCCAGTCTCCGGTATGTTTGAGCATGTGCTTCTTCAAATTGCCAGGCAAGCTAAAAGCCTCATTACAAAGTTCACACTCATATGACCGTTCTCCGGTATGAATGAGCATGTGCTGCTTTAAAGTGCTAGACTGGCTAAAGGCCGTATTACATAGTTCGCACTCATGTGGCCGTTCTCCGGTATGAATGAGCATGTGCTTCTTAAAATTGCCAGACAGGCTAAAAGCCTTATTACATATTTCACACTCATGTGGCCGTTCTCCGGTATGAATGAGCATGTGATGCTTTAAAGTGCTAGACTGGCTAAAGGCCGTATTACATAGTTCACACTCATGTGGCCGTTCTCCGGTATGAATGAGCATGTGCTTCTTCAAATTGCTAGACTGGCTAAAGGCCGTATTACATAGTTCACACTCATGTGGCCGTTCTCCGGTATGAATGAGCATGTGCTTCTTCAAATTGCCAGACAGGCTAAAAGCCTTATTACATATTTCACACTCATGTGGCCGTTCTCCGGTATGAATGAACATGTGCTGCTTTAAAGTGCTAGACCGGCTAAAAGCAGTATTACATATTTCACACTCATGTGGCTGTTCTCCGGTATGAATAAACATGTGCCTCTTCAAAGTGCCAGACTGGCTAAAAGCCGTATTACATATTTCACACGCATGTGGCCGTTCTCCGGTATGAATGAACATGTGCTTTTGTAAAGTGGTAGAACTAGTGAAAACCTTCCTACACAGTTCGCACTCAGTTGGCCGTACTCCGGAATGACTGGTCATGTTTATATTCTGGAGGTTCAATGTATGCCAATGTTCTCTGCACTGCAATATATGCACATAACTTGACGAAGGTCAGTTCATACCCAGTATAACCTCCTTCAAATATCGAGTTCACAATCGGAATATAACGACCGGAGGTCTTTCATTATTAAAGCAGAACATCGGGACGCGTATGTTGGGATACCATTGGTAATTTCTCTGGTGTTGTTCAAGCGAATATTAAAGTGTTGACTCATATGAGAATTAAACGAAATTGTCAATGTCACAACTAATTAAACAAATGAACTCCTCTAGATCTGTACATGCAACCACCACGTGCCATCTCCTGTAAGCAAACAACATATTATATATTTACAAGTCACAAACATGTAGTTCAGTAAGTAGTTATTGGTGATTACAACCGCGTATGATAATAATTAATAATTGTGTCATCTAGGCATAATCATCAACAACATCATCAGTATTAATCACGTTCAACGATTGGGAAATTCACCTCAAATATTATAAATCAGCAAATGATTACCCCATACATTTTCACCCGTCAGAGAATGTCAACGCCACAAATAATTCTCAGCGCATAACTCGATAGCAAACACATTTGTAAAGTTGTTGTAAACGTTTAATTGTCAAATGGTTACACTCTATATCGTGCCTGTAACCATTGATTTAATTCGGATGTAGTATTGTCTTAAACTTGTACAAAATACGCTTAACAAACACTATTAGCATATGTATGTCACTTAGCACCAACCAATTCCACCCGTCAATTTGATGCAAATGTAATTCTTTGAATGGCTACTTGCTAGTAACCATATACAATTAAAACTATTAATTGAAAGGTGTCGTTAGGTAAAATAGCAGTACCTCAAATGAGCAGCTGGTAGAAACGTTATATAAGCTTAAAAGAAAGAACAAACAATTCTTTTTCGAAACACTTGGGCATTACTGGTTTCAAAAATGTGGGAAATATATTTTAGAACAGGACTATGATCTAGGTAGTGCTTGTATTTTGGCGTCTTCATTATTTTAAATATAGCCCAGTAAATGGTTTTAAACTAATAGTTATGTATGGTGACCTTTCTAACTGATCTTATTGTAATTAGAGGTGACACGAAGAATACAGCCCAATAGCGAGGTGTGCAGCACGGTGATACTTTCAAAAATAATAGTGATTACATCCACTGCACTCTCTCCTCTCTCTTTCTCTCACTCTCGTCTCTCTCTGTCTCACTCTTCTCTCTCTATCTATCTGTCTCACTCTTCTCTCTATCTCTCTGTTCTCTCTCTCTCTCTCTCTCTCTTGTCTCTCTCTCTCTCTCTTCTCTCTCTATGTTTCTCTCTCTCTTTATGTCTGTCCCATCCCTCTCTCTCTCTCTCTCTCTCTCTCTCTCTGTATGTCTGTCGGTTGGCTATGTCTGTCTGTCTGTCTGTCTGTCTGTCTGTCTGTCTGTCTACCCCTCTTTTTGTCTCTATCTTTCTCTATCTGTGTCTCTCTCTTTTTCTCTGTCTCTCTCTCTCTATCTATCTCTGGTAAATTGTATTGTTTTAGTACCTCGTCAAATTCAGGCAGTACTTTATACCTGTATATACTAAGATCACCTGACACCGTGTTGGTGGTAAAGGAACATCAGAATTTAGAATAGCAAATGGCTCAATAAGCAAATGGTTAGCATACTTCTAAAAAGATTAAACAGTAATTAACATGTCAAGAAATGCTATGAAGATAACTAATAGGAAATAGGCACTACCAATCAACGGGGAAAGCCAATAAAGGGTTGAATTTGAAATCAATCAATGAACTAGACATTGTGGGAGTAATATGACTACACCCCAACAGGAACCGAAATGTCAAATAGATCCAGGTCCCTGCAAAGGGTTTCACACCTAAGGAAGATGAAATGACGACAATAGTTCATATAATAATCTCGAAAGATTTCCCGAAATACACATGATTCAATCTTAGATTGGAATAAAATGTTCATGACAGCCCCAACATAACCACAGAATCCAAAATGTTACCTGACAATATTTCAAAACAGCCAACTATGACTTGCATATGTATACAAGCTTCTAGATAAAACACGTAAGTCAGCGCTTCATCAGATTAATGCATGGCGTCCAGCGGTAGAGCTTATGATTTGGAATCGAACGGTCCAAGATTCGATACACAACACGGTCAGCCCATGCATGTAGTTTCATTGGGCAAGGCAGATCACACACAATGCTCAGGACTGGTCAACGGTTTGTATTGGCAAAGCCTACCCTGGGAAACATGTCTAGGTCCCCGCAAGGGGTTTGACATTAATGGAACATACATACATAGATTTAATGGTCAAAGCCATTGTTTTCCTAGTCCTATAAATAAGACCTCTACATACATTTGTTTTCTGTTATTTCGAGGTCTTGTCGTTAAAGCCCATAATCGCATAGCACTTTCCGCCCTGATCCGATGCGGGATTTCTGACCATTTGAAGCTTTTCGGACATGAACGGTTATAAATGTGTGCATTGGTGTTAAGAATAACCCTAAATATAGATATTAAGAAAGATTAAAATGTATTGTCTAACCGTTGTGCATATGATTTGGCTGTTTGAAATCGACAGGTGAGATTCTCCCATGTTTTCTGCGCTGTCTTCACAAAGAAATCCGATGAATTATTTTTTATTATATTTCATGCATATGAACAATTGGATATTAAACGAAATCGTATTTGGTTCACCGTAATGGCACGGAGTAAACATTTTCGTATAATGATTTCTATTTGTTATTTTTCGCAATAATCAAATTGGACGATCTGGAATGGCGAAACTCTGCCATGTCATTTAAACGTTAATTTCTTGAATAATATTGTGTCAAGAGACGCTATAGACTGTGCAGAATTCAAACAACGGTATGTGTGTTCATCTTCTTAACAATTTTAATTAATAAAAACGAATTTTTACAATATAAAATATGCTACGCGTATCTGAGGTTTAGCGTTTATACTTATTAGACAAATGCCTGGATAGTAAAATGCCTATTTTTCAAGTCTAAATATTTGGACTATTGTTTTCCCAGTGAATATATAATAAGAGCATTATCATATCTATTTTTAGATAAGTCATTAACTGGATGCATGACAGCTTTCGTGCTATCCCTTCATTAGGAGAATATGTTGTGGAATCGCCATGTTTTTCTCTCGAACTATTTCATAAAAGCTGAGTATTTAAGTGCTGGTAAATGTATGCCACCATAAAAATCAGATCAGAAACAAAATATACTTACTATCGTGCACATGGTGTTGTTAGGAAAAGGGAGATAACTATGCAAATGATTTTATACAAATGAAATGGGATGTATTATGAATGCTACTATTCTCGCGTAGGGTGTACCATGTCTATCCTTCAATAATGCGTTAGCAATATGAAACGATAACATGCTTAACCAGAAAGGAGTAAGAGAAAAAAGGAAGAGAAAAGGCTAATTGCAAATTGGAAAGGGCTGTTGCTGATGATTTCAAAACGTGTAGCCCAATCATTTTGAACTTTGAAAATGGATAATCTGTACATGCCTCAGTCCGTATGTTCAATTTGCTAACACTAGTCTGATATTAGGAGCTTCTTCGTTAAATGGTAATACTGACAGATGAAGATGAAGTTATAAATAACAGAGTTCGACAAGGACGCGTATCTCACGGATCCATACATTGGAAGAAATTACTGATGTCGATCATGCCTTCAGCTTCAACAACAACCGTCCACTGCCACTAAGCTTCTACCACAACCGTCCACTGCCACCAAGCTTCAACCACAACCGGCCACTGCCACTAAGCTTCAACAACAACCGTACACTGTCACTAAGCTTCAACAACAACCGTCCACTGCCACTAAGCTTCAACCACAACCGTCCACTGCCACTAAGCTTCAACAACAACCGTCCTCTGCAACTAAGCTTCAACCACAACCGTCCACTGCCACTAAGCTTCAACCACAACCGTCCACTGCCACTAAGCTTCAACAACAACCTCCACTGCACTAAGCTTCAACACAACGGTCCACTCCACTAAGCTTCAACACAACCTCCACTGCACTAAGCTTCAACCACAACCGTCCACTGCCACTAAGCTTCAACAACAACCGTCCTCTGCAACTAAGCTTCAACCACAACCGTCCACTGCCACTAAGCTTCAACCACAACCGTCCACTGCCACTAAGCTTCAACAACAACCATCCACTGACACTAAGCTTCAACCACAACGGTCCACTTCCACTAAGCTTCAACCACAACCATCCACTGTCACTAAGCTTCAACCACAACCGTCCACTGCCACTAAGCTTCAACCACAACGGTCCACTTCCACTAAGATTCAACCACAACGGTCCACTGACACCAAGCTTCAACCACAACCGTCCACTGGCACTAAGCTGCAACCAGGTACACAGGTAATACCACCGACCTACCACAAACCAGCTGAAATAGTAAACCTATTAATTTGATGATATGCTTTCAGAAGTTTTAACTCCTCTTCTGGCTATAAATTGTGGTATATGTCAAAGCTGCTGCCATCTCTTTAAATGTCTGCGTTGTGGACGAATATTTTTAGAAGTAATATATTCCATTTCAAAATTAGCGATTCCAACTTGAAAGTAATAATTATTATCAAGTGTTTTGAAAATAGCAATACGAAGAATGCTGAGGACGGAATTCAGTTGCGAAGACAGGATTAGCTATGATAAATCCGCTTGAACATAATTGAAATTTTATCATAATTCGCCCTATTTCCGGACAAAACCAGTTTTTGAATTTGTTTGAAAATTAGAGCATCGCTGTCAGTAGCAGGTACTTGGATTATATGGTAGACGGTAAAACTGTCAAATACGAAAATAAGCCAAAACAGATCAATATTCATCTTTTATTTTCGAAAATATGTACATACTGTTTTTATTAGTCTCATGCACGTGTTACCTAAACATTTCTTACACCGAGATGTATCCAGAGAAGTATGTGTTTATTTTTGCAACTGGAGAAATCTATACATCTCGTCAGTAAGCTTACCACCTGCATATTAGTATCTAAAAATAACTATTGCAACCTTCTAGAAAATCTATATATAAATGATAGGTGTCTGAAACATAAGACATCTATTACACTCTATTACACTTTCATCCATAGCATAACTATATTCATCTATGATCACAATTCCACGTATTTACGGAAACCGCCATTCTACGTACCTGCAGGCAAACCCTTCGTCTAAAGCAAAGTCAAGGTAACATCGAACACTGTTTATTACAAGTGTTGTTACTTAAAAAAGATGACCACTCACACAGATCTGTATATGTAACAGATATCTGTAGCACACAGATCTATATATGTAACAGATATCTGTAGCACACAGATCTGTATATGTAACATATATCTGTAGTACACAGATATGTATATGAAACAGATATCTGTAGTATATATATATGTATATGTAACAGATATCTGTAGTAAACAGATCTATATATGTAACAGATATCTGTAGCACACAGATATGTATATGTAACAGATATCTGTAGCACACAGATCTGTATATGTAACAGATATCTGTAGTACACAGATCTGTATATGTAACAGCTATCTGTAGTAAACATATCTGCATATGTAACATATATCTGTAGCACACAGATATGTATATGCAACAGATATCTGTAGTAAATAGATATGTATATGTAACAGATATCTGTAGTACACAGATCTGTATATGTAACAGATAGCTGTAGCACACAGATCTGTATATGTAACATATATCTGTAGTAAACAGATCTGTATATGTAACAGATCTCTGTAGTAAACAGATCTATATATGTAACAGATATCTGTAGTACACAGATCTATATATGTAACAGATATCTGTAGTAAATAGATATGTATATGTAACAGATAGATATAGCACACAGATATGTAAATGTAACAGATATATGTAGTACACAGATCTGTATATGTAACAGATAGCTGTAGCACACATATCTGTATATGTAACAGATAGCTGTAGCACACAGATCTGTATATGTAACAGATATCTGTAGTAAACAGATCTATATATGTAACAGATATCTGTAGCACACATATAGGTATATGTAACAGATATCTGTAGCACACAGATCTATATATGTAACAGATATCTGTAGTAAATAGATATGTATATGTAACATATATATGTAGTACACAGATCTGTATATGTAACAGATAGCTGTAACATACAGATCTGTATATGTAACAGATATCTATAGTACACAGATATGTATATGGAACAGATATCTGTAGTACACAGATCTGTATATGTAACAGATATCTGTAGCACACAGATCTGTGTATGTAACAGATATCTGTAGCACACAGATCTGTATATGTAACAGCTATCTGTAGTAAACAGATCTGTATATGTAACATATATCTGTAGCACACAGATATGTATATGTAACAGATATCTGTAGTAAATAGATATGTATATGTAACAGATATCTGTAGCACACAGATCTGTATATCAAACAGATATATGTAGTATACATATATGTATATGTAACAGATATCTATAGTACACAGATATGTATATGGAACAGATATCTGTAGTACACCGATCTGTATATGTAACAGATATCTGTAGATCACAGATCTGTATATGTGACAGATATCTGTAGTACACAGATCTGTGTATGTAACAGATATCTGTAGCACACAGATCTTAATATGTAACAGTTATCTGTAGTAAACAGATCTGTATATGTAACATATATCTGTAGCACACAGATATGTATATGTAACAGATATCTGTAGCACACATATCTGTATATAAAACAGATATCTGTAGTATACATATATGTATATGGAACAATTATCTGTAGTACACAGATCTGTATATGTAACAGATATCTGTAGATCACAGATCTGTATATGTGACAGATATCTGTAGCACACAGATCTGTATAAGTAACAGATATCTGTAGTACACAGATCTGTATATGTAACATATATCTGTAGCACACAGATCTGTATATGTAACATATATCTGTAGTAAACAGATCTATATAAGTAACATATCTCTATAGTAAACAGATATATATATATGTGACAGATATCTGTAGCACACAGATCTGTATATGTAACATATATCTGGAGCACACAGGTCTGTATATGTAACAGATATCTGTAGTAAACAGATTTATATATGTAACAGATATCTGTAGTAAATAGATATGTATATGTAACAGATATATGTAGTACACAGATCTGTATATGTAACAGATAGCTGTAACATACAGATCTGTATATGTAACAGATATCTGTAGTAAAGAGATCTATATATGTAACAGATATCTGTAGTAAATAGATATGTATATGTAACAGATAAATGTAGTACACAGATCTGTATATGTAACAGATATCTGTAGTAAACAGATCTATATATGTAACAGATATCTGTAGTAAATAGATATGTATATGTAACAGATAGATATAGCACACAGATATGTATATGTAACAGATATATGTAGTACACAGATCTGTATATGTAACAGATAGCTGTAACATACAGATCTGTATATGTAACAGATATCTATAGTACACAGATATGTATATGGAACAGATATCTGTAGTACACAGATCTGTATATGTAACAGATATCTGTAGCACACAGATCTGTGTATGTAACAGATATCTGTAGCACACAGATCTGTATATGTAACAGCTATCTGTAGTAAACAGATATGTATATGTAACAGATATCTGTAGCACACAGATATGTATATGGAACAGATATCTGTAGTACACAGATATGTATATGTAACAGATATCTGTAGCACACAGATCTGTATATGTAACAAATATCTGTAGCACACATATCTGTATATGTAACATATATCTGTAGTAAACAGATCTGTATATGTAACAGATCTCTGTAGTAAACAGATCTATATATGTAACAGATATCTGTAGTACACAGATCTGTATATGTAACAGATATCTGTAGTAAATAGATCTGTATATGTAACAGATATCTGTAGCACACAGATCTGTATATCAAACAGATATCTGTAGTATATGTATATGTAACAGATATCTATAGTACACAGATATGTATATGGAACAGATATCTGTAGTACACAGATCTGTATATGTAACAGATATATGTAGTACACAGATCTGTATATGTAACAGATAGCTGTAACATACAGATCTGTATATGTAACAGATATCTGTAGTAAACAGATCTATATATGTAACAGATATCTGTAGTAAATAGATATGTATATGTAACAGATATGTAGTAAAGATTGTATATGTAACGATATCTATAGTACACAGATATGTATATGTAACAGATATCTGTAGTACACATATCTGAATATGTAACAGATAGCTGTAACACACAGATCTGTATATGTAACAGATATCTGTAGTAAACAGATCTATATATGCAACAGATATCTGTAGCAAACATATATGTATATGTAACCGATATCTATAGTACACAGATATGTATATGGAACAGATATATGTAGTACACATATCTGTATATATAACAGATATCTGTAGCACACAGATCTGTGTATGTAACAGATATCTGTAGCACACAGATCTGTATATGTAACAGCTATCTGTAGTAAACAGATCTGTATATGTAACATATATCTGTAGCACACAGATATGTATATGTAACAGATATCTGTAGTAAATAGATATGTATATGTAACAGATATCTGTAGCACACAGATATGTATATGTAACAGATATCTGTAGTAAATAGATATGTATATGTAACAGATATCTGTAGCACACATATCTGTATATAAAACAGACATCTGTAGTATACATATATGTATATGGAACAGATATCTGTAGTACACAGATCTGTATATGTAACAGATATCTGTAGATCACAGATCTGTATATGTGACAGATATCTGTAGCACACAGATCTGTATAAGTAACATATATCTGTAGTACACATATCTGTATATGTAACATATATCTGTAGTACACAGATCTGTATTATGTAACATATATCTGTAGCACACAGATATGTATATGTAACATATATCTGTAGTAAACAGATCTGTATAAGTAACATATCTCTATAGTAAACAGATATATATATGTAACATATATCTGTAGCACACAGATCTGTATATGTAACATATATCTGGAGAACACAGGTCTGTATATGTAACAGATATCTGTAGTAAACAGATCTATATATGTAACAGATATCTGTATTAAATAGATATGTATATGTAACAGATAGATATAGCACACAGATATGTATATGTAACAGATATATGTAGTACACAGATCTGTATATGTAACAGATAGCTGTAACATACAGATCTGTATATGTAACATATATCTGTAGTAACCAGCTCTATATATGTAACAGATATCTGTAGTAAATAGAAATGTATATGTAACAGATAAATGTAGTACACAGATCTGTATATGTAACAGATATCTGTAGTAAACAGATCTATATATGTAACAGATATCTGTAGTAAATAGATATGTATATGTAACAGATAGATATAGCACACAGATATGTATATGTAACAGATATATGTAGTACACAGATCTGTATATGTAACAGATAGCTGTAACATACAGATCTGTATATGTAACAGATATCTATAGTACACAGATATGTATATGTAACAGATATCTGTAGCACACAGATATGTATATGTAACAGATATCTGTAGTAAATAGATATGTATATGTAACAGATATTTGTAGCACACATATCTGTATATGTAACAGATATCTGTAGATCACAGATCTGTATATGTGACATATATCTGTAGCACACAGATCTGTGTATGTAACAGATATCTGTAGCACACAGATCTTAATATGTAACAGTTATCTGTAGTACACATATCTGTATATGTAACAGAGAGCTGTAACACACAGATCTGTATATGTAACAGATATCTGTAGTAAACAGATCTGTATATGTAACATATATCTGTAGCACACATATATGTATATGTAACAGATATCTGTAATAAATAGATATGTATATGTAACAGATATCTGTAGCACACAGATCTGTATATCAAACAGATATCTGTAGTATACATATATGTATATGTAACAGATATCAATAGTACACAGATATGTATATGGAACAGATATCTGTAGTACACAGATCTGTATATGTAACAGATATCTGTAGCACACAGATCTGTGTATGTAACAGATATCTGTAGTAAACAGATCTGTATATGTAACATATATCTGTAGCACACAGATATGTATATGTAACAGATATCTGTAGTAAATAGATATGTATATGTACCAGATATCTGTAGCACACATATCTGTATATAAAACAGATATCTGTAGCATACATATATGTATATGGAACAGATATCTGTAGTACACAGATCTGTATTATGTAACATATATCTGTAGCACACAGATCTGTATATGTAACATATATCTGTAGTAAACAGATCTGTATATGTAACAGATCTCTGTAGTAAACATATTTATATATGTAACAGATATCTGTAGTACACAGATCTATATATGTAACAGATATCTGTAGTAAATAGATATGTATATGTACCAGATATCTGTAGCACACATATCTGTATATAAAACAGATATCTGTAGCATACATATATGTATATGGAACAGATATCTGTAGTACACAGATCTGTATTATGTAACATATATCTGTAGCACACAGATCTGTATATGTAACATATATCTGTAGTAAACAGATCTGTATATGTAACAGATCTCTGTAGTAAACAGATTTATATATGTAACAGATATCTGTAGTACACAGATCTATATATGTAACAGATATCTGTAGTAAATAGATATGTATATGTAACAGATAGATATAGCACACAGAAATGTATATGTAACAGATATCTGTAGTACACATATCTGTATATGTAACAGATAGCTGTAACACACAGATCTGTATATGTAACATATATCTGTAGTAAACAGATCTATATATGCAACAGATATCTGTAGCAAACATATATGTATATGTAACAGATAGCTGTAACACACAGATCTGTACATGTAACAGATATCTGTAGTAAACAGATCTATATATGTAACAGATATCTGTAGTAAATAGATATGTATATGTAACCGGTATCTATAGTACACAGATATGTATATGGAACAGATATCTGTAGTACATAGATCTGTGTATGTAACAGATATCTGTAGCACACAGATCTGTATATGTAACAGCTATCTGTAGTAAACAGATCTGTATATGTAACATATATCTGTAGCACACAGATATGTATATGTAACAGATATCTGTAGTAAATAGATATGTATATGTAACAGATATCTGTAGTAAATAGATATGTATATGTAACAGATATCTGTAGCACACAGATCTGTATATCAAACAGATATCTATAGTACACAGATCTGTATATGTAACAGGTATCTGTAGATCACAGATCTGTATATGTGACAGATATCTGTAGCACACAGATCTGTGTATGTAACAGATATCTGTAGCACACAGATCTTAATATGTAACAGTTATCTGTAGAAAACAGATCTGTATATGTAACATATATCTGTAGCAGACAGCTATGTATATGTAACAGATATCTGTAGCACACATATCTGTATATAAAACAGACATCTGTAGTATACATATATGTATATGGAACATATATCTGTAGTACACATATCTGTATATGTAACAGATATCTGCAGATCACAGATCTGTATATGTAACAGATAGCTGTAACACACATATCATTATATGTAACAGATATCTGTAGTAAACAGATCTATATATGTAACAGATATCTGTAGCACACATATATGTATATGTAACATATATATGTAGCACACAGATCTGCATATGTAACAGATATCTGTAGTAAATAGATATGTATATGTAACAGATATCTGTAGTACACAGATCTGTATATAAAACAGATATCTGTAGTATACATATATGTATATGTAACAGATATCTATAGTACACAGATATGTATATAGAACAGATATCTGTAGTACACAGATCTGTATATGTAACAGATATCTGTAGATCACAGATCTGTATATGTGACAAATATCTGTAGCACACATATCTGTGTATGTAACAGATATCTGTAGCACACAGATCTGTATATGTAACAGCTATCTGTAGTAAACAGATCTGTATATGTGACAGATATATGTAGCACACAGATCTGTATAAGTAACATATATCTGTAGTACACAGATCTGTATATGTAACATATATCTGTAGTACACAGATCTGTATTATGAAACATATATCTGTAGCACACAGATCTGTATATGTAACATATATCTGTAGTAAACAGATATGTATAAGTAACTTATCTCTCTAGTAAACAGATATATATATGTAACAGATATCTGTAGCACACAGATCTGTATATGTAACATATATCTGGAGCACACAGGTCTGTATATGTAACATATATCTGTAGTAAACAGATCTATATATGTAACAGATATCTGTAGTAAATAGATAAGTATATGTAACAGATAGATATAGCACACAGATATGTATATGTAAAAGATATATGTAGTACACAGATCTGTATATGTAACAGATAGCTGTAACATACAGATCTGTATATGTAACAGATATCTGTAGTAAACAGATCTATATATGTAACAGATATCTGTAGTAAATATATATGTATATGTAACAGATAAATGTAGTACACAGATCTGTATATGTAACAGATATCTGTAGTAAACAGATCTATATATGTAACAGATATCTGTAGTAAATAGATATGTATATGTAACAGATAGATATAGCACACATATATGTATATGTAACAGATATATGTAGTACACAGATCTGTATATGTAACAGATAGCTGTAACATACAGATCTGTATATGTAACAGATATCTATAGTACACAGATATGTATATGGAACAGATATCTGTAGTACACAGATCTGTATATGTAACAGATATCTGTAGCACACAGATCTGTGTATGTAACATATATCTGTAGCACACATATCTGTATATGTAACAACTATCTGTAGTAAACAGATCTGTATATGTAACATATATCTGTAGCACACAGATATGTATATGTAACAGATATCTGTAGTAAATAGATATGTATATGTACCAGATATCTGTAGCACACATATCTGTATATAAAACAGATATCTGTAGCATACATATATGTATATGGAACAGATATCTGTAGTACACAGATCTGTATATGTAACAGATATCTGTAGTACACAGATCTGTATTATGTAACATATATCTGTAGCACACAGATCTGTATATGAAACATATATCTGTAGTAAACAGATCTGTATATGTAACAGATCTCTGTAGTAAACAGATCTATATATGTTTACAGATATCTGTAGTACACATATCTATATATGTAACAGATATCTGTAGTAAATAGATATGTATATGTAATAGATAGATATAGCACACAGATATGTATATGTAACAGATATCTGTAGTACACATATCTGTATATGTAACAGATAGCTGTAACACACAGATCTGTATATGTAACAGATATCTGTAGTAAACAGATCTATATATGCAACAGATATCTGTAGCACACATATATGTATATGTAACAGATATCTGTAGCACACAGATCTGTATATGTAACAGATATCTGTAGTACACAGATCTGTATATGTAACAGCTATCTGTAGTAAACATATCTGTATATGTAACATATATCTGTAGCACACAGATATGTATATGTAACAGATATCTGTAGTAAAAAGATATGTATATGTAACAGATAGATATAGCACACAGATATGTATATGTAACAGATATCTGTAGTACACAGATCTGTATATGTAACAGATAGCTGTAACACACAGATCTGTATATGTAACAGCTATCTGTAGTAAACATACCTGTATAGTTAACATATATCTGTAGCACACATATATGTATATGTAACAGATATCTGTAGTAAATAGATATGTATATGTAACAGATATCTGTAGCACACAGATCTGTATATAAAACAGATATCTGTAGTATACATATATGTATATGTAACAGATATCTATAGTACACAGATATGTATATGGAACAGATATCTGTAGTACACATATCTGTATATGTAACAGATATCTGTAGATCACAGATCTGTATATGTGACAGATATCTGTAGCACACATATCTGTGTATGTAACAGATATCTGTAGCACACAGATCTGTATATGTAACAGCTATCTGTAGTAAACAGATCTGTATATGTAACATATATCTGTAGCACACAGATCTATATATGTAACATATATCTGTAGTAAACAGATCTGTATATGTAACAGATCTCTGTAGTAAACAGATCTATATATGTAACAGATATGTGTAGTACACAGATCTATATATGTAACAGATATCTGTAGTAAATAGATATGTATATGTAACAGATAGATATAGCACACAGATATGCATATGTAACAGATAACTGTAGTACACAGATCTGTATATGTAACAGATAGCTGTAACACACAGATCATTATATGTAACAGATATCTGTAGTAAACAGATCTATATATGTAACAGATATCTGTAGCACACATATATGTATATGTAACAGATATCTGTAGCACACAGATCTGTATATGTAACAGATATCTGTAGTACACAGATCTGTACATGTAACAGATATCTGTAGTAAACAGATCTATATATGTAACAGATATCTGTAGTAAATAGATATGTATATGTAACAGATATCTATAGTACACAGATATGTATATGGAACAGATATATGTAGTACACAGATCTGTATATGTAACAGATATATGTAGCACACAGATCTGTGTATGTAACAGATATCTGTAGCACACAGATCTGTATATGTAACAGCTATCTGTAGTAAACAGATCTGTATATGTAACATATATCTGTAGCACACAGATATGTATATGTAACAGATATCTGTAGTAAATAGATATGTATATGTAACAGATATCTGTAGTAAATAGATATGTATATGTAACAGATATC
Organism: Archivesica marissinica; assembly: GCA_014843695.1. Classification (NCBI taxonomy): domain Eukaryota; kingdom Metazoa; phylum Mollusca; class Bivalvia; order Venerida; family Vesicomyidae; genus Archivesica; species Archivesica marissinica. The sequence goes on from CM026402.1 coordinate 59,380,960, forward strand.
TGTAGCACACAGATCTGTATATCAAACAGATATCTGTAGTATACATATATGTATATGTAACAGATATCTATAGTACACAGATATGTATATGGAACAGATATCTATAGTACACAGATCTGTATATGTAACAGGTATCTGTAGATCACAGATCTGTATATGTGACAGATATCTGTAGCACACAGATCTGTGTATGTAACAGATATCTGTAGCACACAGATCTTAATATGTAACAGTTATCTGTAGAAAACAGATCTGTATATGTAACATATATCTGTAGCAGACAGATATGTATATGTAACAGATATCTGTAGTAAATAGATATATATATGTAACAGATATCTGTAGCACACATATCTGTATATAAAACAGACATCTGTAGTATACATATATGTATATGGAACATATTTCTGTAGTACACAGATCTGTATATGTAACAGATATCTGTAGTACACAGATCTGTATATGTAACATATATCTGTAGCACACAGATCTGTATATGTAACATATATCTGTAGTAAACAGATCTGTATATGTAACAGATCTCTGTAGTAAACAGATCTATATATGTTACAGATATCTGTAGTAAACAGATCTATATATGTAACAGATATCTGTAGCACACATATATGTATATGTAACAGATATCTGTAGCACACAGATCTGTATATGTAACAGATATCTGTAGTACACAGATCTGTATATGTAACAGATATCTGTAGTAAACAGATCTATATATGTAACAGATATCTGTAGTAAACAGATATGTATATGTAACAGATATCTGTAGTACACAGATATGTATATGTAACAGATATCTGTAGTACACAGATCTGTATATGTAACAGATATCTGTAGCACACAGATCTGTATATGTAACAGATATCTGTAGCACACAGATCTGTATATGTAACAGATATCTGTAGTAAACAGATCTGTATATGTAACATATATCTGTAGCACACAGATATGTATAGTAAAGATATCTGTAGTAAATAGATATGTATATGTAACAGATATCTGTAGTAAATAGATATGTATATGTAACAGATATCTGTAGCACAAGATCTGTATGTAACAGATATCTGTAGTATACATATATGTATATGTAACAGATATCTATAGTAACAGATATGTATATGTAACAGATATCTGTAGTACACAGATCTGTATATGTAACAGATCTGTAGAACACAGATATGTATATGTAACAGATATCTGTAGTACACAGATCTGTATATGTAACAGATATATGTAGTACACAGATCTGTATATGTAACATATCTGTAGTAAATAGATCCGTATATGTAACATATAGCTGTAGTACACAGATATGTATATGTAACAGATATCTGTAGTACACAGATCTATATATGTAACAGATATATGTAGTACACAGACCTGTATATGTAACAGATATCTGTAGTAAATAGATCTGTATATGTAACAGATATATGTAGTACACCGATACGTATATGTAACAGATATCTGTAGTACACAAATCTATATATGTAACAGATATATGTAGTACACAGATCTGTATATGAAACAGATATCTGTAGTAAATAGATCTGTATATGTAACAGATATATGTAGTAAATAGATCTGTATATGTAACAGATATATGTAGTAAATAGATCTGTATATGTAACAGATATCTGTAGTAAAACAGATCTATATATGTAACAGATATCTGTAGTACACAGATCTATATATGTAACAGATATATGTAGTACACAGATCTGTATATGTAACATATATCTGTAGCACACAGATATGTATATGTAACAGATATCTGTAGTAAATAGATATGTATATGTAACAGATATCTGTGGAACACAGATCTGTATATAAAACAGATATCTGTAGTATACATATATGTATATGTAACAGATATCTATAGTACACATATATGTATATGGAACAGATATCTGTAGTACACAGATCTGTATATGTAACAGATATCTGTAGCACACATATCAGTATATGTAACAGCTATCTGTAGTAAACAGATCTGTATATGTAACATATATCTGTAGCACACAGATATGTATTTGTAACAGATATCTGTAGTAAATAGATATGTATATGTAACAGATATCTGTAGCACACATATCTGTATATAAAACAGATATATGTAGTATACATATATGTATATGGAACAGATATCTGTAGTACACAGATCTGTATATGTAACAGATATCTGTAGTACACATATCTGTATATGTGACAGATATCTGTAGCACACAGATCTGTATAAGTAACAGATATCTGTAGTACACATATCTGTATATGTAACAGATATCTGTAGTACACAGATCTGTATTATGTAACATGTATCTGTAGCACACAGATCTGTATATGTAACATATATCTGTAGTAAACAGATCTGTATATGTAACATATCTTTGTAGTAAACAGATATATATATGTAACAGATATCTGTAGCACACAGATCTGTATATTTAACATATATCTGGAGCACACAGGTCTGTATATGTAACAGATATCTGTAGTAAACAGATCTATATATGTAACAGATATCTGTAGTACACAGATCTGTATATGTAACAGATATCTGTAGCACACAGATCTGTATATGTAACAGATATCTGTAGTACACAGATCTGTATATGTAACAGATATCTGTAGTACACAGATCTGTATATGTAACAGATATCTGTAGTACACAGATCTGTATATGTAACAGATATCTGTAGTACACAGATCTGTATATGTAACAGATATCTGTAGTAAACAGATCTGTATATGTAACAGATATCTGTAGAACACAGATCTGTATATGTAACAGATATCTGTAGTACACAGATATGTATATGTAACAGATATCTGTAGTACACAGATCTGTATATGTAACAGATATCTGTAGTACACAGATCTGTATATGTAACAGATATCTGTAGAACACAGATCTGTATATGTAACAGATATCTGTAGTACACAGATATGTATATGTAACAGATATCTGTAGTACACAGATATGTATATGTAACAGATATCTGTAGTACACAGATCTGTATATGTAACAGATATCTGTAGTACACAGATCTGTATATGTAACAGATATCTGTAGCACATAGATCTGTATATGTAACAGATATCTGTAGTACACAGATCTGTATATGTAACAGATATATGTAGCAAACAGATATATATGTAACAGACATCTGTAGTACACAGATCTGTATAAACAAAAACACACAAAAAAACAAACAACACACAACAAAACAACAACACAAAAAAACAAACCACCACAAAAACAAACAACAAAAAACAAACACAACAAAATATGTAACATATATCTGTAGCACACAGATCTGTATATGTAACATATATCTGTAGTAAACAGATCTGTATATGAACAATATCTGTAGTAACAGATATATATATGTAACAGATATCTAGTAGCAAACAGATATGTATATTTAACATATATATGTAGCAAACAGATCTGTAATGTAACAGATATCTGTAGTAAAACAGATCTATATATGTAACAGATATCTGTAGAACACAGATCTGTATATGAACAGAATCTGTAGTAAACATATCTGTATATGTAACATATATCTGTAGCACACAGATTGTATATGTAAACAGATATCTGTAGTAAACAGATATGTATATATAACAGATATCTGTAGCACAAATATCTGTATATGTAACAGATATCTGTAGTACACAATATGTATATGTAACAAAAACCACAGAACTGTAAGTAACAAAATATGTACCACAGATCTGAAAAAGAACGTAGTAAAAAAATCTATATATGTAAAAGATATCTAGTACACATATATGTATAGTAAAAGATATCAGTAGTAAAACAGATATATATATGTAACAGATACTGTAGTAAACAGATCTGTATATGTAACAGATACTGTAGTAAAACAGATCTATATATGTAACAGATATATGTAGACAAAGATCTGATATGTAACAGATATCGTAGCACACAGATCTATATATGTAACAGATATATGTAGTAAACAGATCTATAATGTAACAGATATATGTAGAACACAGATCTATATATAAAACATATATCTATAGTACAAATATATGCAACAGATATCTGTAGTACACATATCTGTATATGTAACATATATCTGTAGTACACAGATATGTATATGTAACAGATATCTCTAGTACACAGATCTGTATATGTAACATATATCTGTAGTACACATATCTGTATATGTAACATATATCTGTAGTACACAGATATGTAACATATATCTGTAGTACACAGATATGTATATGTAACATATATCTCTAGTACACAGATCCGTATATGTAACATATATCTGTAGTACAAATATATGTAACATATATCTGTAGTACACAGATCTGTATATGTAACATATATCTGTAGTACACAGATATGTATATGTAACAGATATCTGTAGCACACAGATCTGTATATGTAACAGATATCTGTAGTACACAGATCTGTATATGTAACAGCTATCTGTAGTAAACATATCTGTATATGTAACATATATCTGTAGCACACAGATATGTATATGTAACAGATATCTGTAGTAAATAGATATGTATAGTAACAGATAGATATAGCACACAGATATTATATGTAACAGATATCTGTAGTACACAGATCTGTATATGTAACAGATAGCTGTAACACACAGATCTGTATATGTAACAGCTATCTGTAGTAAACATACTGTATAGTAACATATATCTGTAGCACACAATATGTATATGTAACAGATATCTGTAGTAACAAGATCTGTATATGTAACAGATATCTGTAGTCACACAGATCTGTATATAAACAGATATCTGTAGTATACATATATGTATATGTAACAGATATCTATAGTACACAGATATGTATATGTAACAGATATCTGTAGTTACAGATCTGTATATGTAACAGATATCTGTAGATCACAGATCTGTATATGTGACAGATATCTGTAGCACACATATCTGTGTATGTAACAGATATCTGTAGCACACAGATCTGTATATGTAACAGCTATCTGTAGTAAACAGATCTGTATATGTAACACATATCTGTAGCACACAGATCTATATATGTAACATATATCTGTAGTAAACAGATCTGTATATGTAACAGATCTCTGTAGTAAACAGATCTATATATGTAACAGATATGTGTAGTACACAGATCTATATATGTAACAGATATCTGTAGTAAATAGATATGTATATGTAACAGATAGATATAGCACACAGATATGTATATGTAACAGATAACTGTAGTAAACATATTTGTATATGTAACATATATCTGTAGCACACAGATATGTATATGTAACAGATATCTGCAGTAAATAGATATGTATATGTAACAGATAGATATAGCACACAGATATGTATATGTAACAGATATCTGTAGTACACAGATCTGTATATGTAACAGATAGCTGTAACACACAGATCTGTATATGTAACAGCTATCTGTAGTAAACATACCTGTATAGTTAACATATATCTGTAGCACACATATATGTATATGTAACAGATATCTGTAGTAAATAGATATGTATATGTAACAGATATCTGTAGCACACAGATCTGTATATAAAACAGATATCTGTCGTATACATATATGTATATGTAACAGATATCTATAGTACACAGATATGTATATGGAACAGATATCTGTAGTACACAGATCTGTATATGTAACAGATATCTGTAGATCACAGATCTGTATATGTGAC
>CM026402.1:59387697-59534083 GCA_014843695.1 Archivesica marissinica
GTCAACAGTTTGTGTTGGCAAAGCCTACCCTGGGAAACATGTCTAGATCCGCGCAAGGGGTTTGACATTAATGGAACATACATTTAATGGTCAAAGCCATTGTTTTCCTAGTCCTATAAGTAATACCTCTACATACATTTTGTTCCTGTTATTTCGAGGTCTTGTCGTTAAACCCCATTTTCGTTTAGCACTTTCCGCCCTGATCCGATGGCGGGATTTCTAACCAATTGTTGAAGCTTTTCGGACATGAACGGTTATAAATGTGTGCATTGGTGTTAAGAATATCCCTAAATATAGATATTAAGAAAGTTTAAAATATATTGTCTAACAGTTGTGCACATCATTTAGCTGTTTGAAATCGACAGGTGAGATGCTCACATGTTTTCTGCGCAGTCTTCACAAACGAAATCCGAATAAATTATTTTTTAGTACATTTCATGCGTATGAACAATGGACCAGTCGCGGCCTGTCAATCAAATTCATTTGTTCATCCAATCAGATATCGATATTTGACACACACCCTCGAAACGAATATCCGGGATATTTACCTCCGACAAGCTAAGCTGGTGCTGAATGGTGAATTAACGGGAAAACGCGATTTAAATTTAGAAAACAATGGTTAAGCGATGTCAGTGGGGTTTGTGCAATTCAGACAGTCGCTACCTAGATCGTACAGGAAAAGGTGTTACGTTTATTCCTTTCCGAAGCCAAAACGGAGCTTAGAAAAATGCAAACGATGGATCAAAGCTTGCGGCCTTCCCTACACACAGTTGAATGTAAACACCGTAGACGGAAATTACCACATGCATGTTTGTTCAAAGGTAAGGTTATCTTTCGATTAATATAATTATTCTTGATCGCAAGGCGCTTTCATTTTTATTAGAACATGTCACATTCTGTGCTGCCGACGTCATTATACTACTGTATATGGACCAATCAAGAAACGAAACGGCAAGGTCAGGTCCGATTCACGTGTTTTCATAACCATATTTGGGAGTATGTAAACATGGCTAATTTTTTGATACAGATCATTTAGACGATTGCGACGATTGATCCGAATAAATGGCATGTATTTTCTCATTCCACTTTGTATGTCACAGTATTTATTGCGACGATTGATCCGAATAAATGGCATGTATTTTCTCATTCCACTTTGTATGTCACAGTATTTATTGCAACGATTGATCCGAATAAATGGCATGTATTTTCTCATTCCACTTTGTATGTCACAGTATTTAAGTAGTGCATAGACTAGTGATCATTATTTACTGTACATGCCACTGACATGAGGACAAACCCGGGACCCTCAATTCCTAATCTGACTTGTGCATCTGAGACGGGGTTTCTTGAAGACTTGAGCAATCATCTCACTGTACGAGTGGCTATATGTGTTCCATTAATGTCAAACCGCTTGCGAGGACGTGTCTTCCTAGGGCAGATTTAGCCGACCCAAGCAGTTAACCAGTAGGCAGTATTAAGCAATGTGTGCGAGGTGCATTGTTCAGTAACACTACATACGTGGCCTGACGAAGTATTGAACACTTCGATTCCAAATCCAATGCTCTACCATGGATGCCACACTATGATACTTTTGTATTACATGTAGTGTTTTGGATTTATTTATCATCGCAATAATTTGGAGGATAATGAACTTATGTAGACAGAACCCCATTCTAGGGCCTGCTCCGATTTTAATTCTTGTACATACAGTTATAAGCCATATCTAAAACGCTATGATTTCAGTCGAACCCGGGACCCAACAATTAAAAATGCTATGCTGTATGACTGGACTACATACTCCACACACATTAGTATGGTATATTGGGGTATCAAATATGCAACCTCTGGATTACGAGTATGTTAGCCACCGATCCGCTAGTATATAATATTTTCTGATATTGTTTCACTTTTATATATTTCAGCATTTTCCAGAAGGGCACCCAACCGACACATATCCAGATCCTTTGCCTGCAAATCATTTTGACAAATGTACACCGGTCAGACAGCCAGCCAGACGCGAGCGAGAGCCTAACACAAAACCGAAGAAAAGGAAACTTTTGTCAGAGCTTGACATCAGGTATTTACACACAAACATGAGAAATATAGTTTCAAACATTTATTTTGCAATGATTAGTATAGATATTATAAAATAAATATAAGTAGCATTATTATATATACTATAGAAAGAAACATTCATGTACTAGTAATCAAATAAATATAGTTTTTACATTCATTTATATACATTCTTATAGATCTGCACCTCCCACCTGGAATAAAATATACACCATTTTTATCTGACCCTCCATTTACATAATATGTTGTATACATTTTACATCCCCCAGTTAACATACACACCCCTCAGTTTATATACATTCATATGTCCCTCCATCTTTTCCAGTAGTCAAAGAAGCACAGATCAGCCTCAAGATTGCAATAGTTTCATCTCCACACCAGCCTTCGACACTAATACTATGACCACTGACACACCTAAAGGTATACACAGTTAATATCTCATGTCCACACACCTAAAGGTATACACAGTTAATATATCATGTCCACACCAGCCTTCGACAGTAATAATATGACCACTGACACACCTAAAGGTATACTGTTACAGTTAATATCTCATGTCCACACCAGCCTTCGACAGTAATACTATGACCACCGACACACCTAAAGGTATACATAGTTACTATCTCATGTCCACACACCTAAAGGTATACACAGTTAATATATCATGTCCACACCAGCCTTCGACAGTAATAATATGACCACTGACACACCTAAAGGTATACACAGTTAATATCTCATGTCCACACCAGCCTTCGACAGTAATACTATGACCACCGACACACCTAAAGGTATACATAGTTACTATCTCATGTCGACACACCTAAAGGTATACACAGTTAATATCTTATGTCCACACCAGCCTTCGACAGTAATACTATGACCACCGACACACCTAAAGGTATACACAGTTAATATCTTATGTCCACACACCTAAAGGTATACACAGTTAATATCTCATGTCGACAGAAAATCAGTGTATATCTCGCTCATTCTGCACAGTATTGACTCCATAACTTTCTTGTCTGGCACAATACGTTGAATAAACAAGTCTTGTCGGGTGTACACCACAAAGTCACAAAATTGGACACCAGTCACCAACAGTTGCCCTTGTACTTGGTACCAGTAGGGATGTGTTTCCTTTAAGCTGATATTACCCCCCCCCCCACCTTTTCAACGCATAATTTCTTTCGTTTGTTTTCATCTGTCATAGCTTCTAATATAGTAGAATCTCTTATTGAGAATGGGCACTTGATTTCAAGAATCCCTACATGACCGTTTTCACACACTTTGCCATCAGGTGACGTACCAATATACGGAAAATCTGGATGTATTACTAATCCGCAGTCGTGTACATGATTGTTGGTTCTTTTTCTGTACATGTTCCGTGCCACTTTTTCATTAGCAGTCCCATAGCTAGTTGCTGCACTAGTAAATGGTTTCGATCTTAACACACTGTCAACACATTTTTGTGTTACTGCTGATTTCCGAATTATGAATCGGCCAAAGTTTGAAGCAGTCACACGTTTTGATCTTTCTTTGTGCCATAGATTGTTATTTGCCTGATCCCTTGTATTCTGTTCGATGTTTTCAGCATCCGCCATGCTTAATTTAACCTCTGATAGGTTGTTCTCTGTGAGTTGTGGTACATTTGTAATGTCCGTTTTGTATGGAAATGTAAGGTTACCACATGGTGTACTTTCCCGCGAGGGTCCTACTGGCTGCAATAGCGGCAACTGAAAGAGAGAAATCAATTCATTACAACAACATACATCTGTTTCTTACATTTCAGAGTGATCTGCCCTGGATATATTGGCCTTAGCAGCAGAGAACAAGATGCTACAACAGCAATTATCCAAGCAGGTGTTGTTAAATGAAGAACTCCGCAGGGACAATGCTACTCTAAAGGACAGAAGTAAATCGAAATCAGTAATCTCTGAAAGACGTGCAAGAACATTTACTGTAGAAGCAGTCAGAGACAGCCGTATAAAGGATAACTTTAAATACTATACAGGATTTATATTTTTACAGTTTTTCTTGTTCCTAACAAATTTGAATGCCCTGTGAACTTCTCAAGAACAATATCAAGCATCAGAGACATCAAACTGGAGGATCAGCTTCTTCTAACATTGGTCAAACTTAGGCTTAACTTAGACTTTAAGCACTTGGCAAATCTTTTTCAAATTTCTAATCAAGATGCTGGTCTGCTTTTCCGTACCTGGATTAATTACATGTATTTTAGATTTGGTTCCGTCTCCATATGGCCAGACAGAGACATACTAAAGTCAAAAATGCCAAGTAGGTTTAAGGAGGATTTTCCAGACACATTGATCATTTTAGACGGGACAGAGATTAAAATGAAACGTCCCAGTTCACTCTCGAGATCACAAAGTCAGTGTTACTCTGACTACAAGTCGGCAACTACATACATTGAAAGGGCTAGTAGGCATTGACCCTAGAGGTTCATTCACATTTATATCTATGTTGTTTTCCGGATGTATATCGGACAAAGTTATAACAACTAAAAGTGGATTATTAGTGCTCTTACAACAGTTGATCGATTGCGGTAAAATGAATAAAGGAGATGGTGTCATGGTAGACAAAGGGTTTCTAATACAGGAAGAAATTGAAAAACTTGGACTTAAGCTGTACATTCCACCATTTGCATCGAGCTCTGTACAAATGCCAGTCGGAGATGTATCCCTTACAAAGAAAATCACTAAGCACCGTGTGCATGTGGAAAGAGCTATCTCTAGAGCGAAGAAATTCAAGATTGTAGATAATAGAATTGATCTAAGTTTATTTCCCTGTGTAAACCAGATTTTGTTTTGTTGCTGTTTTTTGACTAATTTTATGCCCCTTCTCATTCAAGACTAACCTGATACGCTAATGCACTACCAACGTTCTGAGCTCCATGTTCAGTCATCACTGTCATGTAGGGCTGGCTAGCTAGGTACGATATTGGGCTTGGGCTTAGGGACTTCAAAAACAGTAGGTCACTTTCAAGTACCTGTATTTTCCTGAAAATAGAAAAACATGTGTGTGTCATTGTTTGCTATTTTACACATATAAATTTGTAACATGATTAAAACAATACAGCATAAAACATGTATAGTATTTTCGTTTTATTTGTGTGTGCATGCATTATCTTTAATCTTCATTAAATATATTTCCCACATATACATCTTGGTATTTATGTACAGTGTCCTAATGTATGCATGTATGTTCCATTAATGTCAAACCCCTTGCGGGGACATAAGTCGGCTAAGCTTACCCAGGAAAACATGTCTAAGTGATTAACCAGTACTAAGCAATGTGTGTGAGGTGCCATGCTCAACGTCACTACATATGTGGCCTGACCGAATATCTAACCCGGGACCAATCGATTCCAAATCCGACGCTCTACCACTGGACCACGGATGCAACACACTTTACACAGGGTTCCATGGTCGATCACTGCAAATATGTCCTTGAGCAGGGCACCATATTTGCTTGGTATTGGTTTTAATGGTACCGAAGCAGTTAAGCCTGTCCCAGGTCAAGCGGTTTGACATTGATGGAAAATAGAATGTACCTATTGTCTTGGAAGTCTGCAGTAAGCGGTCTCTTTTTTCGAGTCGAGTTTCCTGGTTTGGCAATTACCATGGTGCTGACGGGTTCAGGCTCGATCATTAGACCTCTTAGTTTGTCCCACCGTTGTGGCATGGAAGTGCAGGCAGGTTGGCTTGGTATATCTGCTAGACCTGCAAGGATCCAATCCGTCAGCTTCAATACAACAGCCAGAACGTGGGCACATTCACCAGAAGCCCTGAAAATAGAATAAATGCAGACCGTTTAGGTTTTTGTAATCAAAAACATTATTGTCTGTACCATCAACATGTTGAATGTTATGACAATTGATGAAATGTAACCATCAACAAGTTCAATATTGCGTCAATTTAAGAACAAAGTGATGAAGCGTCTGTTCTACGAATCATCAAATGCAATGCTTACACATGCCGCCATTTTGTTTACCAGTCAGTGGTTAGAACTAGTAGCGGTTTTGCCGTCTCCTTTAGGATACCACTTAATCGGTGAAATCAAATAGTAACTTGAACACTATATCAATATATATAACATGTTGCGGTACTTACCCTGCTTTACAACTGCAGAATGCATCTGTAACCTGTTGCTGTCCGACGACTATATTGACGCGATGGCCATTGTCATTCTTTCGTTGACTGCGGAACATGACGGCTTTAACTTCTACATCCAGATTTTCAGCACGATAAAGTTTTACAGAACTAATATACGATTCGTTTGCAAACTTCTTAGCCTGAACTCTTTGACGCAAAGAAGTTCTATACGGTAGAAAATACTCCCCAAAGTCATATGGTAAATCATTCAATCTAAGTGCGTCCGCCATTTTGGAATTTGTTTGTCGGAGGTTTTGCGTTACAGGGTCACGTGATGCTAGGGGCGGAGCGATAGGTCATCTCGCGACTGGTCAATTGGATATTAAACGAAATCTTATTTGGTACACTGTAATGGCACGAAGATAAATAGTATAAACATTTTCGTCTAATGATTTCTATTTTTGTTTTTCGCAATAATCAAATATTCAAAATGGATGATTTGGAATGGCGAAGCTCTGCCATGAAATTTAAACGTTGATTTCATGTATAATATTGTGTCAAGAGACGTCATAGACTGTAGAATTCAAACAACTATATATGTGTTGATCTTGTTAACAATTTTAATTTATAAAAACGTCTTTTTAGAATATCAAATATGCTACGCGTAATTGAGGTTTATCGCTTAGACTTTGAAAAATGCCTGGAGAGTAAAATGTCACATTTTTCAAGTCTAAATAGTTGGACTATTGTTTTCCCAGTGAATATATAATAAAAGCATTATCATAAAACAATTATCTATTTTTAGATAACTCATTCACTGGATGTATGAAAGCTTTCGCGCTATCCCCTTCATTAGGAGAATATGTTTTGGAATAACCATGTCGTCTACCACAACCGTCAACTGACACTAAGCTTCAACAACAACCGTCCACTGCCATTAAGCTTCAACAACAACCGTCAACTGCTAATAGGTTTCAACCACAACCGTCCACTGCCACTAAGCTTCAACCATAACCGTCCACTGCCACTAAGCTTCAACAACAACAGTCCACTGCCACTAAGCTTCAACAACAACCGTCCACTGCCAATAAGCTTCAACAACAACCGTCCACTTCCACTAAACTTCAACAACAATGGTCCACTGCCACTAAGCTTCAACAACAATCGTCCACTGCCACTAAGCTTCAACAACAATCGTCCACTGCCACTAAGCTTCAACAACAACGGTCCACTGCCAATAAGCTTCAACCACAACCGTCCACTGCCATTAAGCTTCAACCACAACCGTCCACTGCCATTAAGCTTTAACAGCAACCGTCCACTGCCACTAAGCTACAACCACAACAGTCGACTGCCACTACGTTTTCTATTTCTCCATAATTACTGCAATAAATCCCATTATGTTTTTGATAGTTATACATTAACGTCGCATCAACAGCTTAGGTCATATTGCAACTCTCCAGTATTTGTTTGGGCGGAACATCCCAGATGCCCCTCCGAGCAGTATTTCAGGACTGGTACATAGGCAGAACCACCGATCTACCACAATCCAGCTGAAAAAATAAACCCGATTAATTTGACGAGATGCTTTCAGAAGGTTTAACTACTCTTCTGGTTATAATTTGTGGTATAGGTCAAAGCTGTTGACCTCTCATTAAATGTCTGGGTTGTGGACGAATATTTTTAGAAGTAATATATTCCATTTCAAAATTAGCGATTCCAACTTGAAAGTAATAATTCTTATAAAGTGTTTTGAAAATAGCAATACGAAGAATGCTGAGGACGGAAATCAGTGGCGAAGACAGGACTAGCTATGATAAATCCGCTAAATATAGCTGCCGGTGTCCCACAGGGATCCATCTTAGGCCCGTTGCTCTTTATTATATATATTAATGACATTGTAAATAACATAGCTGCTAATATTCAACTATTTGCTGATGATACTAGTCTCTATATTGTTGTTGATAACCCCAACTCAGCCGCTGCTATTCTACAGTCCGATCTGGAGTCTATTTCTAATTGGGCTAAACAATGGCTTGTTAAATTTAATCCGTCCAAAACAAAATCTCTGATAATATCTCGAAAACATAATCAGCCGTACCATCCACCTCTATCTATGGATAACCAAATAATTGATGAGGTGTCAAATCAAAGGCATCTAGGCATTCATATTTCCAATGATCTAAACTGGAAACACCACATTGACCAAATTTCTTCTAAAGCTTACCAGAGAATCAATATTCTTCGTAAATTAAAATTTACACTAGACCGCCGTTCCTTAGAATGCTTGTATATTTCATTCATACGTCCGCTCCTTGAATATGGTGATGTTATTTTTGATAATATGTCTACTTTAGCTAAAGGCGAACTGGAAAAAATTCATCAAGAAGCAGCAAGAATAATTACTGGTACCACGAAACTTGTGTCCATAAACAAATTGATGATTGAAGTTGGGTGGGAATCTCTGGATAGGAGAAGACTCAATCACAAACTTACTCTTTTTTTCAAGATGAAAAATGGTCTCACTCCAAACTATCTCTCTGCTCTGTGTCCACCTGACGTCGATACTAGTAGATATCATTTGAGAAATGGAGATCAACTTCAAGTTCCACGCTCTAGAACCAATTTATATGAAAACTCCTTTTTACCTTCAGTAGTTAGAGCGTTTAATGATTTACCACCATTAATCAAGCATGCACCATCTCTTTCATCGTTCAAGATGCAACTTAAAAGCGACTCTTGTCCTATTCCCGAATTCTACTTTTCTGGTATACGTAAGAACCAGATACTACTTGCTCGATTGAGAACAAATTGTAGTTATTTAAAACATGATCTCTTCTCCAAAAACATAATTGATTCACCACTATGCACATGCGGTCAAATCGAGTCAACTTACCATTATTTCTTTGAATGTCACAAGTACTACAATATACGCCCTGAACTAGTTAACACTATTTCTCACCTCTGTCATATAACCCTAAATGTGATCCTATTTGGTGATATTTCTTTGCCATCTGAACATAATGAAATAATAGTCTTAGCTGTCCACAAATTCATAGAAAAGTCTAAACGTTTTTAGTATTCTGTGAACAGAGACTGACGCACTAGCAGAGTGATTCACTTCAAACAGTGTGCTTACGTATGGTTCATCGCTTTCTACCCACCCTCCCCAACCTCCCTTTTACTGTTAGCTTTTCACCTGATAACAAGCTATATTTTCAACTACTTATTATATATTTTGGTATTACTACATTATATGTTTACCTCTTAATCGCCATTTGTGCACAACATTATATATGCAATGGAGAAAATCTCAATAAGCTTTAAGCTTCCGATTTAATCCATTTTCGTTTTGTATACAATGTATATGTAATGTACATTATTATCGAATAAATATGTTTAAACCAAATCCGCTTGAAAATAATTGAAATGTTATCATAATTCGCCCTATTTCCCGACACAACCAGTTTTCGAATTTGTTTGAAAATTACGTCATCGCTGTCAGTAGCAGGTACTTGGATCATATGGTAGACGGTAAAACTGTCAACTACGAAAATAAGCCAAATCAGATCAATGTTCATCTTTTATTTCGAAAATATGTACATGTTGTTTTCATTAGTCTCATGCACGTGTATCCTAAACATCTCTTATACCGAGATGTATCCAAATAAATATGTGTTTATATTTGCAACTGTAGAAATCTATTCATCTCGTCGGTAAGCTTACCACCGGCATATTATTATCTAAAAATAACTATTGCAACCTTCTAGAAAATATATATATAAATGATAGGTGTCTGAAACATAAGACATCTATTACACTCTATTACACTTTCATCCATAGCATAACTATATACATCTTGCATGTCATCAATTCATGTGCTAAAGAGGTTGTGCTTTTAATGATGACAATTCCACGTGTTTACGGAAACCGCCATTCTACGTACCTGCAGTCAAACCTTTCGTCTAAAGCAAAGTCAAGGTAACATCGAACACTGTTTATTACAAGTGTTGTTACTTAAAAGAGATGACCACTCACACAGATCTGTATATGTAACAGATATTTGTAGCACACAGATCTGTATATCTAACAGCTATCTGTAGTACACATATATATATATATGTAACAGATATCTGTAGTACACAGATCTGTATATGTAACAGATATCTGTAGCACACAGATCTATATATGTAACAGATATCTGTAGCACACAGATCTGTATATGTAACATATATCTGTAGTACACAGATCTATATATGTAACAGATATATGTAGATCACAGATCGGTATATGTAACAGATATATGTAGTACACAGATCGGTATATGTAACAGATATCTGTAGTACACAGATCTATATATGTAACAGATATCTATAGATCACAGATATGTATATGTAACAGATATCTGTAGTAAACAGATCTGTATATGCTACAGATATCTATAGCACACAGATATGTATATGTAACAGATATCTGTAGTAAAACAGATATATATATGTAACAGATATCTGTAGTACACAGATCTGTATATGTAACAGATATCTGTAGTAAAACAGATATATATATGTAACAGATATATGTAGTACACATATCTGTATATGTAACATATATCTGTAGTAAATAGATCTATATATGTAACAGATATCTGTAGTAAAACAGATCTATATATGTACCAGATATTTGTAGTAAACAGATCTATATATGTAACATATATCTGTAGTAAACAGATCTGTATATGTAACATATATCTGTAGTACACAGATATGTATATGAAACAGATATCTGTAGTAAATAGATCTATATATGTAACAGATATATGTAGTACACATATCTGTATATGTAACATATCTATAGTACACATATATGTATATGTAACAGATATCTGTAGTAGGCAGATCTGTATATGTAACATATATCTGTAGTACACTGATATGTATATGTAACAGATATCTCTAGTACATAGATCTGTATATGTAACATATATCTGTAGTACACAGATCTGTATATGTAACATATATCTGTAGTACACAGATATGTATATGTAACATATATCTGTAGTACACAGATCTGTATATGTAACATATATCTGAAGTACACAGATCTGTATATGTAACATATATCTGTAGTACACAGATATGTATATGAAACATAATTATATTTGTAGAAACAATATGCTAAATTAAATATTCATTTACACAAAATGAATCAGATTTCATTAGATAAGCAGAAACAAGTTCGGTAATTACTGTCAATTTAAGTCTCTATACGATGAATATGAAAAAGATAAATACTGCACAATTATTATGCAGCTAAAACACAAAATTAACAAATTGCAAAACTCAGAGTTGGTAATATGTCTAACAAAGATAAGCTTCAATGTCTGTTCACCAATTATGTAGTCAATAAGTGTTATTATTTATTGTTTTAATATTTTACAACGACGCGTAAGAATGGTGACCTATGTGTACATAATGCCTTAAATTTAAATGTTTAACTCTGAAGAAAGCTTGCTATGAAGTCAATCCATATCAGATTAAAACGTGATGGTTTTCTTAAGTTGTTTTAGTCCACATTTTGTAACTACAATTAGTGGCCATTTTTCGTTCTTACCTTGTCATATATTGCAAATTGGTAGACATGCAATTATTCTTTCTTAAATATATTATATGCAATAATGTGATGTAATGTTCGGTGATACTGATTACAGTCTCTTATATTTCTGAATATAATTTCTTTAATGGTGTAATAAAAAATAATGATGAAACTATGATGTTCATTGATGAGACTGAAATAAAGATTACATAATAATACATACATTTACTGCACACGCATTTCGAAGTGTAAAGGAATGGATGAGCACACCCATCTATAAATAGCTAGCCACACTATACATGTTTGTACACATTTCACAGGTATGTTCCATTGATAGCCGTCTTACAAAATTAGTACTTTAATGGTAGTTCTGCGGTATGTCATATACGTCCCTCTTCAAACTATTGTCAACCATCTGCCATACACAAGGTTGGAGTATCATATTCTGTAATCATGTGGTCGTTCTCCGGTATGTATTAACATGTCCCTCTTTAAACTCTTATCAACCATCTGCCATACACAAGGTTCATATTCAGTAATCATGTGGTCGTTCACATAAATGTTTGAGCATGTGGTTCTTCAAACCTCCAGACTGGCTGAAAGCCTTATTACATATTTCACACTCGTGTGGTCGTTCTCCGGTATGAATAAACATGTGCGTCTTCAAAGTGCCAGACTGGCGGAAAGTCTTATTACATATTTCACACTCATGTGGCTGTTCTCCGGTATGAATAAACATGTGCCTCTTCAAAGTGCCAGACTGGCTAAAAGCCGTATTACATATTTCACACTCATGTGGCTGTTCTCCGGTATGAATGAGCATGTGCTTCTTCAAATTGCGAGACTGGTTAAAAGCCTTATTACATATTTCACACTCATGTGGCTGTTCTCCGGTATGAATGAGCATGTGCTTCTTCAAATTGCCAGACAGGCTAAAAGCCTTATTACATAGTTCACACTCATGTGGCCGTTCTCCGGTATGAATGAACATGTGCTCCTTTAAAGTGCCAGACTGGCGGAAAGCCTTATTGCATATTTCACACTCATATGGCCGTTCTCCGGTATGAATGAACATATGCCTCTTCAAAGTGGCAGACTGGCTAAAAGCCGTATTACATATTTCACACTCATGTGGCCGTTCTCCGGTATGAATGAACATGTGCTCCTTTAAAGTGCTAGACCGGCTAAAAGCAGTATTACATATTTCACACTCATGTGGCTCTTCTCCGGTATGAATAAACATGTGCCTCTTCAAAGTGCCAGACTGGCTAAAAGCCGTATTACATATGTCACACTCATGTGGCCGTTCTCCGGTATGAATGAACATGTGCTCCTTTAAAGTGCCAGACTGGCGGAAAGTCTTATTACATATTTCACACTCATGTGGCCGTTCTCCGGTATGAATGAACATGTGCTTTTGTAATGTGGTAGAACTAGTGAAAACCTTCCTACACAGTTCGCACTCAGTTGGCCGTACTCCGGAATGACTGGTCATGTTTATATTCTCGGAGTTCAAGGTATGCCAATGTTCTCTGCACTGCACTATATGCACATAAATAGACGAATGTAAGTTCTTACCCAGTATAACCTCCTTCAAATATCGAGTTCACAATCGGAATATAACGACCGGAGTTCTTTCATTATTAAAGCAGAGAATCGGGACGCGTATGTTGGGACACCATTGGTGATTTCTCTGGTGTTGTTCAAGCGAATATTAAAGTGTTGACTCATATGAGAATTGAACGAAATTGTCAATGTCACAACTAATTAAACAAATGAACTCCTCCAGATCTGTACATGCAACCACCACGTGCCATCTCCTGTAATCGAACAACATATTATATATTTACAAGTCACAAATGTGTAGTTCAATAAGTAATTATTGGTGATTCCAACCGCGTATTATACTAATTCATAATTGGGTCATGTAGGCATAATCATCATCAACATCATCAGTATTAGTCACGTTCAACGATTGGGATATTCACCTCATATTTTATAAATCAGCAAAAGATTATCCCATACATTTTCACTCGTCAGAGAATGTCAACGTCACAAATAATTCTCAGAGCATAACTCGATAGCAAACACATTTGTAAAGTATATATCGTACCTGTAACCATTGCTTTAATTCGGATGTAGTATTGTCTTAAACTGGTACAAAATACGTTTAACAAACATTATTATCATGTGTATGTCACTTAGCACCAACCAATTCCATCCGTCAATTTGATGCAAATGAAATTCTTTGAATGGCTACTTGCTAGTAACCATATACAATTAATACTATTAATTGAAAGGTGTCGTTAGGTAAACTGGCAGTACCTCAAATGAGCAGCTGGTGGCAACGTTATATAAGCTTAAAAGAAAGAAAAAACAATTCTTTATCGAAACACTTGGGCAATACTGGTTTCAAAAATGTGGGAAATATATTTTGGAACAGGACTATGATCTAGGTAGTGCTTGTATTTTGGCGTGTTCATGATCTTAAATATAGCCACGTAAATGGTTTTAAACTAATAGTTATGTATGGTGAACTTTCCAACTGATCTTATTGTAATTAGAGGCGACACGAAGAATACAGGCCAATAGCGATGAGTGCAGCACGGTGGTACTTTCAAAAATAATATTGATTACATCCACTGCATTCTCTTCTCTCTCTTTCTCTCTATCTCTTCTCTCCCTCTTTCTCTGCCTCTCCCTTCCCTCTCTATGTTTCTCTCTATATTTATGTCTGTCCCTGTACCCCTCTCTCTGTATGTCTGTCTCTTGGCTATATATGTCTGTCTATCTCCCCCTCTCTCTGTCTTTCTCTCTCTCTCCCTGTCTCTATCTCTCTCACTATCTATCTCTGGTAAATTGAATTGTTTTAGTACCTCGTCAAATTCAGGCAGTACTTTATACCTGTATATACTAAGATCACATGATACCGTGATGGTGGTAAAGGAACATCAGAATTTAGAATAGCAAATGGCTCAATAAGCAAATGGTTAGCATACTTCTACAAAGATTAAACAGTAATTAACATGTCAAGATATGCTACGAAGATAACTAATAGGAAATAGGCACTACCAATCAACGGAGAAAGCCAATAAAAGGTTGAAGTTGAAATTAATCAATGAACTAGACATTGTGGGAGTAATATGACTACACCCCAACAGGAACCGATATGTCAAATAGATCCAGGTCCCTCCAAAGGGTTTCACACCTAAGGAAGATGAAATTATGGCAATAGTTTGTATAATATCTCGAAAGATTTCCCGAAACACACATAATTCAATTTTAAATTGGAATAAAATGTTCATTACAGCCCGCAACATAACCACAGAATCCAAATGGTTACCTGACAATATTTCAAAACAGCCACATTGATTTGGATAAGTATACAAGCTTCTAGATAAAACAAGTAAGTCAGCGCTTCATCTGATTAGTGTGTGGCGTCCCGTGGTAGAGCTTAGGATTTGTAATTGAACCCTGGGAAACATGTCTAGGTCCACGCAAGTGGTTTACATTAATGGAACATACATACATAGATTTAATGGTCAAAGCCATTGTTTTCCTAGTCCTATAAATAAGACCTCTACATACATGTTCCCTGTTATTTCTAGGTCTTGTGGTTAAAGCCCATTTTCGCATAGCACTTTCCGCCCTGATCCGATGGCGGGATTTCTGACCAATTTTTGAAGCTTTTCGGACATGAACGGTTATAAATGTGTGCATTGGTGTTAAGAATAACCCTAAATATAGATATTAAGAAAGATTAAAATGTATTGTCTAACCGTTGTGCATATCATTTAGCTGTTTGAAATCGACAGGTGAGATTCTCCTATGTTTTCTACGCAGTCTTCACAAAAGAAATCCGAATGAATTATTTTTTATTATATGAACAATTGGATATTAAACGAAATCGTATTTGGTTCACCGTAATGGCACGGAGTAAACATTTTCGTCTAATGATTTCTATTTTTGTTTTTCGCAATAATCATATATTCAAAATGGACGATCTGGAATGGCAAAACTGTGCCATGACATTTAAACGTTGATTTCTTGAATACTAATGTGCCAAGAAACGCCATAGACTGTGCATAATTCAAACAACGGTATGTGTGTTCATCTTGTTAACAATTTTAATTTATAAAAACGACTTTTCACAATATAAAATATACTACGCGTAACTGAGGTTTAGACTTTGAAAAATGCCTGGATAGTAAATATCGTGTATATATTTGGACTATTGTTTTCCCAGTGAATATATAATAAGAGCATTATCATATCTATTTTTAGATAACTCATTAACTGGGTGCATGAAAGCTTTCGCGCTATCCGCTTACTTAAGAGAATATATTGTGGAATCGCCATGTTTCTCTCTCGAAATATTTCATAAAAGCTGAGTATTTAAGTGCTGGCAAATATATGTCACCATAAAAATCAGATCAGAAACAAAATATACTTACTATTGTGCAAATGGTGTAGTTAGGAAAAGGGAGATAACTATGAAAATGATTTTAGACAAATAAAATGGGATTGGTTATTATGAATGCTTCTATACTCCCGTAGGGTGTACCAGGTCCATCCTTTAATAATGCGTTAGCAATATCAAACGATAACATGCTCAACCAGAAAGGAGTAAGAGCAAAAATGAAGAGAAAAGGCTCATTGTAAATTGGAATGGTCTGTTGCTAATGTTTTCAAAACGTGTAGCCCAATAATTTTGAACTTTGAAAATGGATAATATGTACATGCCTCAGTCTGTTGTTCAATTTGCTAACACTAGTAATGTCTACAATCACAGCACTGTTGATATTAGGAGCTTCTTCGATAAATCGTATTGCTGACAGATGAAGTTAAAGTTATAATTCACAGAGTTCGGCAAGGACACGTATCTCACGGATACATTGGAATAAATTACAGCTGTCGATCATGCCTTCAGCTTCAACCAAAACCGTCCACTGCCACTAAGCTTCAACAACAACATTCCACTGCCACTAAGCTTCAACCACAACCGTCAACTGCCACTAAGCTTCAATAGCAACCGCCCACTGCCAATAAGCTTCAACAACAACAACCGTCCACTGCCAATAAGCTTCAACAACAACCTTCCACTTCCACTAAGCTTCATCCACAACGGTCCACTTACACTAAGCTTCAATCACAACAGTCCACTGACACTAAGCTTCAACCACAACGGTCCACTTCCACTAAGCTTCAACCACAACGGTCCACTTCAACTAAGCTTCTACCACAACCGTCCACTTCCAATAAGCTTCAACCACAACTGCCCACTTCCACTAAACTTCAACCACAACCGTCCACTTCCACTAAGCTTCAAAAACAACCGTTCACTGCCACTAAGCTTCAACAACAAACGTCCACTGCCACTAAGCTTCAACAACAAACGTCCACTGCCACTAAGCTTCAACAACAACCGTCCACTGCCAATAAGCTTCAACCACAACGGTCTATTTCCACTAAGCTTCAACCACAACCGTCCACTGCCACTAAGCTTCAACCACAACAGTGGATTTCCACTAAGCTTCAACCACAACAGGCGACTGCCACTAAGCTTCAACCACAACGGTCCACTTCCACTAAGCTTCAACAACAACCGTCCACTGCCACTAAGCTTCAACCACAACCGTACAATTCCACTAAGCTTCAACCACAACGGTCCACTGACACTAAGCTTCAACCACAACGGTCCACTGCCACTAAGTTTCAACAACAACATTCCACTTCCACTAAGCTTCAACAACAACGGTCCACTGCCACTAAGCTTCAACAACAACCGTCCACTGCCACTAGGCTTCAACCACAACGGTCCACTTCCACTAAGCTTCAACCACAACCGTCCACTGCAAATAAGCTTCAACAACAACCGTCCACTGCCACTAAGCTTCAACCACAACGGTCCACTTCCACTAAGCTTCAACCACAACCGTCCACTGCCACTAAGCTTCAACCACAACGGTCCACTTCCACTAAGTTTCAACCACAACCGTCCACTTCCACTAAGTTTCAACCACAACGGTCCACTGCCACTAAGCTTCAACAACAACGGTTCACTGCCACTAAGCTTCAACAACAACCGTCCACTTCCACTAAGCTTCAACCACAACCGTCCACTGCCATGAAGCTTCAACAACAACAGTTCACTGCCACTAAGCTTCAACAACAACCGTCCACTTCCACAAAGCTTCAACCACAACCGTCAACTGACACTAAGCTTCAACCACAACCGTCCACTGCCAATAAGCTTCAACAACAACATTCCACTTCCACTAAGCTTCAACAATAACCGTCCACTTCCACTAAGCTTCAACAACAACCGTCCACTTCCACTAAGCATCAACAACAACCGTCCACTTCCACTAAGCTTCAACCACAACCGTCCACTGCCACTAAGCTTCAACCACAACCGTCCACTGCCACTAAGCTTCAACCACAACCGTCCACTTCCACTAAGCCTCAACCACAACCATCCACTGCCACTAAGCGGCAACAACAACCGTCCACTGCCACTAAGCTTCAATAACAACCGTCCACTGCTAATAAGCTTCAACCACAACGGTCCACTGCCACTAAGCTTCAACCACAACCGTCAACTGACACAAAGCTTCAACCACAACCGTACACTGCTAATAAGCTTCACTCACAACGGTCCACTGCCACTAAGCTTCAACCACAATCGTCAATTGACACAAAGCTTCAACCACAACCGTCCATTGCTAATAAACTTCAACAACAACGGTCCACTGCCACTAAGCTTCAACCACAACCGTCCACTGCTAATAAGCTTCAACAACAACCGTCCACTGCCACTAAGCTTCAACAACAACCGTCCACTGCCACTAGGTTTCAACAACAACCGTCCACTGCCACTAAGCTTCAACAACAACCGTCCACTGCCACTAGGTTTTGAACAACAATCGTCCACTACCACTAAGCTTCAACCACAACAGTCGACTGCCACTATGTTTTCTATTTCTCCATAATTACTGCAATAAATCCCATTATGTTTTGATAGTTATACATTTAACGTCGCACCAACAGCTTAGGTCATATTGCAACTCTCCAGTATTTGTTGGGGCGGAACATCCCGGATGCCACTCCGAGCAGTATTTCAGGCAAGGACGGATACACAGGCAGAACCATCAACCTACCACAATTCAGCTGAAAAACTAAACCCATTAATTTGACGATATGCTTTCAGAAAGTTCAACTCCTCTTCTGGCAATAAATTATAGTATAGATAATTTATAGGTCAAAGCTGCTGCCATCTCTTTAAATTTCTGCGTTGTGGACGAATATTTTTAGAAGTAATATATTCCAGTTCCAAATTGGCGATTCCAGCTAGAAAGTAATAATTATTATCAAGTGTTTTGAAAATAGCAATACGAAGAATGCTGAGGACGGAAGAAAGGACTAGCTATGATAAATCCGCTTGAAAAGAATTGAAATGTTATCATAATTCGCCCTATTTCCGGACACAACCAGTTTTCGAATTTGTTTGAAAATTAGACCATCGCTGTCAGTAGCAGGTACTTGGATTATATGGTAGACGGTAAAAATATCAAATACGAAAATAAGCCCCAAAAAATAACTATTCATCTTTTATTTTCGAAAATATGTACATGTTGTTTTCATTAGTCTCATGCACGTGTATCCTAAACATTTCTTACACCGAGATATATCCAGAGAAGTATGTGTTTATTTTTGCAACTGGAGAAATCTATACATCTCGTCAGTAAGCTTACCACCTGCATATTATTATCTAAAAATAACTATTGCAACCTTCTAGAAAATCGATATATAAATGATAGGTGTCTGAAACATAAGACATCTATTTCACTCTATTACACTTTCATCAATAGCATAACTATATACATCTTGCATGTCATCATTTCATGTGCTAAAGTGGTTGTGCTTTTAATGATCACAATTCCAAGTGTTTACGGAAACCGCCATTCTACGTACCTGCAGTCAAACCTTTCGGCTTAAGCAAAGTCAAGGTAACATCGAACACCGCTTATTACTAGTGTTGTTACTTAAACAAGATGACCACTCACACAGATCTGTATATGTAACAGATATATGTAGTAAACAGATATGTATATGTAAAAGATATCTGTAGTCCACATATCTGTATATGTAACATATATATATGTTGTACACAGATCAGTATATGTAACAGATATCTGTAGTAAACAGATCTGTATATGTAACAGATATCTGTAGTACACAGATCTGTATATGTAACAGATATCTGTAGTAAACAGATATATATGTGTAACATATATATGAAGTACACTGTATATGTAACATATATCTGTTGTACACAGATCTGTATATGTAACATATATCTGTAGTACACATATATGTATATTAAACATATATTTGTAGAAACAATATGCCAAATTAAATATTCATTTACACAAAATGAATCAGATTTCATTAGATAAACAGAGAATCTGGACATCGGGTATATATAGAAACAAGTTCGCTAATTACTGTCAATTTAAGTCTCTATACGATGAATATGAAAAAGAAAAATACTGCACAATTATTATGCCGCTAAAACACAAAATTAACAAATTGCAAAATTCAGAGTTGGTAATAAGTCTAACAAAGATAAGCTTCAATGTCTGTTCACCAATTAAGCAATTATGTAGTCAATACGTGTGATTATTTATTATTTTACAACGACGTGTAAGAATGGTGATATATGTGTAAATAATACCTTAAATTCAAATGTTTTAACTCTGAAGGAAGCTTGCTATGAAGTCATTTCATATCAGATTAAAACTTAATGGTTTTCTTACGATGTTTTAATCCACATTCTGTTATTATAATTAGCGACCATTTTTTTATCCTTATCTATTCATATTGTCAATTGGTAGACAATTATTCTTTCTTAAATATATTATATGCAATAATGTGATGTAATGTTCTGTGATACTGATTACAGTCTCTTATATTTCTGAATATAATTTCTTTAATGTTGTAATAAAAATTAAATATAAAAGTGTGTTGAAACTATGATGTACATTGATGAGACTGAAATAAAGATTACATAATAATACATACATTTACTGCACACGCATTTCGAAGTGTAAAGGAATGGATGAGCACACCCATCTATAAATAGCTAGTCACACTATACATGTCTGTACACATCTTACAATATTAGTACCTTAGTGGTAGTTCTGCGGCATGTCATACACGTCCCTCTGCAAACACTTGTCAACCATCTGCTATACACAAGGTTGGCGGATCATATTCCGTAATCATGTGGTCGTTCTCCGGTATGTATTAACATGTCCCTCTTTAAACTCTTATCAACCATCTGCCAAACACAAGGTTCATATTCAGTAATCATGTGGTCATTCACATAAATGTTTGAGCATGTGGTTCTTCAAACTTCCAGACTGGCTAAAAGCCTTATTACATATTTCACACTCGTGTGGTCGCTCTCCTGATTTGAATGAACATGTGCTTCTTCAAACTGCCCGACAGGCTAAAAGCCTTATTACATAGTTCACACTCATGGGGCCGTTCTCCCGTATGAATGAACATGTGATTCTTCAAAGTTACAGACAAGGTAAAAGTTTTATTACATAGCGTACACGCATGTGGCCGTTCTCCGGTATGACTGAGCATGTGGTTCTTCAAACTGCCAGAGAGGATAAAAGTCTTATTACATAGTTCACACTCATGTGGCTGTTCTCCGGTATGAATGAGCATGTGCTTCTTCAAATTGCCAGACAGGCTAAAAGCCTTATTACATAGTTCACACTCATGTGGCCGTTCTCTAGTTTGAATGAGCATGTGATGCTTTAAAGTGCTAGACTGGCTAAAAGCCGTATTGCATATTTCACACTCATATGGCCGTTCTCCGGTATGACTGAACATATGCTTCTTCAAATAGCTAGACAGTCTAAAAGTCTTATTACATAGTTCACACTCATGTGGCCGTTCTCTGGTTTGAATGAGCATGTGATGCTTTAAAGTGCCAGACTGGCTAAAAGCCGTATTACATATTTCACACTCATGTGGCCGTTCTCCGGTATGAATGAACATGTGCTGCTTTAAAGTGCCAGACTGGCGGAAAGCCTTATTGCATATTTCACACGCATATGGCCGTTCTCTGTAATGAATCAACGTGTGCTTTTTTAAAGTGGTAGAACTAGTGAAAACCTTCCTACACAGTTCGTACTCAGTTGGCCGTACTCCGGAATGACTGGTCATGTTTATATTCTCGGAGTTCAAGGTATGCCAATGTTCTCTGTACTGCACTATATGCACATAAATAGACGAATGTCAGTTCTTACCCAGTATACCCTCCTTCAAATATCGAGTTCACAATCGGAATATAACGACCGGAGGTCTTTCATTATTAAAGCAGAGAATCGGGACGCGTATGTTGGGACACCATTGGTAATTTCTCTGGTGTTATTCAAGCGAATATTAAAGTGCTGATTCATATGAGAATTAAACGAAATTGTCAATGCCACAACTAATTAAACAAATGAACTCCTCCAGATCTGTACATGCAACCACCACGTGCCATCTCCTGTAATCGAACAACATATTATATATTTACAAGTCACAAATGTGTAGTTCGATAAGTAATTATTGGTGATTCCAACCGCGTATTATACTAATTCATAATTGGGTCATCTAGGCATAATCATCATCAACATCAACAGTATTAGTCACGTTCAACGATTGGGATATTCACCTCATATATTATAAATCAGCAAATGATTACCCCATACATTTTCACTCGTCAGAGAATGTCAACGTCACAAATAATTCTCAGCGCATAACTCGATAGCAAACACATTTGTAAAGTTGTTGCAAACGTTTAATTGTCAAATGATTACAATCTATATCGTACCTGTAACCAGAGATTTAATTCGGATGTAGTATTGTCTTGAACTGGTACAAAATACGCTAAATAAACACTATTAGCATGTGTATGTCACTTAACACCAACCAATTCCAACCGTCAATTTGATGCAAATGAAATTCTTTGAATGGCTACTTGCTAGTAACCATATACAATTAAAACTATTAATTGAAAGGTGTCGCTGGGTAAACTGACAGTACCTCAAATGAGCAACTGGTAGAAACGTTATATAAGCTTAAGAGAAAGAAAAAACAAGTCTTTATCGAAACACTTGGGCAATACTGGTTTCAAAAATGTGGGAAATATATTTTAGAACAGGACTATGATCTAGGTAGAGCTTGTATTTTGGCGTGTTCATGATTTTGCATATATAGCCCAGTAAATGGTTTTAAACTAATAGTTATGTATGGTGAACTTTCTAACTGATCTTATTGTAATTAGAGGTGACACGAAGAATAATAGTGATTACATCCACTGCATTCTCTCCTCTCTATTTCTCTCTGCCCCCCTCTCTCTCTCTCTATCTCTGTCTCACTCTTCTCTCTCTATCTATCTATCTCACTCTTCTCTCTCTCTTCTCTCTGTCTCTCGCTCTCTTCTCTCTCTCTCTCTCTACTCTCGCTCTGTGTGTATCTCTCTGTCTTTATGTCTGTCTCTGTGTATGTCAGTATGATGAACTTTCTAACTGATCGTATTGTAACTAGAGGTGACACGAAGAATACAGGCCAATAGCGAGGAGTGCAGCACGGTGATACTTTCAAAAATATTACTGATTACATCGACTGTATTCTCTCCTCTCTCTCTCTTTCCTTCTGTCTCGTCTCTCACTCTCTCTCTCTCCCTCTCTCTCTCTCTCTCTCTGTCTCACTCTTCTCTCATTATCTATCTGTCTCACTCTTCTCTCTCTATCTCTCTTGTCTCTCTCTTTCTCTGACTCTCTCTCTCTCTTCTCTCTCTATGTGTCTTTCTCTCTTTATGTCTGTCCCCGTCCCTCTCTCTCTGTATGTCGGTCTGTCTGTCTCTTGGCTATGTATGTATGTCTGTCTCCCCCTCTCTCTGTCTTTCTCTATCTCTCTATCTCTCTTCTCTCTATCTATCTCTGGTAAATTGTATTGTTTTAGTACCTCGTCAAATTCAGGCAGTAGTTTATACCGGTATATACTAAGATCACATGATGCCGTGATGGTGGTAAAGGAACATCAGAATTTAGAATAGCAAATGGTTCAATAAGCAAATGGTTAGCATACTTCTAAAAAGATTAAACAGTAATTAACATGTCAAGAAATGCTATGAAGATAACTAATAGCCAATAGGCACTACCAATCAACGGGGAAAGCCAATAAGGGGTTGAAGTTGAAAATAATCAATGAACTAGACATTGTGGGAGTAATATGACTACACCCCAACAGGACCCGAAATGTCAACTAGAGCGAGGTCCCTGTAAGGGGTTTCACACCTAAGGAAGATGAAATGACGGCAATAGTTCGTATAATAATCTCGAAAGATTTCCCGAAACACACATAATTCAATGTTAAATTGGAATAAAATGTTCATGACAGCCCCAACATAACCACAGAATCCAAAAGGTTAATTGACAATGTTTCAAAACAGCCACATTGACTTGGATAAGTATACAAGTTTCTAGATAAAACACGTAAGTCCACGCTTCATCGGATTAGTGTGTGGCGTCCAGTGGTAGAGCTCAGGATTTGGAATCGAACGGTCCAAGGTTCGATACACAACACGGTCAGCCCATGCATGTAGTTTCATTGGGCAAAGCAGATCACACACAATACTCAGGACTGGTCAACAGTTTGTGTTGGCAAAGCCTACCCTGGGAAACATGTCTAGATCCGCGCAAGGGGTTTGACATTAATGGAACATACATTTAATGGTCAAAGCCATTGTTTTCCTAGTCCTATAAGTAATACCTCTACATACATTTTGTTCCTGTTATTTCGAGGTCTTGTCGTTAAACCCCATTTTCGTTTAGCACTTTCCGCCCTGATCCGATGGCGGGAATTCTAACCAATTGGTGAAGCTTTTCGGACATGAACGGTTATAAATGTGTGCATTGGTGTTAAGAATATCCCTAAATATAGATATTAAGAAAGTTTAAAATATATTGTCTAACAGTTGTGCACATCATTTAGCTGTTTGAAATCGACAGGTGAGATGCTCACATGTTTTCTGCGCAGTCTTCACAAACGAAATCCGAATAAATTATTTTTTAGTACATTTCATGCGTATGAACAATGGACCAGTCGCGGCCTGTCAATCAAATTCATTTGTTCATCCAATCAGATATCGATATTTGACACACACCCTCGAAACGAATATCCGGGATATTTACCTCCGACAATCTAAGCTGGTGCTGAATGGTGAATTAACGGGAAAACGCGATTTAAATTTAGAAAACAATGGTTAAGCGATGTCAGTGGGGTTTGTGCAATTCAGACAGTCGCTACCTAGATCGTACAGGAAAAGGTGTTACGTTTATTCCTTTTCCGAAGCCAAAACGGAGCTTATAAAAATGCAAACGATGGATCAAAGCTTGCGGCCGTCCCCACACACAGTTGAATGTAAACACCGTAGACGGAAATTACCACATGCATGTTTGTTCAAAGGTAAGGCTATCTTTAGATTAATATAATTATTCTTGATCGCAAGGCGCTTTCATTTTTATTAGAACATGTCACATTCTGCCCTGCCGACGTCATTATACTACTGTATATGGACCAATCAAGAAACGAAACGGCAAGGTCAGATTCACGTGTTTTCATAACCATATTTGGGAGTATGTAAACATGGCCAATTTTTTGATACAGATCATTTAGACGATTGCGACGATTGATCCGAATAAATGGCATGTATTTTCTCATTCCACTTTGTATGTCACAGTATTTATTGCGACGATTGATCCGAATAAATGGCATGTATTTTCTCATTCCACTTTGTATGTCACAGTATTTATTGCAACGATTGATCCGAATAAATGGCATGTATTTTCTCATTCCACTTTGTATGTCACAGTATTTAAGTAGTGCATAGACTAGTGATCATTATTTACTGTACATGCCATTGACATGAGGACAAACCCGGGACCCTCAATTCCTAATCTGACTTGTGCATCTGAGACGGGGTTTCTTGAAGACTTGAGAAATCATCTCACTGTACGAGTGGCTATATGTGTTCCATTAATGTCAAACCGCTTGCGAGGACGTGTCTTCCTAGGGCAGATTTAGCCGACCTAAGCAGTTAACCAGTAGGCAGTATTAAGCAATGTGTGTGAGGTGCATTGTTCAGTAACACTACATACGTGGCCTGACGAAGTATTGAACACTTCGATTCCAAATCCAATGCTCTACCATGGATGCCACACTATGATACTTTTGTATTACATGTAGTGTTTTGGATTTATTTATCATCGCAATAATTTGGAGGATAATGCACTTATGTAGACAGAACCCCATTCTAGGGTCTGCTCCGATTTTAATTCTTTTACATACAGTTATAAGCCATATCCAAAACGCTATGATTTCAGTCAAACCCGGGACACAACAATTAAAAATGCCATGCTGTATGACTGGACTACATACTCCACACACATTAGTATGGTATATTGGGGGATCAAATATGCAACCTCTGGATTACGAGTATATTAGCCACCGATCCGCTAGTATATAATATTTTCTGATATTGTTTCACATTTATATATTTCAGCATTTTCCAGAAGGGCACCCAACCGACACATATCCAGATCCTTTGCCTGCAAATCATTTCGACAAATGTACACCGGTCAGACAGCCAGCCAGACGCGAGCGAGAGCCTAACACAAAACCGAAGAAAAGGAAACTTTTGTCAGAGCTTGACATCAGGTATTTACACACAAACATGAGAAATATAGTTTCAAACATTTATTTTGCAATGATTAGTATAGATATTATAAAATAAATATAAGTAGCATTATTATATATACTATAGAAAGAAACATTCATGTACTAGTAATCAAATAAATATAGTTTTTACATTCATTTATATACATTCTTATAGATCTGCACCTCCCACCTGGAATAAAATATACACCATTTTTATCTGACCCTCCATTTACATAATATGTTGTATACATTTTACATCCCCCAGTTAACATACACCCCCTCAGTTTATATACATTCATATGTCCCTCCATCTTTTCCAGTAGTCAAAGAAGCACAGATCAGCCTCAAGATTGCAATAGTTTCATCTCCACACCAGCCTTCGACAGTAATACTATGACCACCGACACACCTAAAGGTATACAGTTATTTTGTCAGCCTTCGACAGTAATACTATGACCACTGACACACCTAAAGGTATACTGTTACAGTTAATATCTCATGTCCACACCAGCCTTCGACAGTAATACTATGACCACTGACACACCTAAAGGTATACTGTTAAGTTAATATCTCATGTCCACACCAGCCTTCGACAGTAATACTATGACCACTGACACACCTAAAGGTATACACAGTTAATATCTCATGTCCACACCAGCCTTCGACAGTAATACTATGACCACCGACACACCTAAAGGTATACATAGTTACTATCTCATGTCGACACACCTAAAGGTATACACAGTTAATATCTTATGTCCACACCAGCCTTCGACAGTAATACTATGACCACCGACACACCTAAAGGTATACACAGTTAATATCTTATGTCCACACACCTAAAGGTATACACAGTTAATATCTCATGTCGACAGAAAATCAGTGTATATCTCGCTCATTCTGCACAGTATTGACTCCATAACTTTCTTGTCTGGCACAATACGTTGAATAAACAAGTCTTGTCGGGTGTACACCACAAAGTCACAGAACTGGACACCAGTCACCAACAGTTGCCCTTGTACTTGGTACCAGTAGGGATGTGTTTCCTTTAAGCTGATATTACCCCCCCCCACCTTTTCAACGCATAATTTCTTTCGTTTGTTTTCATCTGTCATAGCTTCTAATATAGTAGAATCTCTTATTGAGAATGGGCACTTGATTTCAAGAATCCCTACATGACCGTTTTCACACACTTTGCCATCAGGTGACGTACCAATATACGGAAAATCTGGATGTATTACTAATCCGCAGTCGTGTACATGATTGTTGGTTCTTTTTCTGTACATGTTCCGTGCCACTTTTTCATTAGCAGTCCCATAGCTAGTTGCTGCACTAGTAAATGGTTTCGATCTTAACACACTGTCAACACATTTTTGTGTTACTGCTGATTTCCGAATTATGAATCGGCCAAAGTTTGAAGCAGTCACACGTTTTGATCTTTCTTTGTGCCATAGATTGTTATTTGCCTGATCCCTTGTATTCTGTTCGATGTTTTCAGCATCCGCCATGCTTAATTTAACCTCTGATAGGTTGTTCTCTGTGAGTTGTGGTACATTTGTAATGTCCGTTTTGTATGGAAATGTAAGGTTACCACATGGTGTACTTTCCCGCGAGGGTCCTACTGGCTGCAATAGCGGCAACTGAAAGAGAGAAATCAATTCATTACAACAACATACATCTGTTTCTTACATTTCAGAGTGATCTGCCCTGGATATATTGGCCTTAGCAGCAGAGAACAAGATGCTACAACAGCAATTATCCAAGCAGGTGTTGTTAAATGAAGAACTCCGCAGGGACAATGCTACTCTAAAGGACAGAAGTAAATCGAAATCAGTAATCTCTGAAAGACGTGCAAGAACATTTACTGTAGAAGCAGTCAAAGACAGCCGTATAAAGGATAACTTTAAATACTATACAGGATTTATATTTTTACAGTTTTTCTTGTTCCTAACAAATTTGAATGCCCTGTGAACTTCTCAAGAACAATATCAAGCATCAGAGACATCAAACTGGAGGATCAGCTTCTTCTAACATTGGTCAAACTTAGGCTTAACTTAGACTTTAAGCACTTGGCAAATCTTTTTCAAATTTCTAATCAAGATGCTGGTCTGCTTTTCCGTACCTGGATTAATTACATGTATTTTAGATTTGGTTCCGTCTCCATATGGCCAGACAGAGACATACTAAAGTCAAAAATGCCAAGTAGGTTTAAGGAGGATTTTCCAGACACATTGATCATTTTAGACGGGACAGAGATTAAAATGAAACGTCCCAGTTCACTCTCGAGATCACAAAGTCAGTGTTACTCTGACTACAAGTCGGCAACTACATACATTGAAAGGGCTAGTAGGCATTGACCCTAGAGGTTCATTCACATTTATATCTATGTTGTTTTCCGGATGTATATCGGACAAAGTTATAACAACTAAAAGTGGATTATTAGTGCTCTTACAACAGTTGATCGATTGCGGTAAAATGAATAAAGGAGATGGTGTCATGGTAGACAAAGGGTTTCTAATACAGGAAGAAATTGAAAAACTTGGACTTAAGCTGTACATTCCACCATTTGCATCGAGCTCTGTACAAATGCCAGTCGGAGATGTATCCCTTACAAAGAAAATCACTAAGCACCGTGTGCATGTGGAAAGAGCTATCTCTAGAGCGAAGAAATTCAAGATTGTAGATAATAGAATTGATCTAAGTTTATTTCCCTGTGTAAACCAGATTTTGTTTTGTTGCTGTTTTTTGACTAATTTTATGCCCCTTCTCATTCAAGACTAACCTGATACGCTAATGCACTACCAACGTTCTGAGCTCCATGTTCAGTCATCACTGTCATGTAGGGCTGGCTAGCTAGGTACGATATTGGGCTTGGGCTTAGGGACTTCAAAAACAGTAGGTCACTTTCAAGTACCTGTATTTTCCTGAAAATAGAAAAACATGTGTGTGTCATTGTTTGCTATTTTACACATATAAATTTGTAACATGATTAAAACAATACAGCATAAAACATGTATAGTATTTTCGTTTTATTTGTGTGTGCATGCATTATCTTTTATCTTCATTAAATATATTTCCCACATATACATCTTGGTATTTATGTACAGTGTCCTAATGTATGCATGTATGTTCCATTAATGTCAAACCCCTTGCGGGGACATAAGTCGGCTAAGCTTACCCAGGAAAACATGTCTAAGTGATTAACCAGTACTAAGCAATGTGTGTGAGGTGCCATGCTCAACGTCACTACATATGTGGCCTGACCGAATATCTAACCCGGGACCAATCGATTCCAAATCCGACGCTCTACCACTGGACCACGGATGCAACACACTTTACACAGGGTTCCATGGTCGATCACTGCAAATATGTCCTTGAGCAGGGCACCATATTTGCTTGGTATTGGTTTTAATGGTACCGAAGCAGTTAAGCCTGTCCCAGGTCAAGCGGTTTGACATTGATGGAAAATAGAATGTACCTATTGTCTTGGAAGTCTGCAGTAAGCGGTCTCTTTTTTCGAGTCGAGTTTCCTGGTTTGGCAATTACCATGGTGCTGACGGGTTCAGGCTCGATCATTAGACCTCTTAGTTTGTCCCACCGTTGTGGCATGGAAGTGCAGGCAGGTTGGCTTGGTATATCTGCTAGACCTGCAAGGATCCAATCCGTCAGCTTCAATACAACAGCCAGAACGTGGGCACATTCACCAGAAGCCCTGAAAATAGAATAAATGCAGACCTTTTAGGTTTTTGTAATCAAAAACATTATTGTCTGTACCATCAACATGTTGAATGTTATGACAATTGATGAAATGTAACCATCAACAAGTTCAATATTGCGTCAATTTAAGAACAAAGTGATGAAGCGTCTGTTCTACGAATCATCAAATGCAATGCTTACACATGCCGCCATTTTGTTTACCAGTCAGTGGTTAGAACTAGTAGCGGTTTTGCCGTCTCCTTTAGGATACCACTTAATCGGTGAAATCAAATAGTAACTTGAACACTATATCAATATATATAACATGTTGCGGTACTTACCCTGCTTTACAACTGCAGAATGCATCTGTAACCTGTTGCTGTCCGACGACTATATTGACGCGATGGCCATTGTCATTCTTTCGTTGACTGCGGAACATGACGGCTTTAACTTCTACATCCAGATTTTCAGCACGATAAAGTTTTACAGAACTAATATACGATTCGTTTGCAAACTTCTTAGCCTGAACTCTTTGACGCAAAGAAGTTCTATACGGTAGAAAATACTCCCCAAAGTCATATGGTAAATCATTCAATCTAAGTGCGTCCGCCATTTTGGAATTTGTTTGTCGGAGGTTTTGCGTTACAGGGTCACGTGATGCTAGGGGCGGAGCGATAGGTCATCTCGCGACTGGTCAATTGGATATTAAACGAAATCTTATTTGGTACACTGTAATGGCACGAAGATAAATAGTATAAACATTTTCGTCTAATGATTTCTATTTTTGTTTTTCGCAATAATCAAATATTCAAAATGGATGATTTGGAATGGCGAAGCTCTGCCATGAAATTTAAACGTTGATTTCATGTATAATATTGTGTCAAGAGACGTCATAGACTGTAGAATTCAAACAACTATATATGTGTTGATCTTGTTAACAATTTTAATTTATAAAAACGTCTTTTTAGAATATCAAATATGCTACGCGTAATTGAGGTTTATCGCTTAGACTTTGAAAAATGCCTGGAGAGTAAAATGTCACATTTTTCAAGTCTAAATAGTTGGACTATTGTTTTCCCAGTGAATATATAATAAAAGCATTATCATAAAACAATTATCTATTTTTAGATAACTCATTCACTGGATGTATGAAAGCTTTCGCGCTATCCCCTTCATTAGGAGAATATGTTTTGGAATAACCATGTCGTCTACCACAACCGTCAACTGACACTAAGCTTCAACAACAACCGTCCACTGCCATTAAGCTTCAACAACAACCGTCAACTGCTAATAGGTTTCAACCACAACCGTCCACTGCCACTAAGCTTCAACCATAACCGTCCACTGCCACTAAGCTTCAACAACAACAGTCCACTGCCACTAAGATTCAACAACAACCGTCCACTGCCAATAAGCTTCAACAACAACCGTCCACTGCCAATAAGCTTCAACAACAACCGTCCACTTCCACTAAACTTCAACAACAATGGTCCACTGCCACTAAGCTTCAACAACAATCGTCCACTGCCACTAAGCTTCAACAACAATCGTCCACTGCCACTAAGCTTCAACAACAACGGTCCACTGCCAATAAGCTTCAACCACAACCGTCCACTGCCATTAAGCTTCAATCACAACCGTCCACTGCCATTAAGCTTTAACAGCAACCGTCCACTGCCACTAAGCTACAACCACAACAGTCGACTGCCACTACGTTTTCTATTTCTCCATAATTACTGCAATAAATCCCATTATGTTTTTGATAGTTATACATTAACGTCGCATCAACAGCTTAGGTCATATTGCAACTCTCCAGTATTTGTTTGGGCGGAACATCCCAGATGCCCCTCCGAGCAGTATTTCAGGACTGGTACATAGGCAGAACCACCGACCTACCACAATCCAGCTGAAAAAATAAACCCGATTAATTTGACGAGATGCTTTCAGAAGGTTTAACTACTCTTCTGGTTATAATTTGTGGTATAGGTCAAAGCTGTTGACCTCTCATTAAATGTCTGGGTTGTGGACGAATATTTTTAGAAGTAATATATTCCATTTCAAAATTAGCGATTCCAACTTGAAAGTAATAATTCTTATAAAGTGTTTTGAAAATAGCAATACGAAGAATGCTGAGGACGGAAATCAGTGGCGAAGACAGGACTAGCTATGATAAATCCGCTTGAAAATAATTGAAATGTTATCATAATTCGCCCTATTTCCCGACACAACCAGTTTTCGAATTTGTTTGAAAATTACGTCATCGCTGTCAGTAGCAGGTAC
This sequence comes from Archivesica marissinica, assembly GCA_014843695.1. Taxonomy (NCBI): domain Eukaryota; kingdom Metazoa; phylum Mollusca; class Bivalvia; order Venerida; family Vesicomyidae; genus Archivesica; species Archivesica marissinica. Next base: position 59,420,238 of record CM026402.1, read on the forward strand.
TTGGATCATATGGTAGACGGTAAAACTGTCAACTACGAAAATAAGCCAAATCAGATCAATGTTCATCTTTTATTTCGAAAATATGTACATGTTGTTTTCATTAGTCTCATGCACGTGTATCCTAAACATCTCTTATACCGAGATGTATCCAAATAAATATGTGTTTATATTTGCAACTGTAGAAATCTATTCATCTCGTCGGTAAGCTTACCACCGGCATATTATTATCTAAAAATAACTATTGCAACCTTCTAGAAAATATATATATAAATGATAGGTGTCTGAAACATAAGACATCTATTACACTCTATTACACTTTCATCCATAGAATAACTATATACATCTTGCATGTCATCAATTCATGTGCTAAAGAGGTTGTGCTTTTAATGATGACAATTCCACGTGTTTACGGAAACCGCCATTCTACGTACCTGCAGTCAAACCTTTCGTCTAAAGCAAAGTCAAGGTAACATCGAACACTGTTTATTACAAGTGTTGTTACTTAAAAGAGATGACCACTCACACAGATCTGTATATGTAACAGATATTTGTAGCACACAGATCTGTATATCTAACAGCTATCTGTAGTACACATATATATATATGTAACAGATATCTGTAGTACACAGATCTGTATATGTAACAGATATCTGTAGCACACAGATCTATATATGTAACAGATATCTGTAGCACACAGATCTGTATATGTAACATATATCTGTAGTACACAGATCTATATATGTAACAGATATATGTAGATCACAGATCGGTATATGTAACAGATATCTGTAGTACACAGATCGGTATATGTAACAGATATCTGTAGTACACAGATATATATATGTAACAGATATCAATAGATCACAGATATGTATATGTAACAGATATCTATAGCACACAGATATGTATATGTAACAGATATCTGTAGTAAAACAGATATATATATGTAACAGATATCTGTAGTACACAGATCTGTATATGTAACAGATATCTGTAGTAAAACAGATATATATATGTAACAGATATATGTAGTACACATATCTGTATATGTAACATATATCTGTAGTAAATAGATCTATATCTGTAACAGATATCTGTAGTAAAACAGATCTATATATGTACCAGATATTTGTAGTAAACAGATCTATATATGTAACATATATCTGTAGTAAACAGATCTGTATATGTAACATATATCTGTAGTACACAGATATGTATATGAAACAGATATCTGTAGTAAATAGATCTATATATGTAACAGATATATGTAGTACACATATCTGTATATGTAACATATCTATAGTACACATATATGTATATGTAACAGATATCTGTAGTAGGCAGATCTGTATATGTAACATATATCTGTAGTACACTGATATGTATATGTAACAGATATCTCTAGTACATAGATCTGTATATGTAACATATATCTGTAGTACACAGATCTGTATATGTAACATATATCTGTAGTACACAGATATGTATATGTAACATATATCTGTAGTACACAGATCTGTATATGTAACATATATCTGAAGTACACAGATCTGTATATGTAACATATATCTGTAGTACACAGATATGTATATGAAACATAATTATATTTGTAGAAACAATATGCTAAATTAAATATTCATTTACACAAAATGAATCAGATTTCATTAGATAAGCAGAAACAAGTTCGGTAATTACTGTCAATTTAAGTCTCTATACGATGAATATGAAAAAGATAAATACTGCACAATTATTATGCAGCTAAAACACAAAATTAACAAATTGCAAAACTCAGAGTTGGTAATATGTCTAACAAAGATAAGCTTCAATGTCTGTTCACCAATTATGTAGTCAATAAGTGTTATTATTTATTGTTTTAATATTTTACAACGACGCGTAAGAATGGTGACCTATGTGTACATAATGCCTTAAATTTAAATGTTTAACTCTGAAGAAAGCTTGCTATGAAGTCAATCCATATCAGATTAAAACGTGATGGTTTTCTTAAGTTGTTTTAGTCCACATTTTGTAACTACAATTAGTGGCCATTTTTCGTTCTTACCTTGTCATATTGCAAATTAGTAGACATGCAATTATTCTTTCTTAAATATATTATATGCAATAATGTGATGTAATGTTCGGTGATACTGATTACAGTCTCTTATATTTCTGAATATAATTTCTTTAATGGTGTAATAAAAAATAATGATGAAACTATGATGTTCATTGATGAGACTGAAATAAAGATTATATAATAATACATACATTTACTGCACACGCATTTCGAAGTGTAAAGGAATGGATGAGCACACCCATCTATAAATAGCTAGCCACACTATACATGTTTGTACACATTTCACAGGTATGTTCCATTGATAGCCGTCTTACAAAATTAGTACTTTAATGGTAGTTCTGCGGTATGTCATATACGTCCCTCTTCAAACTATTGTCAACCATCTGCCATACACAAGGTTGGAGTATCATATTCTGTAATCATGTGGTCGTTCTCCGGTATGTATTAACATGTCCCTCTTTAAACTCTTATCAACCATCTGCCATACACAAGGTTCATATTCAGTAATCATGTGGTCGTTCACATAAATGTTTGAGCATGTGGTTCTTCAAACCTCCAGACTGGCTGAAAGCCTTATTACATATTTCACACTCGTGTGGTCGTTCTCCGGTATGAATAAACATGTGCGTCTTCAAAGTGCCAGACTGGCGGAAAGTCTTATTACATATTTCACACTCATGTGGCTGTTCTCCGGTATGAATAAACATGTGCCTCTTCAAAGTGCCAGACTGGCTAAAAGCCGTATTACATATTTCACACTCATGTGGCTGTTCTCCGGTATGAATGAGCATGTGCTTCTTCAAATTGCGAGACTGGTTAAAAGCCTTATTACATATTTCACACTCATGTGGCTGTTCTCCGGTATGAATGAGCATGTGCTTCTTCAAATTGCCAGACAGGCTAAAAGCCTTATTACATAGTTCACACTCATGTGGCCGTTCTCCGGTATGAATGAACATGTGCTCCTTTAAAGTGCCAGACTGGCGGAAAGCCTTATTGCATATTTCACACTCATATGGCCGTTCTCCGGTATGAATGAACATATGCCTCTTCAAAGTGGCAGACTGGCTAAAAGCCGTATTACATATTTCACACTCATGTGGCCGTTCTCCGGTATGACTGAACATGTGCTCCTTTAAAGTGCTAGACCGGCTAAAAGCAGTATTACATATTTCACACTCATGTGGCTCTTCTCCGGTATGAATAAACATGTGCCTCTTCAAAGTGCCAGACTGGCTAAAAGCCGTATTACATATGTCACACTCATGTGGCCGTTCTCCGGTATGAATGAACATGTGCTCCTTTAAAGTGCCAGACTGGCGGAAAGTCTTATTACATATTTCACACTCATGTGGCCGTTCTCCGGTATGAATGAACATGTGCTTTTGTAATGTGGTAGAACTAGTGAAAACCTTCCTACACAGTTCGCACTCAGTTGGCCGTACTCCGGAATGACTGGTCATGTTTATATTCTCGGAGTTCAAGGTATGCCAATGTTCTCTGCACTGCACTATATGCACATAAATAGACGAATGTAAGTTCTTACCCAGTATAACCTCCTTCAAATATCGAGTTCACAATCGGAATATAACGACCGGAGTTCTTTCATTATTAAAGCAGAGAATCGGGACGCGTATGTTGGGACACCATTGGTGATTTCTCTGGTGTTGTTCAAGCGAATATTAAAGTGTTGACTCATATGAGAATTGAACGAAATTGTCAATGTCACAACTAATTAAACAAATGAACTCCTCCAGATCTGTACATGCAACCACCACGTGCCATCTCCTGTAATCGAACAACATATTATATATTTACAAGTCACAAATGTGTAGTTCAATAAGTAATTATTGGTGATTCCAACCGCGTATTATACTAATTCATAATTGGGTCATGTAGGCATAATCATCATCAACATCATCAGTATTAGTCACGTTCAACGATTGGGATATTCACCTCATATTTTATAAATCAGCAAAAGATTATCCCATACATTTTCACTCGTCAGAGAATGTCAACGTCACAAATAATTCTCAGAGCATAACTCGATAGCAAACACATTTGTAAAGTATATATCGTACCTGTAACCATTGCTTTAATTCGGATGTAGTATTGTCTTAAACTGGTACAAAATACGTTTAACAAACATTATTATCATGTGTATGTCACTTAGCACCAACCAATTCCATCCGTCAATTTGATGCAAATGAAATTCTTTGAATGGCTACTTGCTAGTAACCATATACAATTAATACTATTAATTGAAAGGTGTCGTTAGGTAAACTGGCAGTACCTCAAATGAGCAGCTGGTGGCAACGTTATATAAGCTTAAAAGAAAGAAAAAACAATTCTTTATCGAAACACTTGGGCAATACTGGTTTCAAAAATGTGGGAAATATATTTTGGAACAGGACTATGATCTAGGTAGTGCTTGTATTTTGGCGTGTTCATGATCTTAAATATAGCCACGTAAATGGTTTTAAACTAATAGTTATGTATGGTGAACTTTCCAACTGATCTTATTGTAATTAGAGGCGACACGAAGAATACAGGCCAATAGCGATGAGTGCAGCACGGTGGTACTTTCAAAAATAATATTGATTACATCCACTGCATTCTCTTCTCTCTCTTTCTCTCTATCTCTTCTCTCCCTCTTTCTCTGCCTCTCCCTTCCCTCTCTATGTTTCTCTCTATATTTATGTCTGTCCCTGTACCCCTCTCTCTGTATGTCTGTCTCTTGGCTATATATGTCTGTCTATCTCCCCCTCTCTCTGTCTTTCTCTCTCTCTCCCTGTCTCTATCTCTCTCACTATCTATCTCTGGTAAATTGAATTGTTTTAGTACCTCGTCAAATTCAGGCAGTACTTTATACCTGTATATACTAAGATCACATGATACCGTGATGGTGGTAAAGGAACATCAGAATTTAGAATAGCAAATGGCTCAATAAGCAAATGGTTAGCATACTTCTACAAAGATTAAACAGTAATTAACATGTCAAGATATGCTACGAAGATAACTAATAGGAAATAGGCACTACCAATCAACGGAGAAAGCCAATAAAAGGTTGAAGTTGAAATTAATCAATGAACTAGACATTGTGGGAGTAATATGACTACACCCCAACAGGAACCGATATGTCAAATAGATCCAGGTCCCTCCAAAGGGTTTCACACCTAAGGAAGATGAAATTATGGCAATAGTTTGTATAATATCTCGAAAGATTTCCCGAAACACACATAATTCAATTTTAAATTGGAATAAAATGTTCATTACAGCCCGCAACATAACCACAGAATCCAAATGGTTACCTGACAATATTTCAAAACAGCCACATTGATTTGGATAAGTATACAAGCTTCTAGATAAAACAAGTAAGTCAGCGCTTCATCTGATTAGTGTGTGGCGTCCCGTGGTAGAGCTTAGGATTTGTAATTGAACCCTGGGAAACATGTCTAGGTCCACGCAAGTGGTTTACATTAATGGAACATACATACATAGATTTAATGGTCAAAGCCATTGTTTTCCTAGTCCTATAAATAAGACCTCTACATACATGTTCCCTGTTATTTCTAGGTCTTGTGGTTAAAGCCCATTTTCGCATAGCACTTTCCGCCCTGATCCGATGGCGGGATTTCTGACCAATTTTTGAAGCTTTTCGGACATGAACGGTTATAAATGTGTGCATTGGTGTTAAGAATAACCCTAAATATAGATATTAAGAAAGATTAAAATGTATTGTCTAACCGTTGTGCATATCATTTAGCTGTTTGAAATCGACAGGTGAGATTCTCCTATGTTTTCTACGCAGTCTTCACAAAAGAAATCCGAATGAATTATTTTTTATTATATGAACAATTGGATATTAAACGAAATCGTATTTGGTTCACCGTAATGGCACGGAGTAAACATTTTCGTCTAATGATTTCTATTTTTGTTTTTCGCAATAATCATATATTCAAAATGGACGATCTGGAATGGCAAAACTGTGCCATGACATTTAAACGTTGATTTCTTGAATACTAATGTGCCAAGAAACGCCATAGACTGTGCATAATTCAAACAACGGTATGTGTGTTCATCTTGTTAACAATTTTAATTTATAAAAACGACTTTTCACAATATAAAATATACTACGCGTAACTGAGGTTTAGACTTTGAAAAATGCCTGGATAGTAAATATCGTCTATATATTTGGACTATTGTTTTCCCAGTGAATATATAATAAGAGCATTATCATATCTATTTTTAGATAACTCATTAACTGGGTGCATGAAAGCTTTCGCGCTATCCGCTTACTTAAGAGAATATATTGTGGAATCGCCATGTTTCTCTCTCGAAATATTTCATAAAAGCTGAGTATTTAAGTGCTGGCAAATATATGTCACCATAAAAATCAGATCAGAAACAAAATATACTTACTATTGTGCAAATGGTGTAGTTAGGAAAAGGGAGATAACTATGAAAATGATTTTAGACAAATAAAATGGGATTGGTTATTATGAATGCTTCTATACTCCCGTAGGGTGTACCAGGTCCATCCTTTAATAATGCGTTAGCAATATCAAACGATAACATGCTCAACCAGAAAGGAGTAAGAGCAAAAATGAAGAGAAAAGGCTCATTGTAAATTGGAATGGTCTGTTGCTAATGTTTTCAAAACGTGTAGCCCAATAATTTTGAACTTTGAAAATGGATAATATGTACATGCCTCAGTCTGTTGTTCAATTTGCTAACACTAGTAATGTCTACAATCACAGCACTGTTGATATTAGGAGCTTCTTCGATAAATCGTATTGCTGACAGATGAAGTTAAAGTTATAATTCACAGAGTTCGGCAAGGACACGTATCTCACGGATACATTGGAATAAATTACAGCTGTCGATCATGCCTTCAGCTTCAACCAAAACCGTCCACTGCCACTAAGCTTCAACAACAACATTCCACTGCCACTAAGCTTCAACCACAACCGTCAACTGCCACTAAGCTTCAATAGCAACCGCCCACTGCCAATAAGCTTCAACAACAACAACCGTCCACTGCCAATAAGCTTCAACAACAACCTTCCACTTCCACTAAGCTTCATCCACAACGGTCCACTTACACTAAGCTTCAATCACAACAGTCCACTGACACTAAGCTTCAACCACAACGGTCCACTTCCACTAAGCTTCAACCACAACGGTCCACTTCAACTAAGCTTCTACCACAACCGTCCACTTCCAATAAGCTTCAACCACAACTGCCCACTTCCACTAAACTTCAACCACAACCGTCCACTTCCACTAAGCTTCAAAAACAACCGTTCACTGCCACTAAGCTTCAACAACAAACGTCCACTGCCACTAAGCTTCAACAACAAACGTCCACTGCCACTAAGCTTCAACAACAACCGTCCACTGCCAATAAGCTTCAACCACAACGGTCTATTTCCACTAAGCTTCAACCACAACCGTCCACTGCCACTAAGCTTCAACCACAACAGTGGATTTCCACTAAGCTTCAACCACAACAGGCGACTGCCACTAAGCTTCAACCACAACGGTCCACTTCCACTAAGCTTCAACAACAACCGTCCACTGCCACTAAGCTTCAACCACAACCGTACAATTCCACTAAGCTTCAACCACAACGGTCCACTGACACTAAGCTTCAACCACAACGGTCCACTGCCACTAAGTTTCAACAACAACATTCCACTTCCACTAAGCTTCAACAACAACGGTCCACTGCCACTAAGCTTCAACAACAACCGTCCACTGCCACTAGGCTTCAACCACAACGGTCCACTTCCACTAAGCTTCAACCACAACCGTCCACTGCAAATAAGCTTCAACAACAACCGTCCACTGCCACTAAGCTTCAACCACAACGGTCCACTTCCACTAAGCTTCAACCACAACCGTCCACTGCCACTAAGCTTCAACCACAACGGTCCACTTCCACTAAGTTTCAACCACAACCGTCCACTTCCACTAAGTTTCAACCACAACCGTCCACCTCCACTAAGCTTCAACCACAACGGTCCACTGCCACTAAGCTTCAACAACAACGGTTCACTGCCACTAAGCTTCAACAACAACCGTCCACTTCCACTAAGCTTCAACCACAACCGTCCACTGCCATGAAGCTTCAACAACAACAGTTCACTGCCACTAAGCTTCAACAACAACCGTCCACTTCCACTAAGCTTCAACCACAACCGTCCACTGACACTAAGCTTCAACCACAACCGTCCACTGCCAATAAGCTTCAACAACAACATTCCACTTCCACTAAGCTTCAACAATAACCGTCCACTTCCACTAAGCTTCAACCACAACCGTCCACTTCCACTAAGCATCAACAACAACCGTCCACTTCCACTAAGCTTCAACCACAACCGTCCACTGCCACTAAGCTTCAACCACAACCGTCCACTGCCACTAAGCGTCAACCACAACCGTCCACTTCCACTAAGCCTCAACCACAACCATCCACTGCCACTAAGCGTCAACAACAACCGTCCACTGCCACTAAGCTTCAATAACAACCGTCCACTGCTAATAAGCTTCAACCACAACGGTCCACTGCCACTAAGCTTCAACCACAACCGTCAACTGACACAAAGCTTCAACCACAACCGTCCACTGCTAATAAGCTTCAATCACAACGGTCCACTGCCACTAAGCTTCAACCACAACCGTCAACTGACACAAAGCTTCAACCACAACCGTCCATTGCTAATAAACTTCAACAACAACGGTCCACTGCCACTAAGCTTCAACCACAACCGTCCACTGCTAATAAGCTTCAACAACAACCGTCCACTGCCACTAAGCTTCAACAACAACCGTCCACTGCCACTAGGTTCAACAACAACCGTCCACTGCCACTAAGCTTCAACAACAACCGTCCACTGCCACTAGGTTTTGAACAACAATCGTCCACTGCCACTAAGCTTCAACTACAACAGTCGACTGCCACTATGTTTTCTATTTCTCCATAATTACTGCAATAAATCCCATTATGTTTTGATAGTTATACATTTAACGTCGCACCAACAGCTTAGGTCATATTGCAACTCTCCAGTATGTGTTGGGGCGGAACATCCCGGATGCCACTCCGAGTAGTATTTCAGGGGACGGGTACACAGGCAGAACCACCGACCTACCACAATCCAGCTTAAAAAATAAACCCATTAATTTGACGATATGCTTTCAGAAAGTTTAACTCCTCTTTTGGCTATAAATTATGGTATAGGTCAAAGCTGCTGCCATCTCTTTAAATTTCTGCGTTGTGGACGAATATTTTTAGAAGTAATATATTCCATTTCCAAATTGGCGATTCCAACTTGAAAGTAATAATTATTATCAAGTGTTTTGAAAATAGCAATACGAAGAATGCTGAGGACGGAAGAAAGACACTAGCTATGATAAATCCGCTTGAAAATAATTGAAATTTATCATAATTCGCCCTATTTCCGGACACAACCAGTTTTCGAATTTGTTTGAAAATTAGACCATCGCTGTCAGTAGCAGGTACTTGGATTATATGGTAGACGCTACAACTGTTAAATACGAAAATAAGTCAAAACAGATAACTATTCATCTTTTATTTTCGAAAATATGTACATGTTGTTTTCATTAGTCTCATGCACGTGTATCCTAAACATTTCTTACACCGAGATGTATCCAGAGAAGTATGTGTTTATTTTTGCAACTGGAGAAATATATACATCTCGTCAGTAAGCTTACCACCTGCATATTATTATCTAAAAATAACTAATGCAACCTTCTAGAAAATCTATATATAAATGATAGGTGTCTGAAACATAAGACATCTATTACACTCTATTACACTTTCATCCATAGCATAACTATATACATCTTGCACGTCATCATTTCATGTGCTAAAGTGTTGTGCTTTTAATGATCAAAATTCCACGTGTTTACGGATACCGCCATTCTACGTACCTGCAGTCAAACCGTTCGTCTTAAGCAAAGTCAAGGTAACATCGAACATAGCTTATTACAAGTGTTGTTACTTAAAAACGATGACCACTCACACAGATCTGTATATGTAACATATATCTGTAGTACACAGATCTGTATATGTAACAGATATATGTAGTACACAGATCTATATATGTAACAGATATCTGTAGTAAACAGATCTGTATATGTAACAGATATCTGTAGTAAACAGATCTGTATATGTAACAGATATCTGTAGTAAAACAGATCTGTATATGTAACAGATATCTGTACTACACATATCTGTATATGTAACAGATATCTGTAGTAAAAAAGATCTGTATATGTAACAGATATCTGTAGCACACATATCTGTATATGTAACAGACATCTGTAGTACACATATCTATATATGTAACAGATATCTGTAGTACACAGATCTGTATATGTAACATATAGCTGTAGTACACAGATCTGTATATGTAACAGATATATGTAGTAAACAGATCTGTATATGTAACAGATATCTGTAGTAAATAGATCTGTATATGTAACAGATATCTGTAGTAAAACAGATCTATATATGCAACAGATATCTGTAGTACACATATCTATATATGTAACAGATATCTGTAGTACACAGATCTGTATATGTAACAGACATCTGTAGTACACAGATCTGTATATGTTACAGATATATGTAGTACACAGATCTGTATATGTAACACATAGCTGTATTACACAGATCTGTATATGTTACAGATATATGTAGTACACAGATCTGTATATGTAACAGATATCTGTAGTACACAGATCTGTACATGTAACTGATATCTGTAGCACACAGATCTGTATATGTAACAGATATATGTAGTACACAGATCTATATATGTGACAGATATCTGTAGTACACAGATCTGTATATGTAACACATAGCTGTATTACACAGATTTGTATATGTAACAGATATCTGTAGTAAAAAGCGATCTGTATATGTAACAGATATCTGTAGTAAATAGATCTGTATATGTAACAGATATCTGTAGTAACACAGATCTGTATATGTAACGGATATCTGTAGTACACAGATCTGTATATGTAACACATAGCTGTAGTACACAGATCTGTATATGTAACAGATATCTGTAGTAAATAGATCTGTATATGTAACAGATATCTGTAGTAACACAGATCTATATATGTATCAGATATCTGTAGTACACAGATCTGTATATGTAACAGGTATCTGTAGTAAATAGATCTGTATATGTAACAGATATCTGTAGTACACAGATATGTATATGTAACAGATATCTGTATTACACAGATCTGTATGTGTAACAGATATCTATAGTACACATATATGTATATGAAACAGATATCTGGAGTACACATATATGTATATGAAACAGATATCTGGAGTACACAGATCTGTATATGAAACAGATATCTGTAGTAAACAAATCTGTATATTTAACATATATCTGTAGTACACAGATCTGTATATGTAACAGATATATGTAGTACGCAGATCTGTATATGTAACATATATCTGTAGTACACAGATATGTATATGCAACAGGTATCTCTAGTACACAAATCTGTATATGTAACACATATCTGTAGTACACAGATCTGTATATGTAACATATATCTGTAGTACACAGATATGTATATGAAACATATATTTGTAGAAACAATATGCCAAATTAAATATTCATTTACACAAAATGAATCAGATTTCATTAGATAAACAGAGAATCTGGACATCGGGTATATATAGAAACAAGTTCGCTAATTACTGTCAATTTAAGTCTCTATACGATGAATATAAAAAAGAAAAATACTGAACAAATTAGTATGCCGCTAAAACACAAAATTAACAAATTGCAAAACTCAGAGTTGGTAATATGTCTAACAAAGATAAACTTCAATGTCTGTTCACCAATTATGTAGTCAATACATGTTATTAGTTATTGTTTTAATATTTTACAACGACGTGTAAGAATGGTGACCTATGTGTACATAATGCCTTAAATTTAAATGTTTAACTCTGAGGAAAGCTTGCTATGAAGTCAATCCATATCAGATTAAAACATGATGGTTTTCTTAAGTTGTTTTAGTCCACATTTTGTAACTACAATTAGTGGCCATTTTTCGTTCTTACCTTTTCATATTGCAAATTGGTAGACATGCAATTATTCTTTCTTAAATATATTATATGCAACAATGTGATGTAATGTTCGGTGATACTGATTACAGTCTCTTATATTTCTGAATATAATTTCGTTAATGGTGTAATAAAAAATAATGATAAAATGTGTTGAAACTATGATGTTCATTGATGAGACTGAAATAAAGATTATATAATAATACATACATTTACTGCACACGCATTTCGAAGTGTAAAGGAATGGATGAGCACACCCATCTATAAATAGCTAGCCACACTATACATGTTTGTACACATTTCACAGGTATGTTCCATTGATAGCCGTCTTACAAAATAGTACTTTAGTGGTAGTTCTGTGGTATGTCATACAGGTCCCTCTTCAAACTCTTGTCAACCATCTGCCATACACAAGGTTGGAGTATCATATTCTGTAATCATGTGGTCGTTCTCCGGTATGTATTAACATGTCCCTCTTTAAACTCTTATCAACCATCTGCCAAACACAAGGTTCATATTCAGTAATCATGTGGTCATTCACATAAATGTTTGAGCATGTGGTTCTTCAAACTTCCAGACTGGCTAAAAGCCTTATTACATATTTCACACTCGTGTGGTCGCTCTCCTGATTTGAATGAACATGTGCTTCTTCAAACTGCCCGACAGGCTAAAAGCCTTATTACATAGTTCACACTCATGGGGCCGTTCTCCCGTATGAATGAACATGTGATTCTTCAAAGTTACAGACAAGGTAAAAGTTTTATTACATAGCGTACACGCATGTGGCCGTTCTCCGGTATGACTGAGCATGTGGTTCTTCAAATTGCCAGACAGGCTAAAAGCCTTATTACATAGTTCACACTCATGTGGCCGTTCTCTGGTTTGAATGAGCATGTGATGCTTTAAAGTGCTAGACTGGCTAAAAGCCGTATTGCATATTTCACACTCATATGGCCGTTCTCCGGTATGACTGAACATATGCTTCTTCAAATAGCTAGACAGTCTAAAAGTCTTATTACATAGTTCACACTCATGTGGCCGTTCTCTGGTTTGAATGAGCATGTGATGCTTTAAAGTGCCAGACTGGCTAAAAGCCGTATTACATATTTCACACTCATGTGGCCGTTCTCCGGTATGAATGAACATGTGCTGCTTTAAAGTGCCAGACTGGCGGAAAGCCTTATTGCATATTTCACACGCATATGACCGTTCTCTGTAATGAATCAACGTGTGCTTTTTTAAAGTGGTAGAACTAGTGAAAACCTTCCTACACAGTTCGTACTCAGTTGGCCGTACTCCGGAATGACTGGTCATGTTTATATTCTCGGAGTTCAAGGTATGCCAATGTTCTCTGTACTGCACTATATGCACATAAATAGACGAATGTCAGTTCTTACCCAGTATACCCTCCTTCAAATATCGAGTTCACAATCGGAATATAACGACCGGAGGTCTTTCATTATTAAAGCAGAGAATCGGGACGCGTATGTTGGGACACCATTGGTAATTTCTCTGGTGTTATTCAAGCGAATATTAAAGTGCTGATTCATATGAGAATTAAACGAAATTGTCAATGCCACAACTAATTAAACAAATGAACTCCTCCAGATCTGTACATGCAACCACCACGTGCCATCTCCTGTAATCGAACAACATATTATATATTTACAAGTCACAAATGTGTAGTTCGATAAGTAATTATTGGTGATTCCAACCGCGTATTATACTAATTCATAATTGGGTCATCTAGGCATAATCATCATCAACATCAACAGTATTAGTCACGTTCAACGATTGGGATATTCACCTCATATATTATAAATCAGCAAATGATTATCCCATACATTTCCACTCGTCAGAGAATGTCAACGTCACAAATAATTCTCAGCGCATAACTCGATAGCAAACACATTTGTAAAGTTGTTGCAAACGTTTAATTGTCAAATGATTACAATCTATATCGTACCTGTAACCAGAGATTTAATTCGGATGTAGTATTGTCTTGAACTGGTACAAAATACGCTAAATAAACACTATTAGCATGTGTATGTCACTTAACACCAACCAATTCCAACCGTCAATTTGATGCAAATGAAATTCTTTGAATGGCTACTTGCTAGTAACCATATACAATTAAAACTATTAATTGAAAGGTGTCGCTGGGTAAACTGACAGTACCTCAAATGAGCAACTGGTAGAAACGTTATATAAGCTTAAGAGAAAGAAAAAACAAGTCTTTATCGAAACACTTGGGCAATACTGGTTTCAAAAATGTGGGAAATATATTTTAGAACAGGACTATGATCTAGGTAGTGCTTGTATTTTGGCGTGTTCATGATTTTGCATATATAGCCCAGTAAATGGTTTTAAACTAATAGTTATGTATGGTGAACTTTCTAACTGATCTTATTGTAATTAGAGGTGACACGAAGAATAATAGTGATTACATCCACTGCATTCTCTCCTCTCTATTTCTCTCTGCCCCCCTCTCTCTCTCTCTATCTCTGTCTCACTCTTCTCTCTCTATCTATCTATCTCACTCTTCTCTCTCTCTTCTCTCTGTCTCTCGCTCTCTTCTCTCTCTCTCTCTCTACTCTCGCTCTGTGTGTATCTCTCTGTCTTTATGTCTGTCTCTGTGTATGTCAGTATGATGAACTTTCTAACTGATCGTATTGTAACTAGAGGTGACACGAAGAATACAGGCCAATAGCGAGGAGTGCAGCACGGTGATACTTTCAAAAATATTACTGATTACATCGACTGTATTCTCTCCTCTCTCTCTCTTTCCTTCTGTCTCGTCTCTCACTCTCTCTCTCTCCCTCTCTCTCTCTCTCTCTCTGTCTCACTCTTCTCTCATTATCTATCTGTCTCACTCTTCTCTCTCTATCTCTCTTGTCTCTCTCTTTCTCTGACTCTCTCTCTCTCTTCTCTCTCTATGTGTCTTTCTCTCTTTATGTCTGTCCCCGTCCCTCTCTCTCTGTATGTCGGTCTGTCTGTCTCTTGGCTATGTATGTATGTCTGTCTCCCCCTCTCTCTGTCTTTCTCTATCTCTCTATCTCTTTCTCTATATCTATCTCTGGTAAATTGTATTGTTTTAGTACCTCGTCAAATTCAGGCAGTAGTTTATACCTGTATATACTAAGATCACATGATGCCGTGATGGTGGTAAAGGAACATCAGAATTTAGAATAGCAAATGGCTCAATAAGCAAATGGTTAGCATACTTCTAAAAAGATTATACAGTAATTAACATGTCAAGAAATGCTATGAAGATAACTAATAGCAAATAGGCACTACCAATCAACGGGGAAAGCCAATAAGGGGTTGAAGTTGAAAATAATCAATGAACTAGATATTGTGGGAGTAATATGACTACACCCCAACAGGACCCGAAATGTCAACTAGAGCGAGGTCCCTGCAAGGGGTTTCACACCTAAGGAAGATGAAATGACGGCAATAGTTCGTATAATAATCTCGAAAGATTTCCCGAAACACACATAATTCAATTTTAAATTGGAATAAAATGTTCATGACAGCCCCAACATAACCACAGAATCCAAAAGGTTAATTGACAATATTTCAAAACAGCCACATTGACTTGGATAAGTATACAAGTTTCTAGATAAAACACGTAAGTCCGCGCTTCATCGGATTAGTGTGTGGCGTCCAGTGGTAGAGCTTAGGATTTGGAACGGTCCAAGGTTCGATACACAACACGGTCAGCCCATGCATGTAGTTTCATTGGGCAAGGCAGATCACACACAATACTCAGGACTGGGATGTAACAGATATATGTAGATCACAGATCGGTATATGTAACAGATATCTGTAGTACACAGATCTATATATGTAACAGATATCTATAGATCACAGATATGTATATGTAACAGATATCTGTAGCACACAGATATGTATATGTAACATATATCTGTAGTAAACAGATCTGTATATGCTACAGATATCTATAGCACACAGATATGTATATGTAACAGATATCTGTACTAAAACAGATATATATATGTAACAGATATCTGTAGTACACAGATCTGTATATGTAACAGATATCTGTAGTAAAACAGATATATATATGTAACAGATATATGTAGTACACAGATCTGTATATGTAACATATATCTGTAGTAAATAGATCTATATATGTAACAGATATCTGTAGTAAAACAGATCTATATATGTACCAGATATTTGTAGTAAACAGATCTATATATGTAACATATATCTGTAGTAAACAGATCTGTATATGTAACATATATCTGTAGTACACAGATATGTATATGAAACAGATATCTGTAGTAAATAGATCTATATATGTAACAGATATATGTAGTACACATATCTCTATATGTAACATATATCTATAGTACACATATATGTATATGTAACAGATATCTGTAGTAGGCAGATCTGTATATGTAACATATATCTGTAGTACACTGATATGTATATGTAACAGATATCTCTAGTACATAGATCTGTATATGTAACATATATCTGTAGTACACATATCTGTATATGTAACATATATCTGTAGTACACAGATATGTATATGTAACATATATCTGTAGTACACAGATATGTATATGTAACAGATATCTCTAGTACATAGATCCGTATATGTAACATATATCTGTAGTACATAGATCTGTATATGTAACATATATCTGTAGTACACAGATCTGTATATGTAACATATATCTGTAGTACACAGATATGTATATGAAACATAATTATATTTGTAGAAACAATATGCCAAATTAAATATTCATTTACACAAAATGAATCAGATTTCATTAGATAAGCAGAAACAAGTTCGGTAATTACTGTCAATTTAAGTCTCTATACGATGAATATGAAAAAGATAAATACTGCACAATTATTATGCCGCTAAAACACAAAATTAACAAATTGCAAAACGCAGAGTTGGTAATATGTCTAACAAAGATAAGCTTCAATGTCTGTTCACCAATTATGTAGTCAATAAGTGTTATTATTTATTGTTTTAATATTTTACAACGACGTGTAAGAATGGTGACCTATGTGTACATAATGCCTTAAATTTAAATGTTTAACTCTGAAGAAAGCTTGCTATTAAGTCAATCCATATCAGATTAAAACGTGATGGTTTTCTTAAGTTGTTTTAGTCCACATTTTGTAACTACAATTAGTGGCCATTTTTCGTTCTTACCTTGTCATATTGCAAATTGGTAGACATGCAATTGTTCTTTCTCAAATATATTATATGCAATAATGTGATGTAATGTTCGGTGATACTGATTACAGTCTCTTATATTTCTGAATATAATTTCTTTAATGGTGTAATAAAAAATAATGATGAAACTATGATGTTCATTAATGAGACTGAAATAAAGATTACATAATAATACATACATTTACTGCACACGCATTTCGAAGTGTAAAGGAATGGATGAGCACACCCATCTATAAATAGCTAGCCACACTATACATGTTTGTACACATTTCACAGGTATGTTCCATTGATAGCCGTCTTACAAAATTAGTAGTTTAGTGGTAGTTCTGCAGTATGTCATATACGTCCCTCTTCAAACTATTGTCAACCATCTGCCATACACAAGGTTGGAGTATCATATTCTGTAATCATGTGGTCGTTCTACGGTATGTATTAACATGTCCCTCTTTAAACTCTTATCAACCATCTGCCATACACAAGGTTCATATTCAGTAATCATGTGGTCGTTCACATAAATGTTTGAGCATATGGTTCTTCAAACCTCCAGACTGGCTGAAAGCCTTATTACATATTTCACACTCGTGTGGTCGTTCTCCTGTATGAATGAACATGTGCCTCTTCAAACTGCCCGACAGGCTAAAAGCCTTATTACATATTTCACACTCGTGGGGTCGTTCTCCTGTATGAATGAACATGTGCCTCTTCAAACTGCCCGACTGGCTAAAAGCCTTATTACATATTTCACACTCGTGGGGCCGTTCTCCCGTATGACTGAGCATGTGGATCTTCAAACTGCAAGAGAGGCTAAAAGTCTTATTACATAGCGTACACGCATGTGGCCATTCTCCGGTATGACTGAGCATGTGGTTCTTCAAACTGCTAGAGAGGCTAAAAGTCTTATTACATAGTTCACACTCATATGGCCGTTCTCCGGTATGAATGAACATATGCATCTTCAAATTGCTAGACTGGCTAAACGCCTTATTACATATTTCACACTCATGTGGCCGTTCTCCGGTATGAATGAACATGTGCTGCTTTAAAGTGCTAGACCGGCTAAAAGCAGTATTACATATTTCACACTCATGTGGCTGTTCTCCGGTATGAATAAACATGTGCCTCTTCAAAGTGCCAGACTGGCTAAAAGCCGTATTACATAGTTCACACATATGTGGCCGTTCTCCGGTATGAATGAACATGTGCTCCTTTAAAGTGCCAGACTGGCGGAAAGTCTTATTACATATTTCACACTCATGTGGCCGTTCTCCGGTATGAATGAACATGTGCTTTTGTAAAGTGGTAGAACTAGTGAAAACCTTCCTACACAGTTCGCACTCAGTTGGCCGTACTCCGGAATGACTGGTCATGTTTATATTCTCAGAGTTCAAGGTATGCCAATGTTCTCTGCACTGCACTATATGCACATCAATAGACGAATGTCAGTTCTTACCCAGTATAACCTCCTTCAAATATCGAGTTCACAATCGCAATATAACGACCGGAGGTCTTTCATTATTAAAGCAGAGAATCAGGACGCGTATGTTGGGACACAGTTGGTAATTTCTCTGGTGTTATTCAAGCGAATATTAAAGTGTTGACACATATGAGAATTAAACGAAATTGTCAATGTCACAACTAATTAAACAAATGAACTCCTCTAGATCTGTACATGCAACCACCACGTGCCATCTCCTGTAATCGAACAATATATATATTTACAAGTCACAAATGTGTAGGTCAATAAGTAAGTATTGGTGATTCCAACCGCGTATTATAATAATTCATAATTGGGTCATGTAGGCATAATAATCATCAACATCATCATCAGTATTAGTCACGTTCAACGATTGGGATATTCACCTCATATATTATAAATCAACAAATGATTACCCCATACATTTCCACTCGTCAGACAATGTCAACGTCACAAATAATTATCAGCGCATAACTCGATAGCAAACACAATTGTAAAGTTGTTGTAAACGTTTAATTGTCAAATGATTACACTCTATATCTTACTGGTAACCATTGCTTTTATTTGGATGTAGTATTGTCTTAAACTAGTACAAAATACGTTTAACAAACACTATTAGCATGTGTATGTCACTTATCACCAACCAATTCCACCCGTCAATTTGATGCAAATGAAATTCTTTGAATGGCTACTTGCTAGTAACCATATAAAATTAAAACTATTAATTGAAAGGTGTCGTTAGATTACCTCATACGTGGTCAGTCATCGTAATTATGCTCCGTAGTGTAAAAGACAAAATCACACATGTCAGAGAATGTTAACTTCACAAATTATTCTAAGCTCGATAGCTACATTCCAACAGGAACCTAGATGTCAAATAGATCCAGGTCCCAGCAAGGGGTTTCACACCTAAGGAAGATGAAATGATGGCAATAGTTCATATAATAATCTCGAAAGATTTCCTGAAACAAACATAATTCAATCTTAAATTGGAATAAAATGTTCATTACAGCCCCAACATAACCATAGAATCCAAACGATTAATTGACACTATTTCAAAACAGCCAACTATGACTTGAATATGTATACAAGTTTCTAGATAAAACACACGTAAGTCAACGCTTCATCGGATTAGCGTGTGGCGTCCAGTGGTAAAACTTAAGATTTGGAATCGAACGGTCCAAGGGTCGATACACAACACGGTCAGCCCATGCATGTAGTTTCATTGCGTATGGCAGACCACACACATTGCTTAGGACTGGTCTACAGTTTGTGTTGGCAAAGCCTACGCTGGGAAACATGGCTCGTTCCCAGCAAGGGGTTTGACATTAATGGAGCATACATACATAGATTTAATTGTTTTCCCAGTGAATATATAATAAAAGCATTAATATATCCATTTTTAGATAACTCATTAACTGGACGCATGAAAGCTTTCGCGCTATCCGCTTACTTAGGAGTATATGTTGTGGAATAGCCATGTTTTTCTCTCGAAATAGTTCATAAAAGCTGAGTATTTAAGTGCTGGCAAATATATGCCACCATAAATATCAGATCAGAAACAATATATACTTACTATTGTGCAAATGGTGTAGTTAGGAAAAGGGGGATAACTATGCAAATGATTTCAAGTAAATGATATGGGATCCGGTGTGGGTATTATGAATGTCATTATACTCGCGTAGGATGTACCATGTTCATCCGTAAATAATTATTTAGCAATATTCAAACGATAGCAAGCTCAACCAGAAAGGGATAAAAGAAAAAATGAAGACAACATGCTAATTGGAAAGGGCTGTTGCTAATGCTTTCAAAATGTGTAGCCCAATCCTTTTGCCATTTAATAATATTCATCGATTATCAGGATGCATGTATGTTAGAAATGTTACAGTAATGTTATTGTGATATGTAATTGTAAATTGGTATCCTCACTGAATAAAAGTTGCGATAAAATATTATTAAATTGATAAGAAATGCATACCAATGATATGTAGTCACTCACTAAATTACGGGTATCGTCTCATCTATTACCTATTGAGGATGGTAGATGAAATAGACCAATACATAGATCTATAAATGAAAGGAAATGTCGCTTTTGCAATGTCATTGAAGACGATATCACTTTGTTATTGACTGTTCCGTATATACAGTTTATTAGTTTTACGTTCTGGAGGCGATTGAATAGCAGCAAGTTCATCGAATTAATTAAAACTGAGATTAAAATATCATTAATAAATTAGGAATGTTTATTCATAAAGACTTTTCTCTTATAAATGATAATTTGTATCATAGTTAGAACAGGGTTGGCACGTTTTTTACACAGAGGTTATTTACACCGTTAATAAACGTTAATTAACGTCATGTAAAAAACAGGTTTTTTACAGTTTTTTACGGACGGTCTCGTAAAAAACTAAAATTTAGAAACAAATATGATATTACTTCCAAAATTACTCAAGATATCAGCACATTATTTATATATTTTATATATTCAAACTTTCAGTCATTGTATTAGGTGAAGCCACAAAGTAAAGTCTCATTAAACTGATCCTCACCTTCATGTGACATGTTTATGTAGCAATCATAACTAAATGTCAAGTGAAGTGAAATACACAATTACAACTACCAGCAGACAGCTCTCTCATTAAGCTGATCCCCACCTTCATGTGACATGTTTATGTAGCAATCATAACTAAGTGTCAAGTGAAGTGAAATAAACAATTACAACTACCAGCAGACAGCTCTATAACCATGATAACCAGTGAAGTCACAAGGGTGTGACAAGGCCCTGCTGCATTTGGGATGTAATTAAAATGTAGCTTCATTTAGCCGGCTATATAAGTATGTGGGGAGTAGAACAGATTCATATTCTAGATTTCTCTCTGACCATTCCATGTGATTAATGAACATTGTGAAAAAAATATTTGTGGCTGTGAATATTGCAGACTTTGTGTAAATTAGGTGTTCGGTAATTATTCTGAATATTGCCATTTTATAAGTGTCTGTCGAGTGTTAATTCATAATGCACAAGGGTGGGAGACCACAGAAATCAGTGTGGGAACATTTCCTGCAAGTCGATGTTGGAAACAAGAAGTATGCCAAATGCAAGAAGTGTGGTCGACAACAAGCCAACAATGCTGCCAGAATACAGGCACATCATGCAAAGTGCTCAAATGATTCTGTATCGGTGTCTGCTGAACGCATCCAGATGATCGGACACAAACGACAAAGATCCAGGTCTCGCTCTACATCTCCACCACGCAAGCGCCCTGATGTTGTGATTCAAAGTGACATAGACAGTTATATTGTCAAGACATCGCCCACTTTCAAATCTGCAATGGACATAGAAATCGCCAAATTGTT
The DNA here is from genome assembly GCA_014843695.1 of Archivesica marissinica. NCBI lineage: Eukaryota > Metazoa > Mollusca > Bivalvia > Venerida > Vesicomyidae > Archivesica > Archivesica marissinica. The sequence continues at coordinate 59,442,496 of CM026402.1, forward strand.
TTATTCCTGTAATTTGCCATTCACTATTGCAGAACATGATCAGTTCGTCAAAGTTATCAAGATGCTCAGGCCTGGATATATTCCTCCGAATCGCAAAGCTATTGGTGGTCATTTACTTGATACAGTGACAGAAGATCTGAATGAACAAATGAAGAAGGATCTACAGGGCTCTACAAATGCAACACTAGTCCAGGATGGATGGTCTAACATTCATAATGAACCTATACTTGCCTCATGTCTGCAGGTTGATGACAAGTCTTATCTGTTCGACAGTTGGGACACTGGTTCAATGTCAAAAACTGCTGACAACTGCAAGGAACTTTGTCAGGAATCAATCCGTGTTGCCAAGGATAAGTTTGGCTGTACTGTGACAAGTATAGTGACAGATAACGCTAAAAATATGGAACGCATGAGACACGCCTTGAAAGTTGATGATAACACCTAGTGGTCTACGGATGTTCGGCACATTGGCTGAATTTGTTGGGAGAGGACCTCACCCCATCGGCTGTGATGAAGCATGTCACCGAAGTCCAAAAATACTTCAGGAACCACCACAAGCCCAATGCCTGGTTGTCAGAGTGCTCGGGTAGCGTCAAACCACAACTGCCTGGTGAGACAAGGTGGAAAAGCCAGCTGACATGTTTAGATACATTTGTGACGAACCGCAGTCATTACATGAAAATCATCCATGACCATGAGGATGATATTGATGCTTCAATCAGGAACGTTCATGATCTAGCTGCCCAACTACGACCTGTTGCCAAAGCTCTGGATAGATGTCAAGGTGACAAGTGTAGCATCGCAGATGCTTGTGTTGTGTGGCTCAAGCTGTTAACAGATCCAATGCTCCAAGCCCATATCAAAGCTGTGGAGAAACGCTTCAAACAGGCTATCCTTGATGAACATTTAGTAGCCTACATGCTCCATCCATCCTACAGGGGTGCTAATCTAAGTGCAAAACTGTGAATGAATGGGTTACATCCCAGGACCCAAGTTTCATTGTATCACTAATCAACTATCAGGCACAAGCATCACCATTTCCTGCTACATTCTTCACATACTTTGCAACAAAGCTTGCCCCTATCAATTGGTGGAAGGCTCTCAAATCCTATGGAGTATCTAGTGACTTTATAGCTTTAGCTGTAAAACTCTTGACCTGCCCTGCATCATCGGCCTCAATTGAGAGGATATTTTCCAATTTTGGACATATTCACACCAAAGTGCGCAATCGACTGGGCAATGCCAAGGCTTTCAAGCTGGTATTCTGCTACAGAATGCTGAGGGGTTGTGTTGAATTGGACTATTGAACTAAATCCACCAATGAACTGACAGGACAATGATCATCCATTTTAATATTCTTTGTGACCAGTACATGTCTACACTCTTAATAATATATGTCATCATATTATATTCATATTTATGTAAATAAACAAATAAACAATCAATCAGTAGTTTTTCATTACAAACTATGTGTGATGTACATGTATGTGTGATTGGCTGTATGATAGTGCATAATGTTTGAATGAGGCGAGTGCATGACAAGATTTTACACACACACACTCCCAGTCTGATGCATATTACATCTAGATTTTTTACATTATTTACAGTTTTGTACAGTTAATAACAGTTTTTTACAATGTTACGTAACAAATAGGTTTTTTACGGTAAAAAACCCAACCCTGAGTTAGAAATGTAAATAATATGGTATAGAATTAGTCACTAGTAATATTTGTTCTAACCTGTACCTTGTCGGTATATTACGCTTTGAACGGTGCTGTACGGAATATGTACAAACCACTATATTACATAATTACTTGACGTGCAATTCGAAAAAAAACAACACAATCAATGCCCACTAAAATCATGCTTAAATATGTCTCATTTGTTCCAATTTTTTTTTTTTTGGCGGAAATATCTCTTCTATATGGCCTACACGATTTTTGTGTTTGTTTTTTTACACGAGGCGCATAGGAAGCGAAATGCAGATATCTAATCTATATTTTAAAACGATTGTGTTTAGAGTATGCATAGGTACACGAAGGTACTGTGAGGGAACCATTGGCATCGATGTTTGTTTTACGTTTATTTATCGCAACTACCGGTTGCCCATATGATCGACGCCTCCTGAAGAGATTAGTCATTTTAGAGGATTGTGCAATGATATAGACAGAGACCCATTCCAGAGTCTCCTCTGGTTCTTTTACGTGCACGATGTAAAGCACCGACACGACACGTTAAAATCCCAACTGAAAGACTGTTCATTTTATTAGGGTCAGACGGGGGATCGAACCTGTGATCCCTGGATTACCGGTCCAGCGTGTCACCACTGGACTTCAGATCCAGCTGTATATTAACATCGATATGTACCATTTACGTCGTTAAATGTTCACATGGGGCAAATTGCTATGCACTTACTGTCTAAATTAAGTAAATTGTGTGACACTAAACCAGTTAAATTGAGCTTCCATTTGGGATTCGAACAACGGTGAGTGGAGAGTGATTTGAAGCAAATGACCTCAACCACTCGGCCACGGAGACCACAAACATGTGCAAGTAACTTCAGTCATCAGTTATTCTAACGCGCATGACACATTTCCTGTTACAGTGTAATATTATTGGCTGGTCAAATACAAATTGCGTTTATTAAATAAACAATTGGTAATAATGTGTGAATAAATTTAAATAACAAATTTGTTTTTAATAAAAATGAGTGACATAATAATGCAGGGCGAACCTTCTATGGTGGCCTGCGGTGATGTGAAGGTCGCAACAAATAGGACGTTCTACTGTTTGCTTTCTTGTTTTCGTTACTTGACAAGTTGGCATTCGCCTCAGTGTGGCTGTGAGACTGCAATAAGGGCACATTACAAATAGCTCTAAAACATAGCCTTCTAATCCACGACACAGGACGGAATGAGGTTACTTTCATTATTTTTTTCAGAAAGTATTCTCTAATCTAAAAGCATGTTTTTGTTCTTTTGTTAGCTAACGGCAAATAATAAACAAAGAACTACACGCAGATATAAATGTTCATTTGGTGTCAAAGTATCATTATTATGTCCTCAGGGTCTGGCTGCCCTTTGACACATAGCAAACCATCGGCAAACAAAACAAACAACCAATCTGCTTTATGGATTTATTCGTTTACTTGGACGTGGAGCGGTAAAAAGCTAAAATTAACAGAAATACTTCTAATAGAAATAAATCCATAATACAATGTGATCGTCTACAGTTGAACTCGTGTTACTTAATCTCACAGCTCTACAGATAAATCTCATTTTATAACAAAATGTGCAAGAACCATCCTTTAACAAATTCTATTTAGACCAGTTATCTCTAAAATAATTACAGATTCCACTGTATATAGTGTAAAGTGCATCACTATCGACAATAGACTAAACTGTAGGCAGTTTTAATATTGCAGGCCATTAGCATTCAATTTACACAACAATAGGTAAATTACACATATTACAGCATGTGTATGTTCTCTTTTATACTAGCACATATTGTACCTGTACTGTCGTAGAAGAAATAACACAAATTAGATAGACAGATACATGTATGGTTTTGTACATGGGCTGACACATATTACCAATTATATTAGACCTTTCAGAACAACCGTAGTTACAAGTATTTTATAAATAAACATACATTTCAAGTAATACTACACCACAAATACAATTTAACATTGTGAAAGTTGTTATGGTTTGGTTCGAACTCACTTGAGTACGAAATAGCCATGACTTTGTTGCACACTACTCAAGTCAAACGTTAGTAATGCCTAATGGGCTCCATACAACAAAACAATGTGAAATACGTATAATGACCTATTAAATAAGGGTGTACTTACACTATGGCAGGGCATAAACAGACATACACATCCAATCCTTTAATGACAACAAGATGGCTGTGTTCTTTGTCTGCACAAAACCGAATGCGACAACATTAAGCAACAAGAAACTATTAGCCGCAAGGTACAAAAATATCGATATAAAAACAATCGAAGCTGGAGGCACAACAATCATAATATCATAGTAATTATAGAAGACCGTCTGCAATGTGTGTCTCTTAACATAGATAACAATGAGATCATGCTAATGAATGTATATGGACCAAACACTGATGACGTTAATGTTTTTATTACCATAGAACGATTCATGGAAGAAAATGAAGATCGCACATTTATAATTGGGGGGGGGGAATATTAACATTGTTCTTGATATGAATATAGACTAGAAACACGGAAGGATTGATGCACATAAACAAGTAGTGCGAAACTTCATAATAGTTTTAAGAGAAAACAATGACATGTCGGACATTTGGCGTACTATGAATCCTGAATTAAAACAATTCACCTGGCATTCTAATCTTAAACCTCCAATATTATCAAGACTGGATTACTGCTTAATATTATCTAACCTTTCACACAAAGTAAAAACATGCAATATTACTACCGGTATAAAATCAGACCATTCCTTGATTTATCTAACTCTATAGATTTGATAAAACCAAACCCGAGGCCTGGGCTACTTCAAATTGAACAATACTGTGATAACAAATAAATAAATCATATCCATGTTACTCTAGTATCACTGTGAATGGTAATGACTACCATTCCTTGTTTGGTCCACAATCCATGCTACTCTAGTATCATGCTGAAGGGTAATGACTACCAATCCTTGTTTGGTCCACAATCCATGCTACTCTAGTATCATTCTGAAGGGTAATGACTACCAATCCTTGTTTGGTCCACAATCCATGCTACTCTAGTATCATTCTGAAGGGTAATGACTACCAATCCTTGTTTGGTCCACAATCCATGCTACTCTAGTATCATTCTGAAGGGTAATGACTACCAATCCTTGTTTGGTCCACAATCCATGCTACTCTAGTATCATTCTGAAGGGTAATGACTACCAATCCTTGTTTGGTCCACAATCCATGCTACTCTAGTATCATTCTGAAGGGTAATGACTACCAATCCTTGTTTGGTCCACAATTGTATGATGAGTACAGATGGTTTTCATTTTCAAATATATGTTGTCTATAAGCAAGGATACAACATTAACTGAAAATACATGTATATATGCTGTCTCTGAATAACCTTGTTTTGGTCGGTAGGTGATCGCGAATATAATTATAAACTGTTCCGTAATACAACATCACGATTGCTGCAATCTGATGTAAGTACAGTAGAGTGAGTTCTCTTCAAACATTCATGATCTAGACCTGGAGCAAGCTATTAGTGCTGCAATCTGATGTACCTGTAAGTACAGTAGAGTGAGTTCTCTTCAAACATTCATGATCTAGACCTGAAGCAAGCTATTAGTGCTGCAATCTGATGTACTGTAAGTACAGTAGAGTGAGTTCTCTTCAAACATTCATGATCTAGACCTGGAGCAAGCTATTAGTGCTGCAATCTGATGTAAGTACAGTAGAGTGAGTTCTCTTCAAACATTCATGATCTAGACCTGGAGCAAGCTATTAGTGCTGCAATCTGATGTAAGTACAGTAGAGTGAGTTATCTTCAAACATTCATGATCTAGACCTGGAGCAGGCTATTAGTGCTGCAATCTGATGTAAGTACAGTAGAGTGAGTTCTCTTCAAACATTCATGATCTAGACTTTGAGCAAGCTATTAGTGCTGCAATCTGATGTAAGTACAGTAGAGTGAGTTCTCTTCAAACATTCATGATCTAGACTTGAAGCAAGCTATTAGTGCTGCAATCTGATGTACCTGTAAGTACAGTAGAGTGAGTTCTCTTCAAACATTCATGATCTAGACTTTGAGCAAGCTATTAGTGCTGCAATCTGATGTAAGTACAGTAGAGTGAGTTCTCTTCAAACATTCATGATCTAGACCTGGAGCAAGCTATTAGTGCTGCAATCTGATGTACCTGTAAGTACAGTAGAGTGAGTTCTCTTCAAACATTCATGATCTAGACTTTGAGCAAGCTATTAGTGCTGCAATCTGATGTACCTGTAAGTACAGTAGAGTGAGTTCTCTTCAAACATTCATGATCTAGACCTGGAGCAAGCTATTAGTGCTGCAATCTGATGTAAGTACAGTAGAGTGAGTTCTCTTCAAACATTCATGATCTAGACTTTGAGCAAGCTATTAGTGCTGCAATCTGATGTACCTGTAAGTACAGTAGAGTGAGTTCTCTTCAAACATTCATGATCTAGACTTTGAGCAAGCTATTAGTGCTGCAATCTGATGTAAGTACAGTAGAGTGAGTTCTCTTCAAACATTCATGATCTAGACTTGGAGCAAGCTATTAGTGCTGCAATCTGATGTAAGTACAGTAGAGTGAGTTCTCTTCAAACATTCATGATCTAGACTTTGAGCAAGCTATTAGTGCTGCAATCTGATGTAAGTACAGTAGAGTGAGTTCTCTTCAAACATTCATGATCTAGACCTGAAGCAAGCTATTAGTGCTGCAATCTGATGTAAGTACAGTAGAGTGAGTTCTCTTCAAACATTCATGATCTAGACTTTGAGCAAGCTATTAGTGCTGCAATCTGATGTAAGTACAGTAGAGTGAGTTCTCTTCAAACATTCATGATCTAGACTTTGAGCAAGCTATTAGTGCTGCAATCTGATGTAAGTACAGTAGAGTGAGTTCTCTTCAAACATTCATGATCTAGACTTTAGCAAGCTATTAGTGCTGCAATCTGATGTAAGTACAGTAGAGTGAGTTCTCTTCAAACATTCATGATCTAGACTTTGAGCAAGCTATTAGTGCTGCAATCTGATGTAAGTACAGTAGAGTGAGTTCTCTTCAAACATTCATGATCTAGACTTTGAGCAAGCTATTAGTGCTGCAATCTGATGTAAGTACAGTAGAGTGAGTTCTCTTCAAACATTCATGATCTAGACTTTAAGCAAGCTATTAGTGCTGCAATCTGATGTACCTGTAAGTACAGTAGAGTGAGTTCTCTTCAAACATTCATGATCTAGACTTTGAGCAAGCTATTAGTGCTGCAATCTGATGTAAGTACAGTAGAGTGAGTTCTCTTCAAACATTCATGATCTAGACCTGAAGCAAGCTATTAGTGCTGCAATCTGATGTATTAGTACAGTAGAGTGAGTTCTCTTCAAACATTCATGATCTAGACTTTGAGCAAGCTATTAGTGCTGCAATCTGATGTACCTGTAAGTACAGTAGAGTGAGTTCTCTTCAAACATTCATGATCTAGACCTGAGCAAGCTATTAGTGCTGCAATCTGATGTAAGTACAGTAGAGTGAGTTCTCTTCAAACATTCATGATCTAGACTTTGAGCAAGCTATTAGTGCTGCAATCTGATGTACCTGTAAGTACAGTAGAGTGAGTTCTCTTCAAACATTCATGATCTAGACTTTGAGCAAGCTATTAGTGCTGCAATCTGATGTACCTGTAAGTACAGTAGAGTGAGTTCTCTTCAAACATTCATGATCTAGACCTGAAGCAAGCTATTAGTGCTGCAATCTGATGTACATGTAAGTACAGTAGAGTGAGTTCTCTTCAAACATTCATGATCTAGACTTTAAGCAAGCTATTAGTGCTGCAATCTGATGTACCTGTAAGTACAGTAGAGTGAGTTCTCTTCAAACATTCATGATCTAGACTTTAAGCAAGCTATTAGTGCTGAAATCTGATGTAAGTACAGTAGAGTGAGTTCTCTTCAAACATTCATGATCTAGACTTTAAGCAAGCTATTAGTGCTGCAATCTGATGTACCTGTAAGTACAGTAGAGTGAGTTCTCTTCAAACATTCATGATCTAGACTTTGAGCAAGCTATTAGTGCTGCAATCTGATGTACCTGTAAGTACAGTAGAGTTAGTTCTCTTCAAACATTCATGATCTAGACCTGGAACAAGCTATTAGTACTGCAATCTGATGTAAGTACAGTAGAGTGAGTTCTCTTCAAACATTCATGATCTAGACTTTGAGCAAGCTATTAGTGCTGCAATCTGATGTAAGTACAGTAGAGTGAGTTCTCTTCAAACATTCATGATCTAGACTTTGAGCAAGCTATTAGTGCTGCAATCTGATGTAAGTACAGTAGAGTTAGTTCTCTTCAAACATTCATGATCTAGACTTTGAGCAAGCTATTAGTGCTGCAATCTGATGTAAGTACAGTAGAGTGAGTTCTCTTCAAACATTCATGATCTAGACTTTAAGCAAGCTATTAGTGCTGCAATCTGATGTAAGTACAGTAGAGTGAGTTCTCTTCAAACATTCATGATCTAGACCTGAAGCAAGCTATTAGTGCTGCAATCTGATGTAAGTACAGTAGAGTGAGTTCTCTTCAAACATTCATGATCTAGACTTTGAACAAGCTATTAGTGCTGCAATCTGATGTAAGTACAGTAGAGTGAGTTCTCTTCAAACATTCATGATCTAGACTTTAAGCAAGCTATTAGTGCTGCAATCTGATGTAAGTACAGTAGAGTGAGTTATCTTCAAACATTCATGATCTAGACTTAAGCAAGCTATTAGTGCTGCAATCTGATGTAAGTACAGTAGAGTGAGTTCTCTTCAAACATTCATGATCTAGACTTTGAGCAAGCTATTAGTGCTGCAATCTGATGTAAGTACAGTAGAGTGAGTTCTCTTCAAACATTCATGATCTAGACCTGGAACACGCTATTAGAGCTGTAATCTGATGTACATATAGGTACAGTAGAGTGAGTTCTCTTCAAACATTCATGATCTAGACCTGGAACACGCTATTAGTGCTGCAATCAGATGTAAGTACAGTAGAGTGAGTTCTCTTCAAACATTCATAATCTAGACCGGAAGCAAGCTATTAGTTTTGCAATATGATGTACCTGTAAGTACAGTAGAGTGAGTTCTCTTCAAACATTCATGATCTAGACTTTGAGCAAGCTATTAGTGCTGCAATCTGATGTAAGTACAGTAGAGTGAGTTCACTTCAAACATTCATGATCTAGACTTTGAGCAAGCTATTAGTGCTGCAATCTGATGTAAGTACAGTAGAGTGAGTTCACTTCAAACATTCATGATCTAGACTTTGAGCAAGCTATTAGTGCTGCAATCTGATGTAAGTACAGTAGAGTGAGTTCACTTCAAACATTCATGATCTAGACTTTGAGCAAGCTATTAGTGCTGCAATCTGATGTAAGTACAGTAGAGTGAGTTCACTTCAAACATTCATGATCTAGACTTTGAGCAAGCTATTAGTGCTGCAATCTGATGTAAGTACAGTAGAGTGAGTTCACTTAAAACATTCATGATCTAGACTTTGAGCAAGCTATTAGTGCTGCAATCTGATGTAAGTACAGTAGAGTGAGTTCACTTCAAACATTCATGATCTAGACTTTGAGCAAGCTATTAGTGCTGAAATCTGATGTAAGTACAGTAGAGTGAGTTCTCTTCAAACATTCATGATCTAGACCTGGAACACGCTATTAGAGCTGTAATCTGATGTACATGTAGGTACAGTAGAGTGAGTTCTCTTCAAACATTCATGATCTAGACCTGGAACACGCTATTAGTGCTGCAATCAGATGTAAGTACAGTAGAGTGAGTTCTCCTCAAACATTCATAATCTAGACCTGAAGCAAGCTATTAGTTTTGCAATATGATGTACCTGTAAGTACAGTAGAGTGAGTTCTCTTCAAACATTCATGATCTAGACCTGAAGCAAGCTATTAGTGCTGCAATCTGATGTAAGTACAGTACAGTGAGTTCTCTTCAAACATTCATGATCTAGACCTGAAGCAAGCTATTAGTGCTGAAATCTGATGTAAGAACAGTAGAGCGAGTTCTCTTCAAACATTCATGATCTAGACCTGAAGCAAGCTATTAGTGCTGCAATCTGATGTACCTGTACGTACAGTAGGGCGAGTTCTCTTCAAACAGTCACGATCTAGACCTGGAACATGCTATTAGTGCTGCAATCTGATGTACCTGTAGGTACAGTAGAGTGAGTTCTCTTCAAACATTCATGATCTAGACCTGGAACACGCCATTAGTGCTCCTGATGACAGTTCCATACCTGGTATATTTACAGTCACTGATGATTCAGTAATGAATCTGGGACTGACCGTAGTAATCATAGTGTTGATGTTGAAGCAGAGTGTTTGACTGTGGTGCTGTTCATGTAGGCTTGTATAATACAGATGGTGATGAAGCATTGCTATTATACTTGTAGTACACAGATCTGTATATGTAACAGATATATGTAGCACACAGATCTGTATATGTAACAGCTATCTGTAGTACACAGATCTGTATAATTATGTAACAGATATATGTAGTACACAAATCTGTATATGTAACAGATATCTGTAGCACACAGATCTGTATATGTAACAGATATCTGTAGTCCACAGATCTGTATATGTAACATATATCTGCAGTCCACAGATCTATATGTGTAACAGATATCTGTAACACACAGATCTGTATATAAAACAGATATATGTAGTAAACAGATCTATATATGTAACATGTATCTGTAGTACACAGATCTGTATATGTAACAGATATCTATAGTACACATATATGTATATGAAACAGATATCTGTAGTACACAGATCTGTATATGTATAAACAGATATCTGTAGTAAACAGATCTGTATATGTAATATATATCTGTAGCACACATATCTGTATATGTAACAGATATCTGTAGTACACAGATATGTATATGTAACAGATATCTGTAGTACACATATATGTATATGTAACAGATATCTGTAGTACGCAGATCTGTATATGTAACATATATCTGTAGTACACAGATCTGTTTGTGTAACAGATATCTGTAGCACACAGATCTGTATATGTAACAGATATCTGTAGTACACAGATCTGTATATGTAACATATATCTGTAGTACACATATATGTATATGTAACAGATATCTGTAGTACGCAGATATGTATATGTAACGTACATATGTAGTACACAGATCTGTATATGTAACAGATATCTGTAGTACACAGATATGTATATGAAACATATATTTGTAGAAACACTATGCCAAATTAAATATTCATTTACATAAAATGAATCAGATTTCATTAGATAAACAGAGAATCTGGACATCGGGTATATATAGAAACAAGTTCGCTAATTACTGTCAATTTAAGTCTCTATACGATGAATATAAAAAAGAAAAATACTGAACAAATTAGTATGTCGCTAAAACACAAAATTAACAAATTGCAAAACTCAGAGTTGGTAATATGTCTAACAAAGATAAGCTTCAATGTCTGTTCACCAATTATGTAGTCAATACGTGTTATTATTTATTGTTTTAATATTTTACAACAACGTTTAAGAATGGTGATCTATGTGTAAATATTGCCTTAAATTTAAATGTTTAACTCTGAAGAAGGCTTGGTATGAAGTCAATTCATATCAGATTAAAATGTAATGGTTTTCTTAAGGTGTTTTAGTCGACATTTTGTAATTACAATTAGTGGCCATTTTTCGTTCTTACCTTGTCATATTGCAAATTGGTAGACATGCAATTATTCTTTCTTAAATATATTATATGCAATAATGTGATGTAATGTTCTGTGATACTGATTACAGTCTCTTTTATTTCTGAATATAATTTCTTTAATGTTGTAATAAAAAATAATGATAAAATGTGTTGAAACTATGATGTTCATTGATGGGACTGAAATAAAGATTACATAATAATACATACATTTACTGCACACACATTTCGAAGTGTAAAGGAATGGATGAACACATCCACCTATTAATAGCTAGCCACACTATACATGTGTGTACACATTTCACAGGCATGTTCCATTGATAGCCTTCTTACAAAATTAGTACGTTAGTGGTAGTTCTGCGGTATGTCATACACGTCCCTCTTCAAACTATTGTCAACCATCTGCCATACACAAGGTTGGCGTATCATATTCTGTAATCATGTGGTCGTTCTCCGGTATGTATTAACATGGCCCTCTTTATCAGCCATCTGCCAAACACAAGGTTCATATTCAGTAATCATGTGGTCGTTCTCATAAATGTTTGAGCATGTGGTTCTTCAAACTTCCAGACTGGCTAAAAGTCTTATTACATATTTCACACTCGTGTGGTCGTTCTCTGGTATGAATGACCATGTGGTTCTTCAAACTTCCAGACCTGCTTTTATGACATATTTCACTCGTGTGGTCGTTCTCCTGTATGAATGAACATGTGCTTCTTCAAACTGTCCGACAGGCTAAAAGCCTTATTACATATTTCACACTCGTGGGGCCGTTCTCCTGTATGAATGAACATGTGATTCTTCAAATTTCCAGACACGGTAAAAGTTGTATTACATATTTCACACGCATGTGGCTGTTCTCCGGTATGAATGAGCATGTGCTGCTTTAAAGTGCTAGACCGGCTAAAAGCCTTATTGCATATTTCACTCATATGGCCGTTCTCCGGTATGAATGAACATGTGCTCCTTTAAAGTGCCAGACTGGTGGAAAGCCTTATTGCATATTTCACACGCATGTGACCGTTCTCTGTAATGAATCAACGTGTGCTTTTTTAAAGTGGTAGAACTAGTGAAAACCTTCCTACACAGTTCGCACTCAGTTGGCCGTACTCCGGAATGACTGGCCATGTTTATAATCTGGGAGTTCAATGTATGCCAATGTTCTCTGAACTGCACTATATGCACATAAATTGACGAATGTCAGTTCTTACCCAGTATAACATCCTTCAAATATCGAGTTCACAATCGGAATATAACGACCGGAGGTCTTTCATTATTAAAGCAGATAATCGGGAAGCGTATGTTGGGACACCATTGGTAATTTCTCTGGTGTTGTTCAAGCGAATATTAAAGTGTTGACTCATATGAGAATTAAACGAAATTGTCACTCACAACTAATTAAAAAATGAACTCTCCAGATCTGTACATGCAACCACCACGTGCCATCTCCTGTAAGCGAACAACATTTTATATATTTACAAGTCACAAATGTGTAGGTCAATAAGTAATTATTGGTGATTCCAACCGCGTATTATAATAATTCATAATTGGGTCATGTAGGCATAGTAATCATCAACATCATCAGTATTAATCGCGTTCCAACGATTGGGAAATTCACGTCAAATATTATAAATCAGCAAATGATTACCCCATACATTTCCACTCGTCAGACAATGTCAACGTCACAAATAATTCTCAGCGCATAACTCGATAGCAAACACATTTGTAAAGTTGTTGTAAACGTTTAATTGTCAAATGATTACAATCTATATCGTACCTGTAACCATTGATTTCATTCGGCTGTAGTATTGTCTTAAACTGGTACAAAATACGTTTACCAAACACTATTAGCATGTGTATGTCACTTAACACCAACCAATTCCATCCGTCAATTTGATGCAAATGAAACTCTTTGAATGGCTACTTGCTAGTAACCATATACAATTAAAACTATTAATTGAAAGGTGTCGCTGGGTAAACTGGCAGTACCTCAAATGAGCAACTGGTAGAAACGTTATATAAGCTTAAGAGAAAGAAAAAACTAGTCTTTATCGAAACACTTGGGCAATACTGGTTTCAAAAATGTGGGAAATATATTTTAGAACAGGACTATGATCTAGGTAGTGCTTGTATTTTGGCGTGTTCATGATTTTAATTATAGCCCAGTAAATGGTTTTAAACTAATAGTTATATATGGTGAACTTTCTAACTGATCTTATTGTAATTAGAGGGGACACGAAGAATACAGGTCAATAGCGAGGAGTGCAGCACGGTGATACTTTCAAAAATAATACTGATTACATAGACTGTATTCTTTCCTCTCTCTCTCTCTCTCACTCTCACTCTCTCTCTCTCTGTCTCACTCTTCTCTCATTATCTCTCTGTCTCACTCTTCTCTCATTATCTATCTGTCCCACTCTTCTCTCTCTATCTCTCTCTTCTTTCTCTCTCTTTCTCTGACTCTCTTCTCTCTCTATGTGTCTTGCTCTCTTTATGTCTGTCCCCGTCCCTCTCTCTGTATGTCGGTCTGTCTGTCTGTCTCTTGGCTATGTGTATCTGTCTGTCTCCCCCTCTCTCTCTGTCTTTCTCTATCTCTGTCTCTCTCTCTGTCTCTATCTCTCTCTATCTATCTCTGGTAAATTGTATTGTTTTAGTACCTCGTTAAATTCAGGCAGTAGTTTATACCTGTATATACTAAGATCACATGATGCCGTGATGGTGGTAAAGGAACATCAGAATTTAGAATAGCAAATGGTTAGCATACTTCTAAAATGACTAAACAGTAATTAACATGTCAAGAAATGCTATGAAGATAACTAATAGCAAATAGGCACTACCAATCAACGGGGAAAGCCAATAAGGGGTTGAAGTTGAAATTAATCAATGAACTAGACATTGTGGGAGTAATATGACTAAACCCCAACAGGACCCGAAATGTCAACTAGAGCGAGGTCCCTGCAAGGGGTTTCACACCTAAGGAAGATGAAATGACGGCAATAGTTCGTATAATAATCTCGAAAGATTTCCCGAAACACATATAATTCAATTTTAAATTGGAATAAAATGTTCAGGACAGCCCCAACATAACCACAGAATCCAAAAGGTTAATTGACAATATTTCAAAACAGCCACATTGACTTGGATAAGTATACAAGTTTCTAGATAAAACACGTAAGTCAGCGCTTCATTGGATTAGTGTGTGGCGTCCAGTGGTAGAGCTTAGGATTTGGACTCGAACGGTCCAAGGTTCGATACACAACACGGTCAGCCCATGCATATAGTTTCATTGGGCAAGGCAGATCACACACATTGCTCAGGACTGGTCAACAGTTTGTGTTGGCTAAGCCTACCCTGGGAAACATGTCTAGGTCCCCGCAAGGGGTTTACATTAATGGAACATACATTTAATGGTCAAAGCCATTGTTTTCCTAGTCCTATAAGTAATACCTCTACATACATTTTGTTCCTGTTATTTCGAGGTCTTGTCGTTAAACCCCATTTTCGTTTAGCACTTTCCGCCCTGATCCGATGGCGGGAATTCTAACCAATTGGTGAAGCTTTTCGGACATGAACGGTTATAAATGTGTGCATTGGTGTTAAGAATATCCCTAAATATAGATATTAAGAAAGTTTAAAATATATTGTCTAGCAGTTGTGCACATCAATTAGCTGTTTGAAATCGACAGGTGAGATGCTCACATGTTTTCTGCGCAGTCTTCACAAACGAAATCCGAATAAATTATTTGTTAGTACATTTCATGCGTATGAACAATGGGCGATAGCAGCGAGTTGTCGTTACTTCCTAGGTGGCGCAATATGTCCCGGTCCATCATTACCTCTAGATTTATCTCGCATAAAACAAAGGAAATTTACTTCCGTGTTCTAAAAATTCAGTTATTAATTATTAATATGCCGCAAACGTGTTGTTCCGTACCGGGTTGTCATGAAAGAGGAGGACATGCGTATCCGAGTGATCCTATAAGAAGGGCGAAATGGGTACAGGCCGTTCGACGACTTGATGATGAAAATACAATGAAAATGTGGACACCAACAAAGTCTTCCGTCGTATGTAAGAAACACTTCACACCAGATGACTACATAAAGGAGATTTTCGGTATGATATTATAAAAACTGTATAATTTCTCACCTGTAACATGTTTCATTGCTGTTATTTGATTTATTTCAAAACGAAAGTACCCACAGTGACACTGACAATTTATTTATAATATAAGAGAGTGGGAGGGGTAATGCTTGTGTCAATAGTTCTTCTTATTTATTTCATCATACATAATGGGTTATTTGTTAGGTATGTAACATGATTGACTGTCTTTCAATCTATCATTCAGTATCAGGGCCTGACATTCTGGTCCGAGAGGCTTATAGTCAAAATAATTCAACATTCAGATTGTTTATATTTGTGACTGGCATTTTAAACGTCAAAACTTGGGAGGACTTACATAATGGACTCCATGAGTACACAGCGAGCCTCATTGCCGGTCTTTATTTTCAGGACTGAAACCTGGATATGAACGGCTTCTCGCAACAGCTATGCCTAGTATTTTTCCTTGGACATCAGAGGAAGGGGAGACAGCAAAAAATAGGAATGAAAGAGCTTTGAGGCGGGATTTTACAAACAGTTTATGTGATATGTCTTGTAAAATGGAATTGGAAAAAAGTTTTACTGAACATGTTGATTGCACAGAAGAAGTAATAGATTCTGAGACATTGATAGCAACTCCTCTATTTGAAGATGAATTCACTGTAACAAACTGTATGACCCAGACTGATGAGACACCAATGTTTTCAATTGAGCGATTTTCTTCGAACAATGAGCTGATACATTTTTATACTGGTCTGGAGTCACATGCTCAATTTATGTTTGTGTTGAATACTTTGGGACCTGCAACATACTGTTTGAAATACATATATTTTCAAATAACAGGTATATCTGTTGAAAACCAACTGTTTATGACTTTGATTAAGTTAAGGCGATATTCAACCAACTTTGAACTGTCAACGTTTTTCTCCGTTTCTGAATCAAGTGTGAAAAATATTGTTTATACATGGATTATATTTATGTCCAAACAGTGGAGGGAAGCCAATATATGGCCAAGTCAGAATCTAGTGAGATATTTTATGCCGTCTGATTTTAAATTAAAATTCCCAAATACAAGAATCATTATTGATGGAACTGAATGCCCTATTAAAAAACCTCACGCACCTAGAGCTCAACAGTCAACATATTCAACATACAAGAACAGGGACACTATCAAAATTCTTGTTGGTTCAACTCCTGGTGGATTAGTTAACTATATATCTGAAGCTTATGGTGGGTCTACAAGTGACAGACAAATTGTTGAAAGGTGTAACATTGTTAAAGCATGTGACCCTGGTGATAGTGTTATGGCCGATAAAGGTTTTAATGTGCAAGATTTGTTTGCAACAGCTAATGTACGCGTAAATGTACCAACATTCTTCAGAAAGAAAAATAGAATGTCTGGTAAAGTAGTTATTAAGGACCGGAAAATATCCAGTAAAAGAGTACATATTGAGAGAATTATTGGACTAGGGAAAACCTACAAGATCTTGACGTGTCCATTAACAGGTACAGAAACAAAGTTGTTATCTCATATAACTTATGTCTGTTTTATGTTGTGTAACTTCAAAACATGTATTGTTCCAAAACATGCTTAGACTAGTACATTGAGTCCAACAGAGTTTCTGTTGATAATTGTTGATGTTTTAAAGAGAACACAACACTTTGATGTAATAAATGTGTATACATCTATCTATACAAATTTATTTTAGCTCGATTGCGAAACAAGTTCTTACAACTTATATTAATCACTCTCGAGAAATGTGTATACATATTGAATACTTTCTGCATTTTATTAGCTGACCTGAGCACGAAATGTGAGCTTTTCTGATAGTTGAATGTCCGGTGTCTGTCAACAATTTGCTTGTGTATACTCTAGAAGGCACAGTTTTGATCTAATCTGCATGAACATTCATGAAACTTGGTCATGTGAGGTAAACAAGAGATTAAAAACAAGTTAAAATTTTAAACTTGGAAAATAACTATGAACTCAGTCTATGTATGGCTTGTAGAAATGTTTTTCCAGCAAGACCCCTTTGAAATTGCTTTCAAAGAAAGTTTTTAACTGGTCAACCATTCCTGATATGAAAGTGTCATTTTTTTCAATATCAAAATATTTGATGTCCCTAACCTTTAGGTTACCTGCTGAACAGATTATCAGTGAACATTTTTCAGCTCCAGTGCACAATAACTGGCCTTGGATTTGATAATAGTAATTATGATTCGTATTAAGATAATATTGCCCACAGTCGTTACAATTTAAATAAGGCACTGTGACAGGAGATATATCTTTGTCTCTTGCAGAATAAGGACATTTTACTTCAATAACATGCTTTGCATTAATAAATCCATCCGGTGAAGATGCCAAAAATGGAAATTGTTTCGAGACCACTAAACCACAGGAATGCACAGTGTTGCCGGTGTCTTCCATAAATCTTGTTATAGCGATTGCTTCATGTTTGCGTCCATGTTCCAAGGGGGGCGCTTTTATTTCTCTTGTATCAACTAAAGATCTGGCTAGTTTATCTTTATCGGTCCGGTCAGTGGACTTGCATATTTTACCAAACATTGAGGATGGTAGACGCTTTGTACGTTCCTCCTTCCATAGTTTATTTGCACTCTGACCCATTGTTTTTTTTTTCGATGTCGATAACCGTTTCATCACTGATTTTGGTAACGCTAATCTTTTCGAGGAAATTTTCTTCTGGCGAAAGTTTTAAATAGTCATGATCTAATGCAACAGCTTTAGTGTTTGCCGGCTCAAAAGTTTGAAATATTGGCATTTTGGAAATGCCAGGAAAATTCAAGCATGTATTTCTGAAATGGTCTTGATAGTTAACAGAATTTCTAAACTGCTCTGGTCTTGGGTCAAAGTCAATGTTTGTTAATTCAGCTGCACCTGGCATATCAAGTTTATTAGCCTTTAATGGACTTCCTAAATCTTTTTTGGGAGAACATTACTGCACCATAAAGTACTGTGCATACATGTTTGCAGTGGGCTTGAGGCCCCATACCAGCAGCACATTCACACTGTGCCTCAATAACTGACCCCCTAGAGTTAAGTTCAACATCTACAGTGTAGCACACACCTTTCTTCATCTCTGCATGACAACTTGATTTAATATATACAACATCCTCTCCGGGTGACATACGGAAATACTTCAAAAATTGCTCGTTGAATACGAGTACCCAGGGTCTTCTCATACTGTGCCAGATTCTTATGCACACTGTCTAGTTCTGTTTTCGGAAATTTTGATTCCGAGTTGACATCCGCATATTTTGTGGGATCTGGTAATGTCATGTTGTATTCAGGCTCTAAAGTCTCTACATTTCCAAAGTTTTGATTTCTCTCGTAAGACACTAATCTGAAAATAGAATAGGGAAATGTTTCAAGATGTATAACATGGCAGAACGATAAATTCGTAATGAAAACGTTAAAAGCAAACCCCACCCACTCACAGGTGTATGAGCAATAACGTAAACAATTAAAATAAACATGTCTGGAAATAAAGAAAATATCAAGGAATAAAGGATCCTATTTTAGATTTATATTTTATTTTTAAATAAATCTACAATTTAGTCTTCAAACATATGGTAAATAGCAAATTACAAGCGAAATAAATGTTGACCTTTGCCGCGACGGCATTCTATTTTCGTTTTTCAAAATATTTTTTATCTCTAAAATAACGGTAAATTTACGTACCTTTCAACCAATTCATTCTTGCGTCCAGAAAGTCTAGCACCCCTTTTCTTCAATTCTGCTTTCAGTTGCGGAATTGTAAGTGATCCGAACTTAGATTCCATTGTTAAAGTATGGACATTTGTTTTGACTTCTCTCAGAATTATGCTAATCGATACGGGATACTGATGGACCGGGATCAGTGGCGCCACCTATCGGGTGGCAGGGGAAGATAACAAGCTATTCTCCCCCATTGGATATTAAACGAAATCTTATTTGGTTCACTGTAATGGCACGAAGATAAATCTTGTAAACATTTTCGTCTAATGATTTCTATTTTTGTTTTTCGCAATAATCAAATATTCAAAATGGATGATTTGGAATGGAGAAGCTCTTGCCATGAAATTTAAACGTTGATTTCAAGTATAATATTGTGTCAAGAGACGTCATAGACTGTAGAATTCAAACAACCATATATGTGTTGATCTTGTTAACAATTCTTAATTGATAAAAACGTCTTTTTAGAATATCAAATATGCTACGCGTAATTGAGGTTTATCGCTTAGACTTTGAAAAATGCCTGGAGAGTAAAATGTCACATTTTTCAAGTCTAAATAGTTGGACTATTGTTTTCCCAGTGAATATATAATAAAAGCATTATCATATCTATTTTTAGATAACTCATTCACAGGATGTATGAAAGCTTTCGCGCTATCCCCTTCAATAGGAGAATATGTTTTGGAATCGCCATGTTTTTCGCTCGAAATATTTCATAAAAGCTGAGTATTTAAGTGCTGGCAAATATATGCCACCATAAATATCAGATCAGAAACAAAATATACTTACCATTGTGCAAATGGTGTAGTTAGGAAAGGGGAGATAACTATGCAAATGATATTATACAAATAAAATAGGATTGGGTATTATGAATGCTACTATACTCCCGTAGGGTGTACCAGGTCCATCCTTTAATAATGCGTTAGCAATATGAAACGATAACATGCTTAACCAGAAAGGAGTAAGAGAAAAAATGAAGAGAAAAGGCTCATTGTAAATGGTCTGTTGCTAATGTTTTCAAAACGTGTAGCCCAATCATTTTGAACTTTCAAAAATGGATAATATGTACATGCCTCAGTCCGTATGTTCAATTTGCTAACACTAGTAATGTCTACAATCACAACACTGTTGATATTAGGAGCTTCTTCGATAAATGGTAATGCTGACAGATGAAGTTGAAATTATAATTCACAGAGTTTGACAAGGACGCGTATCTCACGAATACATTGTTAGAAATTACAGCTGTCGATCATGCTTTCAGCTTCTACCACAACCGACAACTGCCATTAAGCTTCAACAACAACCGTCAACTGCTAATAAGTTTCAACCACAACCGTCCACTGCCACTAACCTTCAACCATAACCGTCCACTGCCACTAAGCTTCAACAACAACCGTCCACTGCCACTAAGCTTCAACAACAACAGTCCACTGCCACTAAGCTTCAACAACAACCGTCCACTGCCAATAAGCTTCAACAACAACCGTCCACTTCCACTAAACTTCAACAACAATGGTCCACTGCCACTAAGCTTCAACAACAATCGTCCACTGCCACTAAGCTTCAACAACAATCGTCCACTGCCACTAAGCTTCAACAACAACCGTCTACTGCCACTAACCGTCAACAACAATCGTCCACTGCCATTAAGCTTCAACCACAACGGTCCAATGCCACTAAGCTTCAATCACAACAGTCCACTGTCACTAAGCTTCAACAACAACCGTCTACTGCCACTAAGCTTCAACAACAACCGTCCACTGACACTAAGCTTCAACAACAACCGTCCACTGCCACTAAGCTTCAACAACAATCGTCCACTGCCACTAAGCTTCAACAACAACCGTCCACTGCCACTAAGCTTCAACAACAACCGTCCACTGCCACTAAGCTTCAACAACAACCGTCCACTGCCACTAAGCTTCAACAACAACCGTCCACTGACACTAAGCTTCAACCACAACCGTCCACTGACACTAAGCTTCAACCACAACCGTCCACTGCCACTAAGCTTCAACAACAAACGTCCACTGTCACTAAGCTTCAACAACAACGGTCCACTTCCACTCAGCTTCAACCACAACAGTCCACTGCCACTACGTTTTCTATTTCTCCATAATTACTGCAATAAATCCCATTGTGTTTTTGATAGTTATACATTTAACGTCGCACCAACAGCTTAGGTCATATTGCAACTCTCCAGCATGTGTTGGGGCGGAACATCCCGGATGCCACTCCGAGCAGTATTTCAGGCAAGGACGGGTACACAGGCAAATTAGTCTCATGCACGTGTATCCTAAACATTTCTTACACCGAGATATATCCAGAGAAGTATGTGTTTGTTTTTGCAACTGGAAAAATATATACATCTCGTCAGTAAGCTTACCACCTGCATATTATTATCTAAAAATAACTATTGCAACCTTCTAGAAAATCTATATATAAATGATAGGTGTCTGAAACATAAGACATCTATTACACTCTATTACACTTTCATCCATAGCATAACTATATACATCTTGCACGTCATCATTTCATGTGCTAAAGAGGTTGTGCTTTTAATGATCACAATTCCACGTGTTTACGGAAACCGCCATTCTACGTACCTGCAGTCAAACCTTTCGTCTTAACTCTTAAGCAAAGTCAAGGTAACATCGAACATAGCTTATTACAAGTGTTGTTACTTAAAAACGATGACCACTCACACAGATCTGTATATGTAACAGATATATGTAGTAAACAGATCTGTATATGTAACAGATATCTGTAGAACACAGATCTGTATATGTAACAGATATCTGTAGTACACAGATCTGTATATGTAACAGATATCTGTAGTACACAGATCTGTATATGTAACAGATATCTGTAGTACACAGATCTGTATATGTAACAGATATCTGTAGAACACAGATCTGTATATGTAACAGATATCTGTAGCACACAGATCTGTATATGTAACAGATATCTGTAGTACACAGATCTGTATATGTAACAGATGTATGTAGCACACAGATCTGTATGTGACAGACATCTGTAGTACACAGATCTGTATATGTAACAGATATTTGTAACACACAGATATGTATATGTAACAGATATCAGTAGCACACAGATCTGTATATGTAACAGTTATCTGTAGTACACAGATTTGTAAATGTAACAGATATCTGCAGTCCACATATATGTAACAGATATCTGTAGTACACAGATCTGTATATGTAACAGATATCTGTAGTACACAGATCTGTATATGTAACAGATATCTGTAGTACACAGATCTGTATATGTAACAGATATCTGTAGAACACATATCTGTATATGTAACAGATATCTGTAGTTCACATATCTGTATATGTAACAGATATCTGTAGTCCACAGATCTGTATATGTAATAGATAGCTGTAGATCACAGATCTGTATATGTAACATATATCTGCAGTCCACAGATCTGTATATGTAACAGCTATCTGTAGTACACATATCTGTATAATTATGTAACAGATATCAGTAGTACACAAATCTGTATATGTAACAGATATCTGTAGCACACAGATCTGTATATGTAACAGATATCTGTAGTCCACAGATATGTATATGTAACAGATATCTGCAGTCCACAGATCTGTATATGTAACAGATATCTGCAGTACACAGATCTGTATATGTAACAGATATCTGTAGTCCACATATATGTATATGTAACAGATATCTGCAGTCCACATATATGTAACAGATCTGTAGTACACAGACAGGCCCGTCGCTGGGCATACGCAAGTACGCACGTGCGTATCATTGGTCTCAGAAAATGAAAAAAAAAATGAAAACTCCAAAAATGCAATAAAACCACAGAGGGGTGGGAGAAGGTAGTAGGGATACATAGGCGCCGTGATGTGTGGAGTGGTGGACTAATTGAGCCCATTGCAAATATGGTGCATCTCGAAATTTAGTTTGTGCTATTTTACGTGCTTGTTTAATTCATAAGGGGTAGCTCATGTATATTATACATTTAGCCTTAATTTATACCTTTATACGGTTTGTCGTAAGAACTTTAGTCCTGCAATTGTATGTTACAAAATGCATTGAAATGCAGGAAATTGCTTCATTTCAAAAAATCTCCGGGGGACATGCCCCCGCACCCCCTAGCATACTGGCTCGCTATGCTCACTCGACAAACAATCATATTTGGCCGTGCGTATCATCAAAATAGCTCCAGCGACGGCCCTGACAGATATGTATATGTAACAGATATCTGTATTCCACAGATCTGTATATGTAACAGATATCTGTAGTAAACAGATCTGTATATGTAACAGATATCAGTAGTTCACATATCTGTATATGTAACAGATATCTGTAGTACACAGATCTGTATATGTAACAGATATCTGTAGTCCACAGATCTGTATATGTAATAGATAGCTGTAGATCACAGATCTGTATATGTAACATATATCTGCAGTCCACAGATCTGTATATGTAACAGCTATCTGTAGTACACATATCTGTATAATTATGTAACAGATATCAGTAGTACACAAATCTGTATATGTAACAGATATCTGTAGCACACAGATCTGTATATGTAACAGATATCTGTAGCACACATATCTGTATATGTAACAGATATCTGTAGTCCACAGATATGTATATGTAACAGATAGCTGTAGATCACAGATCTGTATATGTAACATATATCTGCAGTCCACAGATCTGTATATGTAACAGATAGCTGTAGATCACAGATCTGTATATGTAACAGATATATGCAGTCCATAGATCTGTTTGTAAAACAGATATTTGAAGTACACAGATATGCCCAATTAAATAATAATTTACACAGAATGAATCAGATTTCATTATATAAACAGAGAATCTGGACATTGGATATTGACAGAAACATGCTCCGTAATTACTGTCAATTTAAGTCCCTATACGATGTATATGAAACAGAAAAATAAGTACTGCAAAATTCTTATACCGCTAAAACATAGATCTGCATAATTATAGTTTATACAAATTTATTTTAGCTCGATTGCGAAACAAATTATTTCAACTTATATAAATCACTCTCGAGACCTCATTCCTGATGGAATCCATCGCCACGAGGGAGAGAGAAGAGGCGACGTGGAATTTAAATGCCTTGCCTAAGGGCACAATCGTAACGGCTCCAGACCTTTCGCACCTGAAGCGAACGCGCATCCACTGCGCTATCACGACTTATAATTATAATAGTAAATGATATCAACTAAGATGTGGCATGCCACCTTTACGTATGTACACTATCCAAGTGAATTCGAAATAAAAGACATGTCATAAATGCAAATTCCAATACATTCTAGAAGATGAGCTTCGTGATATTCTGAAAAACAATTTAGATAATGATTTGAGAGAACAATTATTTTCAAAATTAACAAATTGCAAAATTCAGAGTTGGTATTATGTCTAACACTGATAAGCTTAAATATCTGTTCACCAATTCTGTAGACAATAAGTGTGATGATAACAATCACTGTCAAAACATGTTTTAATATTTTACAACGACGTGTAAGAATGCCGTAAATTCAAATGTTTTAACTCTGACGGAAGCTTGCTATGAAGTCAATTCATATCAGACTAAAACTTAAAGAATGGCTGTTAAATCCTGTTTTAATAGTTTACAACGACGTGCAAGAATGGTGAAGTATGTGTAAATAATAACTTAAATTCAAATGTTTGAACTCTGAAGAAAGCTTGCTATGAAGTCAATTCATATCAGACTAAAACTTAATGGTTTTCTTACGATGTTCGAGTCCACATTCTGTCATTACAATTAGCGGCCATTTTTATCTTATCTATTCATATTGCCAATTGGTAAACAATTATTCTTTCTTAAATATATTATATGCAATAAACTGATTACAGTCTCTTATATTTCTGAATATACTTTCTTTAATGTTGTAATAAAAATTAAATACAAAGTGTGTTGAAACTATGATGTACAATGATGAGACTGAAATTACATAATAATACATACATAAAGGAATGGATGAGCACGTCCACCTATAAATAGCACATTATACATGTCTGTACACATTTCACAGGCATACACATCCCTCTTTAAAATCTCTTGTCAACCATCTGCCATACACAAGGTTGGCGTATCATATTCCGTAATCATGTGGTCGTTCTCCCAAATGTCTGAGCATGTGGTTCTTCAAACTTCCAGACTGGCTAAAAGCCTTATTACATATTTCACACTCGTAGGGTCGTTCTCCTGTATGAATGAACATGTGCCTCTTCAAACTGCCAGACACGCTAAAAGTCTTATTACATATTACACACTCATGTGACCGTTCTCCGGTATGAATAAACCTGTGATTCTTCAAAGTGCCAGACTGGCTAAACGCTTTATTACATATTTCACATTCATATGGCCGGTCTCCTGTATGTTTGAGCATGTGCTTCTTCAAATTGCCAAACAGGCTAAAAGCCTCATTACAAAGTTCACACGCATATGACCGTTCTCCGGTATGAATGAGCATGTGCTGCTTTAAAGTGCTAGACTGGCTAAAGGCCGTATTACATAGTTCACACTCATGTGGCCGTTCTCCGGTATGAATGAGCATGTGCCTCTTCAAATTGCCAGACAGACTAAAAGCCGTATTACATATTTCACACTTATGTGGCCGTTCTCCGGTATGAATGAACATGTGCTGCTTTAAAGTGCTATACCGGCTAAAAGCAGTATTACATATTTCACACTCATGTGGCTGTTCTCCGGTATGAATAAACATGTGCTTCTTCAAAGTGCCAGACCGGCTAAAAGCCGTATTACATATTTCACACTCATGTGGCCGTTCTCCTGTATGAATGAACATGTGCTCCTTTAAAGTGCCAGACTGGCGGAAAGCCTTATTACATATTTCACACTCATGTGGCCGTTTTCCGGTATGAATGAACATGTGCTTTTGTAAAGTGGTAGAACTAGTGAAAACCTTCCTACACAGTTCGCACTCAGTTGGCCGTACTCCGGAATGACTAGTCATGTTTATATTCTCGGAGTTCAAGGTATGCCAATGGTCTCTGCACTGCACTATATGCACATAAATAGACGAATGTCAGTTCTTACCCAGTATAACCTCCTTCAAATATCGAGTTCACAATCGGAATATAACGACCGGAGGTCTTTCATTATTAAAGCAGAGAATCGGGACGCGTATGTTGGGACACCATTGGTAATTTCTCTGGTGTTATTCAAGCGAATATTAAAGTGTTGACACATATGAGAATTAAATGAAAATTGTCAATGTCACAACTAATTAAACAAATGAACTCCTCTAGATCTGTACATGCAACCACCACGTGCCATCTCCTGTAATCGAACAACATATTATATATTTACAAGTCACAAATGTGTAGTTCAATAAGTAATTATTGGTGATTCCAACCGCGTATTATAATAATTCATAATTGGGCCATGTAGGCATAATCATCATCAGTATTAGTCACGTTCCAACGATTGGGATAATCACGTCATATATTATAAATCAGCAAATGATTACCCCATACATTTTCACTCGTCAGAGAATGTCAACGTCACAAATAATTATCAGCGCATAACTCGATAGCAAACACATTTGTAATGTTGTTGTAAACGTTTAATTATCAAATGATTACACTATTGTCACTATATCGTACCTGTAACCATTGCTTTTATTCGGATGTAGTATTGTCTTAAACTTGTACAAAATACGTTTACCAAACACTATTAGCATGTGTATGTCACTTAGCACCAACCAATTCCATCCGTCAATTTGATGCAAATGAAATTCTTTGAATGGCTACTTGCTAGTAACCATATACAATTAAAACTATTAATTGAAAGGTGTCGTTAGATTACCTCATACATGGTCAGTCATCGTAATTATGCTCCGTAGTGTAAAAGACAAAATCACACATGTCAGAGAATGTTAACTTCACAAATTATTCTAAGCGCTCGATAGCTACGATGAAATGATGGCAATAGTTCATATAATAATCTCGAAAGATTTCCTGAAACAAACATAATTCAATCTTAAATTGGAATAAAATGTTCATTACAGCCCCAACATAACCATAGAATCCAAACGATTAATTGACACTAATTCAAAACAGCCAACTATGACTTGGATATGTATACAAGCTTCTAGATAAAACACGTAAGTCAACGCTTCATCGGATTAGCGTGTGGCGTCCAGTGGTAAAACTTAAGATTTGGAATCGAACGGTCCAAGGTTCGATACACAACACGGTCAGCCCATGCATGTAGTTTCATTGCGTATGGCAGATCACACACATTGCTTAGGACTGGTGTTGGCAAAGCCTACGCTGGGAAACATGGCTCATTCCCAGCAAGGGGTTTGACATTAATGGAGCATACATACATAGATTTAATGGTCAAAGCCATTGTTTTCCCAGTGAATATATAATAAAAACATTATCATATCTATTTTTAGATAACTCATTAACTGGACGCATGAAAGCTTTCGCGCTATCCGCTTACTTAGGAGTATATGTTGTGGAATCGCCATGTTTCTCTCTCGAAATAGTTCATAAAAGCTGAGTATTTAAGTGCTGGCAAATATATGCCACCATAAATATCAGACCAGAAACAAAATATACTATTGTGCAAATGGTGTCGTTAGGAAAAGGGAGATAACTATGCAAGTGATTTCAAGCAAATGATATGGGATCCGGTGTGGGTATTATGAATGTCATTATACTCGCGTAGGATGTACCATGTTCATCCGTAAATAATTATTTAGCAATATTCAAACGATAGCAAGCTCAACCAGAAAGGGGTAAAAGAAAAAATGAAGACAACATGCTAATTGGAAAGGGCTGTTGCTAATGTTTTCAAAATGTGTAGCCCAATCCTTTTGCCATTTAATAATATTCATTGATTATCAGGATGCATGTATGTTAGAAATGTTACAGTAATGTTATTGTGATATGTAATTGTAAATTGGTATCCTCACTGAATAAAAGTTGCGATAAAATATTATTAAATTGATAAGAAATGCATACCAATGACATGTAGTCACTCACTAAATTACGGGTATAGTCTCATCTATTACCTATTGAGGATGGTAGATGAAATAGACCAATACATAGATCTATAAATGAAAGGAAATGTCGCTTTTGCAATGTCATTGAAGACGAGTATCACTTTGTTATTGACTGTTCCGTATATACAGTTTATTAGTTTTACGTTCTGGAGGCGATTGAATAGCAGCAAGTTCATCGAATTAATTAAAACTGAGATTAAAATATCATTAATAAATTAGGAATGTTTATTCATAAAGACTTTTCTCTTATAAATGATAAGTTGTATCATTGTAGTTAGAAATGTAAATATGGTATAGAATTAGTCACTAGTAACATTTGTTCTAACCTGTACCTTGTCGGTATATTACGCTTTGAACGGTGCTGTACGGAATATGTACAAACCACTATATTACATAATTACTTGACGTGCAATTCGGAAAAAAAACAACACAATCAATGCCCACTAAAGTCATGCTTAAATATGTCTCATTTGTTCCAATGTTTTTTTTTTGGCGGAAATATCTCTTCTATATGGCCTACACGATTTTTGTGTTTGTTTTTTTACACGAGGCGCATAGGAAGCAAAATGCAGATATCTAATCTATATTTTGAAACGATTGTGTTTAGAGTATGCATAGGTATATCCTCACGAAGGTACTGTGAGGGAACCATTGGCATCGATGTTTGTTTTACGTTTATTTATCGTAACTACCGGTTGCCCATATGATCGACGCCTCCTGAAGAGATTAGTCATTTTAGATTGTTGGAGGATTGTGCAATGATATAGACAGAGACCCATTCCAGAGTCTCCTCTGGTTCTTTTACGTGCACGATGTAAAGCACCGACACGACACGTTAAAATCCCAACTGAAAGACTGTTAATTTTATTAGGGTCAGACGGGGGATCGAACCTGTGATCCCTTGATTACCGGTCCAGCGTGTCACCACTGGACTTCAGATCCATCTGTATATTAACATCGATATGTACAATTTACGTCGTTAAATGTTCACATGGGGCGAATTGCTATGCACTTACTGTCTAAATTTAGTAAATTATGTAAATTGTGTGACACTAAACCAGTTAAATTGAGCTTCCATTTGGGATTTGAACAACGGTGAGTGGAGAGTGATTTGAAGCAAATGACCTCACCCACGGAGACCCCAAACATGTGCAAGTAACTTCAGTCATCAGTTATTCTAACGCGCATGACACATTTCCTGTTACATTGTAATATTATTGGCTGGTCAAATACAATTTGAGTTTATTAAATACCTTGTAAACAATTGGTAATAATGTGTGAATAAATTTAAATAATTTTTAATAAAAATGAGTGACATAATAATGCAGGGCGAACCTTCCATGGTGGCCTGCGGTGATGTGAAGGTCGTAACAAATAGGACATTCTACTGTTTGCTTTCTTGTTTTCGTTACTTGACAAATTGGCATTCACCTCAGTGTGGCTGTGAGACTGCAATAAGGGCACATTACAAATAGTTCTAAAACATAGCCTTCTAATCCACGACACAGGACGGAATGAGGTTACTTTCATTATTTTTTCAGAAAGTATTCTCTAATCTAAAAGCATGTTTTTGTTCTTTTGTTAGCTAACGGCAAATAATAAACAAAGAACTACACGCAGATATAAATGTTCATTTGCATTTGGTGTCAATGTATCATTATTATGTCCTCAGGGTCTGACTGCCCTTTGACACATAGCAAACCATCGGCCAACAAACAAACAACCAATCTGCTTTATGGATTTATTTGCTTACTTTGACGTGGAGCGGTAAAAAGCTGAAATTAACAGAAAGACTTCTAATAGAAATAAATCCATAATACAATGTGACCGTCTACAGTTGAACTAGTGTTCCTTAATCTCACAGCTCTACAGATAAGTCTCATTTTATAACAAAATGTGCAAGAACCATTCTTTAACAAATTCTATTTAGACCGGTTATCTCCCAAATAATTACAGATTCCACTGTATATAGTGTAAAGTGCATGACTATCGACAAGAGACTAAACTGTAGGCAGTTTTAATATTGTATAATATGTACCTGTATTGTCGTAGAAGAAATAACATTAACATAACAAGAATTGGATTTGCGCATGCGCAGAGGAACAGTTTACCTGAAACGGACAGCTGATATTTTGATTTATTTCAACTAATCTAGAGTGTTTTTCTACCCAATATTATGTGAATTGGGGTCTTCTCATACTGGAATTTGATCTGTGCAAAGGTTTGACTCGAGATCATCAAATTGAAGCAATAAATTAACTTTCTTCAAATTTTCTCAAGAATTCTGGACCCACAATGCAACGCAACTTTCCAAGATGGCGGCCCCCATAGCCACTGACATAAACAACAAGATGTCTCGGAATGAGTGGTTGTAAGACTGTGTCGTGCAAATTGTGACTGTGTTGTCTGTGTTTTGTGATGTCCAAACTGTAATCTCGTCATCATGATCAGTGTGTTTGTGTTGTTCATTGTTGTGACTGTGTACACCTCACTACCAGGAGATGTGACTTATCACAGTAGATTATCTGCTACTGCTAGCTCAGTCTTTGCATCACAAATGCCTAAAGTGACAAAGTACGACCACTATATATTGACACACCTGTTGAAATCATATATAATCATGGTACAGCGCTCGTACAAATCAAACCGGCTACTAGCATTCTTAACAATGGTTTTGTTGTCACAGTCAAATGACATTCAACTAAATCCAGGACCAAGTGTAAACCACGATAATGGAGAACGAATCTATATGTGTGGTACGTGCGATGAACCTGTGACCTGGGACCACAAGGGTGTTATATGCGAGACATCAGACATGTGACCAGTGGTACCATGCTGAATGCCAAAATATCCACAGTGCAACCTATGACATGCTCAGTGACTCGAGACTGAACGCTAGCTGGCACTGCATCATATGCTGCAGTCCAAACTATAGTGACACTGTACATGACCTGTATACCAATGAAATATCGCACTGCTCAAACACACTTGGGTCCATCCCGGACATATCCACAAACAGCCCTGAACCTACCAGACATCACTTTAAACCAACTCACTCATCTACCCCAGTTCGAGGGAAGTCATATCAAACTAAACCTACTATTCCACTCCGGATACATAACATAAATTGTCAATCAATCAAAATGAAACAATGCAGACTAGCAAATGTGATTGATAGTGTCAACCCAGATATCATTTTCGGCACTGAAACATGGCTTGACTCAGACATTAGGAACTCTGAAATATTCCCATCTGGATATAAACTCCACAGGAAGGACAGGACCAAATCTGGAGGAGGAGGTGTTCTGATTGCAGTCAAGACAGAATTCAACAGTGAAGATGTACCAGAACTGGATACTGAATGTGAAATTGTCTGGGCTAAAGTAAGACTAGTCGGAAGTGGTACACTCTATCTTAGCTCGTACTATCGCTATAATGTGTCCGATGAAAATAGTGTCCAGTATTTTGAACAGTCAGTGGCCAGAGCTGGTGGCATACGAAATGCACAAATCATCATCGGCGGTGACTTCAACTTCCCAGGTTGGGACTGGAAACTCGGTAGTTTGAAACCAGATACCGCATACAGTAATCTGCATCTGAAATTCACAGAGATTTTGGACACACATAGTCTAGTGCAAGTTGTGAAAGAACCAACAAGAAAATCCAACACACTAGATCTAATACTGACAAACTGCCCTAACAAACTGTTACGTGTGGATATTCTACCTGGAGTGGCAGATCATGACATTGTGTTTGCAGAAATAGACATGCGATAGATATACCGACAAAAACCACGATCAATACCTCTCTACAAGAGAGCAGACTGGGACAGTATGAAATCGGACATGAATACACTTGAAACAAAAATCAAGAACTTGTATGACTCTGGATCTCAAAATGTAAGTGAAATGTGGGGAATATTCAGAGACACATTGAAAGACAGCATCAAAACCAACATCCCACACAAGCAATCAAGGCACAAAGATGGATATCCGTGGATTGGATCTGAACTAAAGCGCCTATTAAAAAAACAGGGCAAACTTTATAAAGTGAAAAAGAAAACTGGTGACCCATTTCACATACAACAGTACCTACAACTGAAACACCTTGTGCAGAAACTCACATGCCAAGCCTACTGGAAATACATAGAGGACGTAGTAACACCCAAAGAGGACGATTTTGGACGTATATAAAACACAAACGAAGTGACAATTGTGGGGTATCATCCTTAAAAAATGAAGGAAAGCTATATGCAGACCCGGTTGACAAGGCCAATCTACTTAATAAACAGTTTCAGTCAGCCTTCTCGAGTAGTGTTTCTGTGACTATGGAAGAATTCAATGAAAGTAGAATAATGCCACCTAGCGATGAGCATCTTCCTAAAATATACAACATTACACTGAATGGCATAATTAAACTGTTGAACGCACTAAAACCGCACGGACCTGACAATATCAACCCACGTGTATTAAAAGAACTGGCCTTCGAAATTGGACCCATCCTTCTCTGGATCTACCGTAAATCACTGACGACGGGTATTGTACCAGACGACTGGTGCACAGCAAACGTTGCCCCAATATACAAGAAGGGAGCTAAGTACATGGCAGAAAATTACAGGCCAATCTCACTCACCAGCGTTTGTTGCAAAATGATGGAACATATCATAGCCAGTACGATAATGAAGCACGGAGAGACAAACAATATTCTATACCCACTACAACATGGTTTCCGTAAAGGAAGATCTTGTGAAACCCAGCTCATAGAATTTGTGGACGACTTGTCGTCAAATATGCAAGATGGTCAACAAACAGATGTGCTCGTCATGGACTTCGCAAAGGCTTTTGATAAAGTGAGCCATAGCCTGTTGATTCATAAGTTACACCACTATGGCATACAAGGACATGTGAACAAGTGGATAGCTAACTGGTTATCAGACAGGAAACAGACAGTTGTTATTGACGGAGAACATTCTGACTATATAGGTGTTGAGTCCGGAGTACCTCAAGGATCTGTGCTCGGTCCGGGCTTGTTCCTATACTATATAAACGACCTCGCAGAAGGGTTACGGTCTATCGCAAGATTGTTCGCGGACGACACCATTGACTACCAAGCTATTACATCCAACGCTGATGCTCACATACTGCAAGAAGACCTAAACAAACTGGCTCAATGGGAATCCAACTGGAAAATGAAATTCCATCTTCAAAAGTGCAATGTCCTGACAGTAACTAACAAGAGAAAACCAATTCAGACAAATTACACTCTTCATATCCATACCCTTGAACCAGTCACTTCAGCAAAGTATCTGGGTGTCACAGCAACACACAATCTACGCTGGGACGCACACATTACAAACATTTGCAATAAAGCAAACAAAACCCTTGGTTTCCTGAGGAGAAATCTCAGAATCGCGTCAACATCAATCAAAGAACGAGCATATTTCACTCTAGTTAGGCCACTCATGGAATACGCCAGCTCAGTTTGGGACCCGTATACGGAATCAAATATGAACAAACTGGACATGGTTCAACGTAGAGCTGCCAGATACGTGCTAAATAGACAGCACAACACATCCAGTGTTACCGGCATGCTGCACCAACTAAAGTGGAGGTCTACCAGAGACAGGCGAA
Source organism: Archivesica marissinica (assembly GCA_014843695.1). Lineage (NCBI taxonomy): Eukaryota > Metazoa > Mollusca > Bivalvia > Venerida > Vesicomyidae > Archivesica > Archivesica marissinica. The sequence continues at coordinate 59,476,509 of CM026402.1, forward strand.
AGGACGCGAGACTGGCCATGCTGTATTGAATAGACAGAGGACTTGTTGCTACCGGTAAAGGTGACAGACTGGTTCCCCCACGGCGTAAATCACGCCATGATCACCAACGTGCCTACCAGCTTCTCACCTGCCGCATTGACACCAGGAAGATGTCATTCTTCCCAAGGACAGTCAGAGACTGGAATGCCCTGCCTCCAGACATTGTGGAAGTGGACACCCTGGATACATTCAAGTCCCGGGTGTCAGTACTCTAAATCATTAACAGATACTTGTTTTTAACCATATTTGAACTGTAAATAGCTGTTTCGCTGAAGGATATACTCCCTCTGGAATTATGGACATAACGGACCCGGACATAACGGACCCGATTTTGGACAAAACGGACCCGATTTCGGGACAGAACGGACCCCGTCATTGGACAGAACGGACCCCGTCATTGGACATAACGGACCCCGTGTTTGGTCAATACAGAACATCTTTTGCCGGAATTTCAGTTTGTGATTGTTAGAAAAACAAGCATAACCTAGTATATTTCCAATAATGAACCTTTGACATGGTGTGTATTGTACTTTGGAATTTGTTATTCACACCTCGACAAACTGTTGAATTTACATTTCCTGAGTAGATGGATTCAGTGTCATAACAAGCAAACACTATAATTGGCACATCACAGGTGTCCTTCTTAATTGGCTAGCAAATTACAACAACAAAATAAATATGTGTATTAATCTAGTGATAATCTTTTATTCACATAAAAAACAAATGTTAATTAACATAATGCAGACAAATGTGAATGTGATGAGGCCCTGCTTCAAACGCTGATACATGTACTTGGACAGTCCTGGAATGGAACAATAAATATAAGTTAGATATTGCATTAACTATTTTACATCATAAGTTACATCACATATACTGGTATTATATATACCAAAACAGCGCCACATATTTATACCTCTGACTGTAAATGCTATGATATATCTACGGAAATGATATATATGTTTCAAAGTATGAATAATAATATATTGGGATCATCTATCAATATGTGAAAGTGTTACATTTTGGTGAATTTTAATTGAATACTCGTAAAACATTGGGTTTTCTACAGATAAATATTTCAATGTTAATTGTACATACCTATGTTGCCACACCCACGATGTTGCCATCCGCCGCAATCATCACAGTTGATCGCCTGGTGGCGAGACGTCACAGTCTTGCTACAAAATATACATGAAGCAGAATCTGACGACATGGTGCAGTGATTGTTCAAGTCGAACTTGTTGATGACCATCCACATCAGTGTATTTATGGAAACATTCATACACTTGACACTACTTACTTTATAATTAATTATCACACATCAATAATGAATTAATGATATTAATTGATTGGTCATCATTATAAAGTGAACAATTTTAACTTCTATAGTTGATTAAATGCTTATTAACTTTTGATCAAAAGATACTTGATTAGCATGATTACTAACACTTAATCTAGTGAAATAACTTAACACTAATGCTTGATAACTTTTTATCAAGTGATTTATCATCACGGATGTTTAATTAATTAACATGATTACTAACACTTAATTTAGTGAATTAACTTCACTGATGTTTCTAGCCGACGCATGCATGTTTATCAACTTAAAGGACATAATTTCATGCTCATTAATTAAGAATTAGCATGAATATGTTTGATCGCTGACAATATATTGATTGTCAGTGTTGACCAAACACGGGGTCCGTTATGTCCAATGACGGGGTCCGTTCTGTCCAATGACGGGGTCCGTTCTGTCCCGAAATCGGGGCCGTTATGTCCGGGTCCGTTATGTCCAGGGTCCGTTATGTCCAGGTACCTCCCTCTGCGCATGTGTTAACTCTTACTAAGCAAAATCTTCAACGAGTTGAAGGAGGCTTATAAACGGCAGAAGCAGAAGAACACAAATTAGAGTTAGACAGACAGGAACATGTATGGGCTGACAAATATTACCAATAATATTAGGCCTTTCGGAACAACCGTAGTTACAAGTATTTTATAAATAAACATACATTTCAAGTAATACTACACCACAAATGCCATTTAACATTGTGAAAGTTGTTATGTTTTGGTTCTAACTCACTGGAGTACGAAATAGCAATGACTTTGTTGCACACTACTCAAGTCAAACGTTAGTAATGGGCTCCATACAACAAAACAATGTGAAATACATATAATGATCTATTAAATAAGGGTGTACTTACACTATGGCAGGGCATAACAGACATACACAACAAATCTTTTAATGACAACAAGATGGCTGTGTTCGTTTTCTGCACAGAACCGAATGCGACAACATTAAGCAACAAGAAACTATTAGCCGCAAGATACAAAAATATCGATATAAAAACAATCGAAGCTGGAGGCACAACACTCATAATAGCATAGTAATTATAGAAGACCGTCTGCAATGTGTGTCTCTTATCATAGATAACAATGAGATCATGCTAATGAATGTATATGGGCCAAACACTGATGAAGTTAATGTTTTCATTACCATAGAACGATTCATGGAAGAAAATGAAGATCGCACATTTATCTTCTTCTTCTTGTCGTTCGCGAATCACATGGACAAGCCGGCAGCAAACACGAAATGGGCCTTCCTCATCAGATCCTCCCGGCAGCCATGTAACTTCGCCTGGAGAGAAGTATCTGTTGCCCAGGTTGTTTTCCTCAGCCCATGAAGATTGGGACACTCCTGGAGGATGTGTTCTGCAGTCTGGTCCCCTACTTTGCAGCTGCAGACAGTTGATGGAGCTAGTCCAAGCTTCCGACACATATGGAAGTTCAGGCGATTATGCCCTGTTCTAAGCCGGAATATCGTGACTTGCTCCTGTCTGGTGAGAAGGTGGTAGTCATCCATCTCGACTGTTGGCTTTGATGCAGATTTGATTATGGTGCATTTCTCCCTGTAAGTCAAATCTTTGTCTGGTTGCCTCTCGGTAGAACCTTGCTTGGCAAGCTGGTCAGCGGCTTCATTGCCAGGAATGCCTATGTGTGCAGGTACCCACTGGAGGACAGTTCTTTTAGTTACGCTGACTGTTCGAAGGGCTTCCATCAGGTGGGGTTCTTTGTTGTTAGACAGGGCATCCAGAACTGAGAGTCAGGAAGACAACCTGGGCACACTCCACAGTGTTGTGTACTAGAGATGCTGCTGTTTCAAGGGCCGGTACTTCTGCCCCATAGTTGTTGCAGTGTACTCCAGTAGGTAGAGCAACTGACTGTGTGTGTCCATCTGGGTGTCGGACATACACACCTGCTCCTCCGTTTGCTACTGCCCTTGTGGCTGAACCATCTGTGTAGACTTGTAGCCATGCTTCTCCAGGATAACTCTTGTCGATGTGTGCTAGTGTGAGGGCACGTTTGACGTCATCATGCTGTCTATCTCTAGATGTCATGTATGGGATTGTACTGCAGATGGTAACCTTGGATTCAACGCTAGTCAACCATGGCTTGGATAGAAATGGCGTTGGAGGCAATGTCTTGGCTGGGAGATGGCTGGTGTGCTTTCAAGCAAGCTTCTTGGACTAGTGGATGAAACTGCTTCGCTTTATACGATTCTTCGTTAGTGCCTCAATTCTCTGCTTCGTCGGTTGTTCTTCCTGACACCGAAACTTCTCTGTCTGTAGAAGAATTCTTGTGTCGCGACGTTCTTGCAGTGGCTGGATGGAAGTAATTTTCTCCATGGCCTTGATTGGAGTGCTCTTCATTGCACCTGTGATCAGCATGAGAGCCTTGTTCTGAACCTTGTCGAGTGTCTGTTGGTTGGTCTTGGCTGATGTTGTCCAGGCGGTGGATCCATATTCCAGGTGAGGCCTGACCACACCCGGGTATATAGTCTTCAGGATGTGATCATTGGCACCCCATGTGGTGCCAGCAAGCTTCCGAAGGATTGCAAGCTTGCGCTTGGCTTTGGCCTCTGCTTTCTGGATATGTGGCTTCCAATTCTGGCGCCTGTCAAATGTCACCCCAAGTATGTTGGCTCGTTGTCCGTCTTCAAGGCAGTTCCACCGACTTTGAAGGTTCCAGCTTTATGTTTGGTGGAAAGTGTGAAGAGTGTGGTTGACGACTTCTCCTTATTAAAAGAGATGCACCAGTCTTCTGCCCATGCTGTGAGCTTGTCTGCGGCCATCTGCATTCTGTATGTGGCAGTCGTTGCATGTTCTTCAACACACCACATGACCAAGTCGTCAGCATAGAGTGCTGCTTTGATACCTTTTGGGAGCTCTGCAAGCAAGTCATCGATGAAGATGAGGAAAAGCGTAGGCGAGATCACTCCTCCTTGAGGAACACCGTGTCGGATGAGGAATGTCTTGCTCTTCTGGTTGTCAACAAGTACTCTGGCTCTGCGATTGTGTAGGAAGGAGTTGGTCCATCGGAGCATCTTCTCGGCAATTCCGCATCGTTGCATCTTGACCAGCAGCCCATCTGTCCAGACTTTGTCAAAAGCCTTCTGGAGGTCTATCCAGGTTGCAAAAACTACCTTCTGGACTTGGAATGCATCCTCAACTTCCTGAGCGAGGTATGTTGCCTGGTCCTCTGTGCATCTGAACTGTCGGAATCCTGCTTGTTCATTGGATAGGAGGTTTTCTGTCTCAACGTACCACATGAGTCTCTTGTTAACTATCCTCTCCATTGTCTTGACCACACAGCTAGTGAGACTAATAGGGCGATAGCTGGAAGCTTTCTTTCTATCCTTGCCGTTCTTGTAGATTGGGATAACGTTGGCTTCCTTCTAGATCTGCGGAAATATGCCTTCTTCCCAGCTAAGATTGAAGATGTCAAGAAGTTTCAGCATGGCTGAGCATCCAAGATGAGTTAGCATCTCATTGGAGATTCCATCTGGTCCAGGTGACTTCCTCTTTTTCAGTTGTCTGAGCTCGGTGTACAGTTCCTGGTATGTAAGTGGAAGTTTCATGGAGTCTTGTTCCGTATGCCTTTTACTTCTATCCTTCTGTTCTTTCCGTGCCTCTCTTTGCTGTTGGCGTGTGACTTTGATGTTGCCCTCTTTCTGGTAGGCTTTGGCGAGACAGTCTGCAGTCTCTTTGCCGGTCAACAGTTTCCCATTCTCATCCAACGTGATTTTCTGTCTGCTATTTTCTTCATCATTTAGCTGTTTCGTGAGCCTCCACAACTTCCTCCCTTCCTTCTCAAGGTTCAGGGCAGCAGATTTTCTCCCTCCAACTTCGTCGTGTAGCTTCCAGTTTAGATTTTTGAAACTGTGCCTTTGCTTTCTGAAGTTGTTCATGGCTTTCTTGTGATGGCTGTTCTTCTGCCCTGTTCCTTGCTTTAGTGAGTTCATCTTGGAGGGTCTGCAACTGATTGGTCCAGTAGAGCTTTTATTCTCATCTCGCACCTCTAGGGATGGTTTCATGGGCAGCTTTGAGTATGCAGCTGTTGAACTCTTTCACCACGTTGTTAACATCTCTTCCTTGTACCTGTATGCCTCGAGCACGAGAATTGGACCGAATATTGGACCAAAGAGACTCCACTTGGCTTTCTTGTAGTTCCATCTAGGGTAGGGATGGTCTGTCTGTATCACTTCACTGCTGAGTGTGAGGAACACTGGTTTGTGGTCACTTCCACCAAGTTGATCGCCAACTTCTCTAACCGTACCTTTCTGGATGTCCTCTGTGCAGAATGCTAGATCTGGAGAGGTAGTAGTATGCCATCGCCTGGAGTAGACGGTTGGTACATCATAGGGCTGGTTGACAAGAATCAAGTTGTGCTCATCCTGCCAGTCCTCCACTTCATCCCCACGCCTATCATACTGTGCATATCCCCAACTCTGGGAATGACTATTGAAGTCACCAACAACCATGTATCGACTGTTTGAAGCTTCAATAGTGTCAAGGGCAAGGGCTTTGTCATTTTGGCAGTAGTAGTTGACGAGGTTCAACTCAGTTGATTTGGTCTTGATCTTGAACTCCTGGTATTCCGCTCCTTCAAGGTAGGTTTTCACTTCGCTCGCATTGATGTTGTTCCGGACTAGAGTGAGCACACCACTATTGTGTCTGTCTTGTCTGTCTGCTCGGAGGCACTGGTAGCCTCGCACTTCGAATGTATTGTCTTTGTTCAGGTGTGTTTCCTGTATGCAGCAAACACTTACCTCTTTGTCCTGTAGTACTTGCTCCAGTTCAGTCTTTTTGTTAAAGACTCCTTCAGCATTCCACTGCATGAGCACAAGAGGTTTCTGCTTCACGTTTCGGCCAGTAGCTGTCCTTCGCCGTCCCCTGGCTCCACAGGGCGGCTTAGGGTGACCTCCAGTAGCTAAGGATGGGTTCCTTCGAGGTATGGAACACTGTACCTGCCTGGCGGGTCTTCACAGGTCCAGCACCATCTCGGTTTACTCTTTCTGTCATTGCGATTCATTTTGCGTTTATGCGTAGTACCGTGGTTTATTAGAATGCGCCGTGTGGCCCAGTACTTCCGGCTTCAGCATTCGAGGTTTCTGTTGGGGTTACCTCACCCTTAGGCTAGGACTTTTAAGGCGGTCCATATATTCGCCTGATGCACCCGTTGTGGGACACGTGGAGTATTTAATAGGAGTAGTTTTGCCATGTGCTATCCGGCCCCATTCCTGGTAGGTACACCGCCATATGGTCCGGGACTGCTTATTTGACTCACAGCTAACCCCCATATCTGAGGGCCGTTCCCCTATCCGCCACCTGAGGACCCGCTGTGTAGAGGATGGTCGCCCCACTACTGAATTGGAAGCAGCATGGACCCAGGCACATTTATAATTGGAGGGTGGGATTTTAACATTGTTCTTGATATGAATATAGACAAGAAACATGGAAGGATTGATGCACATAAACAAGTAGTGCGAAACTTCATAATAATTATAAGATAAAACAATGACATGTCGGACATTTGGCGTACTATGAATCCTGAATTAAAACAATTCACCTGGCATTCTAATCTTAAACCTCCAATATTCTGTAGACTGGATTACTTCTTAATATTATCTAACCTTTCACACAAAGTAAAAACATGTACTATTACTACCGGTATAAAATCAGACCATTCCTTGATTTATCTAACTCTATAGATTTGACAAAACCAAACCCGAGGCCCGAGCTACTTCAAATTGAACAATACTGTGATAACAAATAAATAAATCATATCCATGTTACTCTAGTATCACTGTGAATGGTAATGACTACCATTCCTTGTTTGGTCCACAATCCATGCTACTCTAGTATCATGCTGAAGGGTAATGACTACAAATCCTTGTTTGGTCCACAATCCATGCTACTCTAGTATCATGCTGAAGGGTAATGACTACCAATCCTTGTTTGGTCCACAATCCATGCTACTCTAGTATCATTCTGAAGGGTAATGACTACCAATCCTTGTTTGGTCCACAATTGTATGATGAGTACAGATGGTTTTGTGCAAAGTCTATTTAAATAACATCTGGCTTCACTCCCCAAGCAAGTTGGAGCTGTTCATTTTCAAATATATGTTGTTCTATTAAGCAAGGATACAATATTAATTGAACATACATGTATATATGCTGTCTCTGAATAACCTTGTTTTGGTCGGTAGGTGATCGCGAATATAATTATAAACTGTTCCGTAATACAACATCACGATTGCTGCAATTTGATGTAAGTACGGTAGAGTGAGTTCTCTTCAAACATTCATGATCTAGACTTTGAGCAAGCTATTAGTGCTGCAATCTGATGTACCTGTAAATACAGTAGAGTGAGTTCTCTTCAAACATTCATGGTCTAGACATGAAGCAAGCTATTAGTGCTGCAATCTGATGTACATGTAAGTACAGTAGAGTGAGTTCTCTTCAAACATTCATGATCTAGACCTGAAGCAAGCTATTAGTGCTGTAATCTGATGTAAGTACAGTAGAGTGAGTTCTCTTCAAACATTCAGGATCTAGACCTGGAACACGCTATTAGTGTTGCAATCAGATGTGAGTACAGTAGAGTGAGTTCTCTTCAAACATTCATGATCTAGACCTGAAGCAAGCTATTAGTGCTGTAATCTGATGTAAGTACAGTAGAGTGAGTTCTCTTCAAACATTCATGATCTAGACCTGGAACACGCTATTAGTGCTGCAATCAGATGTAGGTACAGTAGAGTGAGTTATCTTCAAACATTCATGATCTAGACCTGGAACAGGCTATTAGTACTGCAATCTGATGTAAGTACAGTAGAGTGAGTTATCTTCAAACATTCATGATCTAGACCTGAAGCAAGCTATTAGTACTGCAATCTGATGTAAGTAGAGTAGAGTGAGTTATCTTCAAACATTCATGATCTAGACATGGAGTAAGCTATTAGTGCTGTAATCTGATGTACCTGTAAGTACAGTAGAGTGAGTTCTCTTCAAACATTCATGAAATAGACCTGGAACAAGCTATTAGTGCTGCAATCTGATGTACCTGTAAGTACAGTAGAGTGAGTTCTCTTCAAACATTCATGATCTAGACCCGAAGCAAGCTATTAGTGCTGCAATCTGATGTACCTGTAAGTACAGTATAGTGAGTTCTCTCCAAACATTCATGATCTAGACCTGGAACACGCTATTAGTGCTGTAATCTGATGTACCTGTAAGTACAGTAGAGTGAGTTCTCTTCAAACATTCATGATCTAGACCTGAAGCAAGCTATTAGTGCTACAATATGTTGTACCTGTAAGTACAGTAGAGTGAGTTCTCTTCAAACATTCATAATCTAGACCTGAAGCAAGCTATTGGTTTTGCAATCTGATGTACCTGTAAGTACAGTAGAGTGAGATATCTTCAAACATTCATGATCTAGACCTGGAACAGGCTATTAGTGCTGCAATCTGATGTAAGTAGAGTAGGGTGAGTTATCTTCAAACATTCATGATCTAGACATGGAGTAAGCTATTAGTGCTGTAATCTGATGTACCTGTAAGTACAGTAGAGTGAGTTCTCTTCAAACATTCATGATCTAGACCTGAAGCAAGCTATTAGTGCTGCAATCTGATGTACCTGTAAGTACAGTAGAGTGAGTTCTCTTCAAACATTCATGATCTAGACCTGGACCCCGTTTTATCAACAACGTCGGTCGCAAGTCGGTCTTATCTTAAGACCGCTATTTGCGATGTTTCCTGCGACAATCGTACGACCGTTTTATCAACACGGTCGTAAGTCTTCGGTCGCAGCTACGATTTTCTTTCATCGTACGACCTTAAAAACAGTGACACAGTCCGAAATGTAAACTTCCGGTGCACACATCTTCGCGCGCAAATGTCAACATCGGACATGTTTAAAACACGGCGCCCCTGTATATATTATTCATAACTTCTTTATTTCTTGGAATATGTTAATATTTCTTATATCGAATTACGCACAGGCCTCTCCAGACATGCAATATATATTAAATCCAATATGACGTAGTTGGTCAAATCCGTAGAAGAGATTTTTTAACACGCCGGTATTGGAAAGGAAAACACGGCCCCACTAAATCTTCCGTGTTACTGTGAATGTATAATCTATTTCAGTATAACTGGTATGATTCCATCGTGCAACAATATTTTAAATCTGATACGTTGTTTTCATATATTGAATTGTTAAACATTTCAGACTTTTTATTATACTTTAAATAACTTATACATCGTTATTGCGTAAATGCAAAACAGTGCTGCCACCCCAAAACGTCTTTGCTAATAGGATTATGTTGTTAAATATTATTTCATTTTCAAGGGTATGTTCCAGATTTGTGTCTGTAAATAATGTTGAGGCAATTGAATAGGGCCTACGGTATTTACATGTTACCACAATATCTAGTGATGTAAATACTGAATAGACTCCATTCATTAATACACACTTTTGTATCAGAATGTCTTTTTATAACGGCGATTCTAGCATATATAATATACAAATGTACAAGCTGTCATAGACTGGTCATACATTAGTCGTATATATCTGTGTGATGAGATTAATGGATAAAGTACAGACGGGTCAATAGTTCAGTGGTGAACACATTGGTCTGTAGATCCACGGTTCGATCATCAGTCTTTATGTCCGTGAATAACACCGTTCACGTAAAAAAACCAGATACTATTCTGGCATGGGTCTCTTGTTTGTTTTCGGGGTTTAATGTATCACCAACAGCTCAAGTAATATGGTGACTTTCCAGCTATTATTGGTGGAGGAAGATCCTGGGCGCCCCTCCATACAAGTGTGAAAGGTCACCTGCCTGGGTAGAACCACAAACATTCCGAATAGTTTCCTTGCACGAAATAATCCGACACCCCTGGTGAGAGTCTAAACATCAGCTGTGAGAGGCAAGTGATTCGAAGTCAACAAAATTAACCAATCGACCACATACTCTGTCTCTGTCTCTATCACTGCAATATCCTCAAAAATCTAAAATGACTAATCTCTTGAAGAGGCGTCGCTCATATGGGCAACCGGTAGCGACGATAATTAAGCTCAAAAACACAATAGATCAAAGACGATGATAAATGGTCGCTTTAACTACCAAATTGTTGTCAAGTTAACTTGGTCGGTAAGTTATATTGAAACTAATTATAACCAGCACAATCATGGATGTTAGGAAGTAGAAATAAAACAACGAAACTATTCTAAATTTCATTATTTATAATGTCACTGCAAATATACCCCAATATAATTTTATAATACATATAGAGATACATATTGACACTTGTAACATTACTGATAATATGGGTATTGCAGTTTTAATCCTCGCATATATGGAATAGAATTATCATAGAATTGCCAAGATGAATTGGTTTAAACAATAGTTATTGCAAACCATAAAACACATAACAACATACATAATGAAAAGGATTAAGTAGGAAGCTAAAAGTAACAATGCTTTGAATTTGTGGTACAAAGAATGTGTTTGTTGAAATGTTGGCAGCACGTACGTTTAAGGACTCGAGCAAAGTCATTTATTACGTCACATATTGTTGTCTAAGTACGATTTAGCCCATGGCACAGTTGCATCGTTTTCTATCATAAAAACACTTTTCAGCCAAAATAAAAAGAAAATGTGTTTGTTAAGTGAATGATCGAATAATACTTTACTCAAAAACATAGAAAGCTATTAATACCACTCGTGACTAGCTTCACACTTGGTAATAATGCTTTCAATGTTCATTTGGTGAACTATTATTCGATCATACACAGAAACAAACACATATCTCTTATAATTATATCGTAGGAACAAGAAAAAACAATAAAAAACTAGATCACATGGGCTTTTTACCCCGTTCGAGACCCCGCTATACCATATTAAAATCATAATCTTTCAGATGAGAATTTAAACAGGTCTTGTGCCGGTGCTTTACACAATGCAAATAAAAGAACCAGAGGAGACATCATTGCACTATCCTCCAAATCTAATATAACTAATCTCTTCAGTAGGTGTCGCTAAAATGGGCAACTGGTAACTATGATAAATAAACGTAAAACATTCACAGGTATTCATGTATTATGTATATCAACATATATATTGTATCGGGTTGCTTTGTGTAATGTTACAGCTTCTGTTACAGTGTAGTGGGGAGTATATTGAAGCAGTTACATTTTCACACCAAAGTCTGTCTGTCACACCCTATGCAATCTGATACAACAAATTATATTTACTGTGAATCTATTTTCGTTTTTTGTTGAATCAACATTTCTGATTTCATAGTAAAAGAAGATTTGTTGCACAAGATATAGATTGAAGATCTGTAGTGAACACAGTATGATAGACAATCTTGTTTGTACACAGGCTTCAATATCATATAATTACCAGGGTGTTTTCATGCACATCTAATTTTGCTTGTTTGGCATACATACTTTACTATTGTGTATGCGCCAAGTGTAGGCAGCATTTCTCTGAGCTCCATTTGATTTGAATAATTTCATCAGAAATACTGTGTGTAGAAATTTGAAAATTGACATAGACATAAGTAGTATATAACTACCGTCAGCTTCACTTCTTACCTATTCCCTATTCCTCTCTCGTGACGTCATTATCCTATAACTGGGTGACCTTTAAGGTGTCGAGTGTCACCTTTGGGGTCAACGCACGAATGGGTGCGGGTATGTGTAGGTTCCATCAGGAATGAGGCCTCGAGAGCGATTAATCTAACGTTGTAAGAATTTGTTTCGCAATCGAGCTAAAATAGATTTGTATAAACTAATCCAATGTCTTGAGGGAAATGTTGAAACATTATGAAATAAAAGTTGTTTCTGTGTTTCAATTATAACTCAATCACCATAAGCAAGTACATTCTAACTTCTAAGCAGACCACAGTACTCATACCCCTTTTTATTTTTTTGTTGGTTTCTTTTTAATTGTTTGTTTCTTTAAGAATGCGAGTAAATACCAGTTTTTAACCGACGATTTCTCTCTCTATCCTATTGTCCCTTTCATTCCATCTTTCCTTTTTTCAAAATTCTCTTCCCAATAACATTTTCAAAGTAAGTTTTTTGTTGTTGCTATAAGCTTTAGTAAGGTTAGTTGCCTTTTTATAATATATATATATGTCAAATCTTGAAATCAGAAATGAATAATTGCAGTTCAGATGGCATAACGTATGTAGCCATAGCTTTCGAAAGCTACATTGTATAAGTTATGATTTTGAACCTACTTTTCATATATAAGCTAGGTTTCATTCACCTTTAAATGGGCTATTGTGTCATACTTTCAGCATTGTGGTTACTATTATCATAAAGGCTAATCCTATTTTTGGTAACTAGTGGTAAACATACTTTTCAGTACTTAAAAACCATACAATAACTCTTGTAGTAAAACCTAAAGTGAATCTTTACCTATCTTCACAATAACTTTACTACTTTACATTTGAACATAAGGTAATGTTCATTTAGTTAAAGCTTCCATATTATTGTATGTACTAGTATTCACTATTATAAAATAGGCAACATGAATAGTTCATTGGATTGATTTTTTCTATTATCACATGTAACCCAATATTTTGCGCCCATAAGTTCTTGCTTAAATGTACTTAATCCTTATCAATGTATATGAACTTTGACTATCTTTATGTCTGACCTTTTTTTAAGCGACGGTCATAACCGTATACTGTAGATCTATATTTTAAAACAGGTAAAACATATAGTATACAAACCGAATTTGAAACATAATGATCATCCCTGAAATCTTACTTCTAAGTATATTTTTGAATATCTTACTGGTACCAACATTTATAACTTTTATACATTTATAGCCTTATGCTTAGAATCAATCCCCATGTTCCTTTGGTATAAAGATATTGGAAAATCATTATTAAATCATATCTGTTATAATAGCTCCTAATTCTTGTTGATTTTTGATGGGGACATAATTAAAATACTCTCAGATTTACAAAAGATTTGTCTATTAAAAAACTTTGCAAACTTCTAGCCACAAATCACTTAAACTTTCTCAATCTTTCTCTTAAAACCATAAATACTCCGTCATATTATAATATTCATATCAATATATAGGCAATTACGCATACACTGTAAACGGTTAAATAACCCATGCTATACTCTCCATGAAGCTTTATTAACTAGGAAACTAGATATTATATCTTACAATTTGGGGACTATATACTACCGATACCATCTGTGTGGTTATTTAACCTGTAACATGCTCACTAACAACACAGTAATAGTATGTTTTATTTGCAATATGCGTTTTATTGTAAGGTACAATGGGGGATGGCTCCCCGATCCCCTTGATACCTATGACGGGGAAAATAAATAAAAAATTACAAAAAAAAGAGAGTACATTCTAACTTAAAACTAACCGCAGAATGAATGAATTTTACACCGCACATTCGTTATCTAGATAAGAGATCAAATATCATTAACGAGTGTACTACATGACATTGTGATTTCAATGAATTACCTGGGCAACGAAATATCTCTAAACGCTTTATCTAATAAAAGATGTGTTTAAATAGCCAAGATTAATATTTGTTTTGGACATTTCAACTGTTCAACAATGCACGTCACAGCTTATGTATTTGCATGTCTCTCCATTACCTCATGTTGACATGTTAAATTGTAGACTGGTTCACTGATTGTATGGCTATATGTCCGTCCGTACGCCCGCACGCCCGTCAGCCGGCCCGGCAGCCGTTCGTCCAATCGCCCTCTCCCACAACCCGCCCAAATCCAGCCCACCCGTTCCGACAACCGTCCCTCCATCCGTCTTCCTGTCTGTGCACCTTCATAATACGAGCACGTCTATATACCGACTAACTACATATCATCACTGATGGTCACGGGTTCGAGCCCCGCTCAGACCGTGTCTCATTTATATGAAAAAGTTGGCAGTTTCTTACGGAGGTTGGTGCACCCAAGTACTGGTTAACCGCTGGAGCCTGCCCAGGAAAGGTGTTGTTAAGTAAACTGCCCGCCGGCGATATAGCCCAAAATGGTGCTGATGCAGGCGTAAAACCCGAAATATAAAATATATATATAATTTAGTTTAATGCGTGTCATTTATATATTAATTCATGTATATATCACAGCAAAGTGGAAATATAGTGCGTGGAATATATCCAATTTCTTGAGATACATGTATGAATTACAATCAAACTTTATATTGCAAAATATTTATATATTCAAAACGTTATATTCCGTATATCTTGAATAAATACCGGAATATATCAGTAGTACAATGGTTAACACGCTAGAGGACTCGTTCAGCAACAAGTCGAGACATGTGTTGGTGCGCATGCGCGTTTGCCTATCTTCTCAACGTTCATCCTCAATGCTATTCCGCCCCCTCATCAGTACTCCAACGTACCTCATATGAGCTGAATGAGCTCATATATGCGGTATATACATGTATTTACTATACTCTTGTACGTACGCTAGTGACAAACCATAGTTTATAGACCCGCGTTGCCGGTGTAAATAGGGCAACCTCACGTATACTAGTATGAACGAATATCTTCCCATATATAAATCGTACGTCGTTACGCTGATGCAAAGACTGAAGGTCCGATATAATCTTGATTAGGAGGAGTTGTTCGTTGGTTCGTGCCTCATTATTACTCCTTCGTTGCGCCAAACACGCTCGTTGAGTACAATGTATAGGGTGTACTCTTACAGCAAGACTACTATTGATCCACCATTCTGAACACAACCGACTATGAGGAGTAAATATGCTTTATTGAGGAGTTGAAAAGAGTAAGCGAGGAGTTAAAACGAAGACAATAAGCGTGTGTATGGTCATTATATAGGTTGCTTTATGTATAATTATGTACACACCTATCGTCCGTTCAAACTCAACACCTCCCGTACATTTAGTAGACAATAACTCGAGTTTACAAGTACATGTAGCATATTTTTAAGTTTGTTTAATCGTACACATTATTATAGCATATGGAAAACACGCACAGATAGTTCCGGTCAACGTTATTAATCATAGCATTTAGCACAAATTGTGAACAGTTTGTTAATTTTTAACATGTCTTGTATTTTGACCGATGATTACTATTTTCGGACGGTTTTTCATCCTGTCCATTTCGCTCTGTGCCCACCTCTCTGCCTGCTGCACCGGCGTTAACCTAGTGTCGGTCTCTATGTCTGCTCCTCCACCTGCCTGCGTATGATCCGAATGTATGTCAGTGTCCGTATTTTTACATTCGCTCGCGGGTATTTCCGAAAGTTCGAATCGTTTCAGAACGGTTTCGAACAAGTACTTTCTCTGATTAGTGGCATATTTCCACGCCTCCTCTTTATCGTAGCCATCGATTATCTTTAGATCCGCTGCAGTTTTCTTAATCGCAGTATAAACTGGATCACGTAGGATGCCATGCACCCATTCCACTTTTAACATGAAATCTTCAACCAATTTCTTCCTATACTTGGATCTCATATTCCGGAATACCGTCCGCCTAGCAACGTTCTCCGTAGCACCCTGTGCCCGCATGTAATCTTTCACATTCTCCTCAAATTCCGATTGAATCTTCGTCATTACTGGAATCTTCGCCACTCGCGTCATCGGAGTTTGACATATCCACATCATCGATCGTACCCAATATATCCTTCTCGTATTCATTCTCGTCATCGACATGAAGCGTTCGTTTATGGCGAAGCATATTGTCTTTTCGCATGAATCGTTTCGAGCATATATCGCAACTGTACATGTTGAGGTCTCGCTAAAGAATGAGTAGTGAGGAGGAGTGATACTACTTTATGTATAGCGTTCTTCAAAGCCGCGCGATATAAGCAAAGGTGATAAGCAGTGATGTCATACATTTACACAGGCAGACAACCCGAAATCACAGTAGTTGTCTGAAAACGAAAGTAGCGTGAATATCGAAACTGATGTTCATCCTATTGTCAACCTATAATAGACAAAGCGGAAACGTACGTAACGCTATCTTACCGGAACCGGATATACAGCCGTCTCACCCGACCCGGACTCTCCAATACCTAATTCGACTCCCCATCACCTCATTGGACTCCTCATTACCTCATGTTGACTCGGCTTATGAGGCCATAACACGCATAAACGATGTGTGAAATAATGTTGTGCTTTACTGGGAATTTAAACTTTTAAAAAGTGTATTGGAAACACAATAGTGGCTCCAGTTGAATGCACTTGGACTTCAGCAATGCCGAGTGAACACATATCACAGATAAGGCAGTTCGACAGGTATGACCTGTACAACATTGACAAGCTGGCTTCAGGCAGACCTGATCCTATAGTGTTGGCCAGATTAAAACAGTTAGGTATTTTGAAGTACACACTGTACAGAGGTACAATAGGAGGATCGGCTGCAAGTATGTATGGGACACTAATCAGGGAGTTAATGTAAACAACCTACGAACACTACCTGAATCCATTGCTACTATTGTACAACCTAGATGTAATCAACATGCACCAACCTCAGTATTCACTGAAGGTAAACACAAATACCCCAAGAGTAACATCAAAAACATTGTAAAAGTGAAATGTGAACCCCTACATGTTGTAATAGGGAAGACAAACTTACAAATATGCTGTATTAATCCAAGATCTGTCAAAAACAAGACCATTGCGTTGTGTGACTACATACTTTCAAATGAGTTTGACGTTGTGGCTATAACTGAAACATGGTTGGGTAGTGCCGTGGATAAAGCGTGTATCGGCGAGCTGGTACCAAGTGGATACCAAATGAAACATGTACCTCGATGTGGCAAGAGGCGTGGCGGTGGTGTCGCACTCATATACAAGACAGCTATAAAGATCAGTATTCTTGCATCTAGTCGTGACAATGAATTTTCTCAAACTTCGAATATATGGATTGTAACCTAGATATCAAAGGGTTCTCACTACAGCTGACAGTTATATATAGACCACCACCATCAAAGGAAAATGGTCTGAACACAAATGCCTTTCTTGAACAGGAATGGCCAACATTTCTATCCAAATACGCGACAACTGACAAGGACGTCATCATTGTCGGGGATCTGAATTTTCACCTTGACATACCCACTGACCGGGATGCCTCAACATTCACCAGTGTCCTCGAGTCATGTGGTATGCAGCAACATGTGCGTGAACCAACTCATGTCCATGGTCACACACTGGATGTGGTCATCACCAGGGATACGAACAGCATTGTATCCTTTATAGAGGTGGTCGATCCTGGTCTCTCTGATAATACTGGAAAGGTGTCACGTGACCATTTTGCCATGACATTCAATGCCCGTGCAGCAAATCCAGCTCCAGTTCGGAAAACCGTTTCGTTCCGAAAATTGCGTGCCATAGACGTGGATTCGTTTAAGAAAGACATAGTTGCATCGGACGTTCTCAGTGCAAACATTCATTCCACAGATATTGATGAGCTTGCTAATGCATTCACAAGCGGACTTGGTTCACTCGTCGATAAGCATGCACCGATGCGGACAAAGTCAATTGTTCTAAGGCCTTCTTGCAAGTGGTATACTGAAGAACTACATGAGGCAAAACACTTAAAACGCAAGTTAGAACGCAAATGGCAGAACTCAAAGATGACAATTGATCATGAAATATACAGGAACCAGTGTGCTATTGTGAATAAGCTACTAAAACATGCTAGAATTGACTATTATTCAGACCAAGTTGAGTCATGTGGTCATGATCAGAAAAACATGTTTAAGATAACCAAAAATCTGCTAGGTAGTACTGACGAAGTTACTCTACCTACCAACAAGTCTTCAACAGAACTAGCCCAGGACTTCAGCGACTTCTTCATCAATAAAATTGAAGACATCAGAACAGGAATAAGCTCCCAGCCATAATCAGACTCACATTCAGGGAATATAGAACCTGACCAACCCACAGCAGTAACCTGTTTAGAGACCTTTACCACAGCTTCAGAGGAAGAAGTAAAACGGATTATACAGAGGTCGCCAAACAAATCCTGCGAAATAGACCCAATACCGACTTGGCTGCTGAAGTTGTGCCTAGACGAACTGCTACCCATATTGACAAAAATCAGCATATGTTCCAACCTTCCATTTGTTTCTAAGGTTCTCGAGAAAGTAGTTGATGTGCGCTTAGAGCAACATTTGACAACTAACAACCTTCACGAAGAACACCAGTCTGCATACCGTAAATTTCACTCTACAGAAACTGCACTACTTAAAGTACAGAACGATGTTCTCCAATCACTGGACCAAAACAATGTCACTATATTGGTACTACTGGACCTGTCTGCAGCGTTCGACACAATAGACCACCAAACGCTTCTTCATCGCCTAGAACACCACTTTGGGGTAACAGGAAAACCCATTACATGGATGGCATCATACTTGAATGACCGCTACCAAACTGTGTGTATTGGCGGTGAACTATCAGAACCAGTCTTGATGCAATATAGTGTTCCACAAGGCTCTGTGCTAGGGCCCAAAAACTACACTATGTATACAAAGCCAGTTGGAGCAATATGTCGTAACCATGGGCTGAATCACCATTTCTATGCAGAAGACTCCCAATTGTACCTATCGTTTAAACCCACTGATTGTGCGACAGTGTGCGAGGCCCTACGACGTATCGAGAACTGTCTCAACGACGTTGTGGCGTGGATGCACAGAAACATGCTCAAGCTCAACGCAGATAACACGGAAGTGATACTTTTCTCATCCAATGACAACTCTAAGTTTACTACTGATGTATCCATAAACGTAGGAGGTGCAAATATAAAACCCTCAAACTGTGTAAGAAACCTCGGAGCGTGGGTCGACGCAAAGATGAGCATGGAGCAACATGTCAACTCCGTTTGCCGGTCCTGCTATGGGCAGCTTAGACAAATAGGCCATATTAGACAGTATTTAACCATCGATGCCACCAAATCACTTGTGAATGCATTAGTTACCTCACGCTTAGATTATTGCAACTCTCTTCTGCATGGTGTGCCAAAGGCAATACTGAACAAGTTACAACACGTCCAGAAAACTGCAGCCCGCCTTATCACCAGGACCTCTCGCCACAGCCACATTACTACAGTCTTGAAGCAACTACATTGGCTGCCTGTGCAATACAGACCAATACAGACCTATTTCATTAATAAGCTGTGTTGGCAAGGTTATGGAAAGGGTTGGTTTCAAACATATGCACAATTACCTAAATGCCAACAACTTGATTTACAAATTACAATCAGGATTTTTAACGGGACATTCAACAGTTTTCCAGTTAATCGATATTTACAACCAAATATGCAAAGCCTTCGATGAACGAAAAGCTACATGCATGGTCTTCTGTGATATATCCAATGCATTCGACAGAGTATGGCACAAAGGCTTAACTTACAAATTAACACAATATGGAATTAATGAAAATTTACTACAATGGATAAATCACTATTTGTCGCAAAGATCTCAAAAAGTTTTTGTTGGACAGACATTCTCTAATACCAGAAACATTAATGCAGGAGTACCACAAGGCTCTGTACTTGGACCACTTTTATTTCTTATTTATGTTAACGATATCGCCGACAACTTAATTAGCACCACGAGACTCTTTGCAGACGATAGTTCACTAGCAGTTTCGTCTAACGTTGCTCACGAAATTGAAACAAATCTGAATCATGATTTGGATAAGATTTCCAGATGGTCCAAACAATGGCTTGTAACGTTTAACCAGTTAAAAACTGAAGTTATGTTCTTTTCATTCTGCAATATTACTTGTCCGTCACTTACCTTTGATAATAGTATTTTAGATTGTGTAGACAATCACAAGCACCTAGGATTAACCTTATCTAGTGACGGTAGTTTGCATCAGCATATTAATAACATAATACAATCAGCATCAAAGGTACTGAACGTTTCAGTAGTGTTCATCATGCGCGTATCCGTAATGTATGTAGCAACTTAAACGCTCATTTACATACCAATTTCTTAAGAGATAGTCCAAATTGTGTTTGTGGTCATGGCATTGAAGACCCTGAACATTACTTCTTTAGATGTAAAAATTACAGAAATGAACATATACAACTGTTTAGAAAAACTCATGAATTTCATCCGCTAAACACAACAAAATTACTATATGGAATAGAACAGTTATCAGACCAACAGAACACTCAATTATTCAAAGATATTCAAAAGTATATAAAAACAACGCGGCGGTTTGTGTAATATATATGTATAGTTAATTGTCCTGTTCTTGGCACAATGCTCACGTATGTCATGCGCGTACTTCATTAGAGTATTTTCTTAAACTGAAAATCTGAATTAGTGTGGTGGTGGCGGAGGGAACATTTATTTTTTTACTTTTTCATTATTTCTATCTCATTTTACTATCCTTTTTCTTTCTTCTATATTGTATGTGTCTGTGTGTGTGCTTACTTACCTTTCGTATGTTACTTTTCGTGTTTCTTTGTTGTTTTGTACTTCTTCTATTTCTCATAGACGCATATTCTATACTACATATCAAATTATTGCTTTCCAACATTGGTTTTCATCCGAAATTTTGACATAATGGGAAGGGCTGTTAATAATGTTGTTATAACTTGTAGCCCCACCCATTTGCTTTTATTACATTTAATCGTTAACTAGTGCAGTGTACTAATTTGTGTTATATCAGTATTACATAGATTTGTTGTTGTTGCATGCATGTATAAATGTAACTAGAAGATAAAAGCAATAAAATATTATTAAATTAAATACAGGGTTCAGTTTAAAATGCTGGTCACAGTATACAAAGCTTTGCATGGTGAATCACCTGTATACATCCAAAATCTACTTCATGTGTATGTACCCACACGAAACTTGCGGTCGCAGAACAATGCTACTACACTCGTGGTGCCAAGAGGCCGCAACGTCATGTACGGTGACAGAAGCTTTGCTACTGCTGCACCAAGACTATGGAATGCTCTCCCGGCAGGAATCAGAGAGTCTAGATCAGTATCTAGTTTTAAGACATCACTTAAAACACACATTTTCTTACAAATACACGGACAATAAACTGGTGTGCATATAGAAGTGTTTTGACAACTTCAACATTAAGAATGTTTGAGGTAGTTTTATCTTGTGCTTATTTATATTGTTTTAACAAACACTCCTTAAATCTTTTAACATATATATCTGGTATACATATTCTTTAACTGCATATCTTAGTCTTATGGCGTATGCCTTTTAGTTCTTGCTTTGAAGTCCACCCACGCTTTCCCTCTTCTGCCATGGGGACAGGGGCCTCTGGCATTTGATTTTAAACCTCATTGACTAAATTAGTTAGGATACATTTTTACATTACTTTAAGTTATACTATTGTTTTATTACATGTTTTACTGTTTTTACTTGCAGACTCTTATTGTAAAGCACCTTTGAACGTATCTGATATGAAAAGGGTGCTATATAAATGTGGTATAATAATAATAATACATATATATATATATATTGTTTGCTTTATTTGTGGAAACCTTAAATCACATAAATTAAGACCGGAAATTTCTTTCATAAACTGTGCCGCTTGTCAAAATGAAATCTTAATAATCTATAACAGAAAAATACCAAACAGTATGCATTTGTATCACTGGATAGTTGCTCAGTTTTCATCAGTTTTCAAGATTTCTAAACTGTAAATATGACAGCTAAGATTAGTGTCCTTAAATCAAGTGGTGTTGACAGAGGCATGAACTGATCTGTTGAAATAGTGTTGTCCACTCTTGATTTTCTTGGCCATGCTATCACACAATCATAGATCAATAGACCATCAACTGAGCCAACTGTATTCCGTATAATATGGCACTTCCGATAAAAATCCTGCTTTACATCAATTAAAGCCATATCATCAGGGAATCTGCAAGAAATAACATATAAAATCTCTATTACCATCAAACTTCTACATTTCTATCTGTTAAATTTGAACACTGGAATGATTGTCAACACAATTTGGACATGCATCATTAATATTAAGCATTTGTGAGGGTGGACCTGACAGACATTAATTTTTAATTCACACTTCCACTAAGCTTCAACAACAACCATCCACTTCCACTAAGCTTCAACAACAATTATCCACTTCCACTAAGCTTCAACCACAACGGTTCACTTCCACTAAGCTTCAACCACAACGGTCCACTTCCACTAAGCTTCAACAACAACGGTCCATTTCCACTAAGCTTCAAGAACAACCGCCCACTTCCACTAAGCTTCAACCACAACGGTACACTTCCACTAAGCTTCACCACAACCGTCCACTTCCACTAAGCTTCAACCACAACCGTCCACTTCCACTAAGCTTCAACCACAACGGTCCACTTCCATTAAGCTTCAATAACAACCGTCCACTTCCACTAAGCTTCAACCACAATGGTCCACTTCCACTAAGCTTCAACCAAAACCGTCCACTGCCACTAAGCTTCAACCACAACCGTCCACTTCCACTAAGCTTCAAACACAACCGTCCACTTCAACTAAGCTTCAATAACAACCGTCCACTTCCACTAAGCTTTAACCACAACGGTCCAATTCCACTAAGCTTCAACCACAACCGTCCACTGCCACTAAGCTTCAACCACAACCGTCCACTTCCACTAAGCTTCATCCACAACGGTCCACTTCCACTAAGCTTCAACCACAACCGTCCATTTCCACTAAGCTTCAACAACAACCATCCACATCCACTAAGCTTCAACCACAACGATCCACTTCCACTAAGCTTCAACAACAACCGCCCACTTCCACTAAGCTTCAACCACAACGGCCCACTTCCACTAAGCTTCAACAACAACCGTCCACTTCCACCTAAGCTTCAACCACAACGGTCCACTTCCACTAAGCTTCAACCACAACGGTCCACTTCCATTAAGCTTCAACCACAACCGTCCACTGCCACTAAGTTTCTACCACAACCGTCCATTGTCACTACGTTTTCTATTTCTCCATAATTACTGCAATAAATCCCATTATGTTTTGATAGTTATACATTTAACGTCGCACCAACAACTTAGGTCATATTGCAACTCTCCAGCATTTGTTGGGGCGGAACATCCCGGATGCCACTCCGAGCAGTATTTCAGGCAAGGACGGGTACACGGATAAAACCACCGACCTACCACAAACCAGCTGAAAATGTAAACCTAATAATTTGATGATATGCTTTCAGAAGTTTTAACTCCTCTTCTGGCTATAAATTGTGGTATAGGTCAAAGCTGCTGCCATCTCTTTAATAATTCGCCCTATTTCCGGACAACCAGTTTTCGAATTTGTTTGAAAATTAGACCATCGCTGTCAGTAGCAAGTACTTGGAGTATATGGTAGACGGTAACACTGTTAAATACAAAAATACACACAGCACACAGATCTGTAAATGTAACAGAGATCTGTAGCACACAGATCTGTATATTCAACAGATATTTGTAACACACAGAACTGTATATGTATATATATTTCGGGATTTACGCCTGCATCAAGCACCATTTCGGGCTATATCGCCGGCAGGCAGTTTACCTAACAACACCTTTCCTGGGCAGGATCCAGCGGTTAACCAGTACTTGGGTGCACCAACCACCGTAAGAAAGTGCCAACTGTTCATATCAATGAGACACGGCCTGAGCGGGGCTCGAAATCGTGACCATCAGTGATGATAGGTTACAGTGGTATGCAAGTCAGCGACCTTAACCACTCGACCACGTAGGCGGACATCTGTATATGTAACATATATCTGTAGTCCACAGATCTGTATATGTAACAGATATCTGTAGTACACAGATCTGTATATGTAACACATATCTGTAGTACACAGATATGTATATGTAACAGATATCTGTAGTACACAGATCTGAATATGTAACAGATATCAGTAGCACACATATCTGTATATGTAACAGATATCTGTAGTACACAGATCTGTTTATGTAACACATATTTGTAGTACACAGATATGTATATGTAACACATATTTGTAGTACACAGATCTGAATATGTAACAGATATCAGTAGCACACAGATATGTATATGAAACAGATATCTGCAGTCCACAGATATGTATATGTAACAGATATCTGTAGTCCACAGATATGTATATGAAACAGATATCTACAGTCCACTGATCCATATATGTAACAGATATCTGTAGTCCACAGATCCGTATATGTAACAAATATCTGCAGTCCACAGATGTGTATATGTAACATATATCTGTAGTCCACAGATCTGTATATGTAACAGATATCTGCAGTCCACAGAAATGTACATGTATATGTAACAGATATATGTAGTCCACAGATTTGTATATGTAACAGATATCTGTAGTCCACAGATATGTATATGTAACAGATATCTGTAGTTCACATATCTGTATATGTAACAGATATCTGTAGTACACAGATCTGTATATGGAAAAAAATCGCTGCAGGCAAAAAAAAGATGTGTAAATGTAACATATATCTGTAGTCCACAGATCTGTATATGTAACAGATATCTGCAGTCCACAGAAATGTACATGTATATGTAACAGATATCTGCAATCCACATATCTGTATATGTAATAGATATATGTAGTCCACAGATCTGTATATGTAACAGATATCTGTAGTACGCAGATCTGTATATGTAACATATATCTGCAATCCACAGATATGTATACGTAACAGATATATGTAGTCCACAGATTTGTATATGTAACAGATATCTGAAGTCCACATATCTGTATATGTAACAGATATATGTAGTCCACAGATATATATATGTAACAGATAGCTGTAGATCACAGATCTGTATATGTAACAGATATCTGCAGTTCACAGATCTGTTTGTAAAACAGATATTTGAAGTACACAGATATGCCCAATTAAATAATAATTTACACAGAATGAATCAGATTTCATTATATAAAGCGAATCTGGACATAGGATATAGGCAGAAACAAGCTTCGTAATTACTGTCAATTTAAGTCTCTATACGATGCATATGAAACAGAAAAAATGGAAAATTATTATACCGCTAAAACATAGATCTGCATAATTATAATAGTAAATGTTATCAACTAAGATGTTGCGTGCCACCTTTATGTATGTACACTATCCAAGTGAATTAGAAATATAAGACATGTCATAAATGCCAATTCCAATACATGCTAGAAGATGAGCTTCGTGATATTCTGAAAACAATTTAGATAATGATTTGAGAGAACAATTATTATCAAAATTAACAAATTGCAAAATTCAGAGTTGGTATTATGTCTAACACTGATAAGTTTAAATATCTGTTCACCAATTCTGTAGACAATAAGTGTGATGATAACAATCACTGTCAAAAACATGTTTTAATATTTTACAACGACGTGTAAGAATGGTGATCTATATGTAAATAATGCCTTAAAGTCAAATGATTTAACTCTAACGGAAGCTTGCTATGAAGTCAATTCATATCAGACTAAAACTTAAAGAATGGCTGTTAAATCCTGTTTTAATAGTTTACAACGACGTGCAAGAATGGTGAAGTATGTGTAAATAATACCTTAAATTCAAATGTTTTAACTCTGAAGAAAGCTTGCTATGAAGTCAATTCATATCAGACTAAAACCTAATGGTTTTCTTACGATGTTTGAGTCCACATTCTGTCATTACAATTAGCGGCCATTTTTATATTATCTATTCATATTTCCAATTGGTAAACAAGTATTCTTTCTTAAATATATTATATGCAATAATGTGATGTAATGTTCTGTGATACTGATTACAGTCTCTTATGTTTCTGAATATAATTTCTTTAATGTTGTAATACAAATTAAATATAAAGTGCGTTGAAACTATGATGTACATTGATGAGACTGAAATAAAGATTACATAATAATACATACATTTACTGCACACGCATTTCGATGTGTAAAGGAATGGATGAGCACACTCACCTATAAATAGCTAGTCACATTATACATGTTTGTACACATTTCACAGGTATGTTCCATTGATAGCCGTCTTACAAAATTAGTACCTTAGTTGTAGTTCTGCGGTATGTCATACGCGTCCCTCTTCAAACTCTTGTCAACCATATGCCATACACAAGGTTGGCGGATCATATTCTGTAATCATGTGGTCGTTCTCGGGTATATATTAACATGTCCCTCTTTAAACTTTGATCAACCATCTGCCATACACACGGTTGGCGGATCATATTCCGTAATCATGTGGTCGTGCTCGGGTATATATTAACATGTCCCTCTTTAAACTTTGATCAACCATCTGCCATACACACGGTTGGCGGATCATATTCAGTAATCATGTGGTCGTTCTCCTAAATGTTTGAGCATGTGGTTATTCAAACTTTCAGACTGGCTAAAAGCCGTATGACATATTTCACACTCGTGTGGTCGGTCTCCTGTATGAATGAACATGTGCTTCTTCAAACTGCCAGACATGCTGAAAGCCTTATTACATATTTCACACTCGTGTGGTCGTTCTCAGGTATGAATGAACATGTGCTTCTTCAAATTTCCAGACAGGATAAAAGCCTTATTACATAGTTCACACTCATGTGGCCGTTCTCTGGTATGAATGCGCATGTGCTGCTTTAAAGTGCTAGACAGGCTAAAAGCCTTATTACATAGTTCACACTCATGTGGTCGTTCTCCGGTATGAATGCGCATGTGCTGCTTTAAAGTGCTAGACTGACTGAAAGCCTTATTACATATTTCACACTCATGTGGCCGTTCTCCACTATGAATCAACGTGTGCTTTTGCAAAGTGTTAGAACTAGTGCAAACCTTCCTACACAGTTCGCACTCAGTTGATGGTACTCGGGAATGACTGGTCATGTTTATATTCTCGGAGTTTAAGGTATGCCAATGTTCTCTGCACTGCACAATATGCACATAAATTGACAAAGGTCAGTTCTTACCCAGAATAACCTCCGTCAAATACCGAGTTCACAATCGGAATATAACGACCGGAGGTCTTTCATTATTAAAGCAGAGAATCTGTTGCTAATGTTTTCAAAACGTATACCCCAATCATTTTGAACTTTGAAAATGGATAATATGTACATGCCTCAGTCCGTATGTTCAATTTGCTAACACTAGTAATGTCTACAATCACAGCATTGCCGATATTAGGAGCTTCGTCGTTAAATGGTAATGCTGACAGATGAAGTCAAAGTTATAATTCACAGAGTTCGACATTGGAAGAAATTACAGCTGTCGATCATGCCTTCAGCTTCAACCACAACCGTCCACTGTCACTAAGCTTCAACGACAACCGTTCACTGCTACTAAGCTTCAACCACAACCGTCCACTGCCACTAGGTTTCAACCACAACCGTCCACTGCCACTATGCTTCAACCACAACCGTCCACTGCCACTAAGCTTCAACCACAACCGTCCACTGCCATTAAGCTTCAACCACAACATTCCACTGCCACTAAGCTTCAACCACAACCGTCCACTGCCACTAAGCTTCAACAACAACCGTCCACTGACACTAAGCTTCAACCACAACCGTCCACTGCCACTAAGCTTCAACCACAACTGTCAACTGACATTAAGCTTCAACCACAACATTACACTGCCACTAAACTTCAACCACAACCGTCCACTGCCACTAAGCTTCAACAACAACCGTCCACTGCCACTAAGTTCCAACCACAACGGTCCACTGCCTCTAAGCTTCAACCACAAACGTCCACTGACGCTAGAATTCAACAACAACCGTCGACTGCCACTAAGCTTCAACCACAACCATCCACTGCCACTAAGCTTCAACCACAACCGTCCACTGCCACTGAGCTTCAACCACAACCGTCCACTGCCACTAAGTTTCAACCACAACCGTCCACTGCCACTAAGCTTCAACCACAACCGTCCACTGCCATTAAGCTTCAACCACAACCGTCCACTGCCACTAAGCTTCAACCACAACCGTCCACTGCCACTAAGCTTCAACCACAACATTCCACTGCCACTAAGCTTCAACAACAACCGTCCACTGCCATTAAGCTTCAACCACAACCGTCCACTGCCACTAAGCTTCAACCACAACGGTCCACTGCCACTAAGCTTCAACCACAACCGTCCACTGACGCTAGGCTTCAACAACAACCGTCCACTGCCACTAAGCTTCAACAACAACCGTCAACTGCCACTAAGCTTCAACAACAACCGTCCACTTCCACTAAGCTTCAACCACAACCGTTCACTTCCACTAAGCTTTAAACACAACGGTCCACTTCCACTAAGCTTCAACCACAACCGTCCACTTCTACTAAGCTTCAACCACACCGTCCACTGCCACTAAGCTCCAACAACAACCATCCACTGCCACTAAACTTCAACAACAACCGTCCACTTCCACTAAGCTTCAACCACAACGTTCCACTTCCACTTAGCTTTATCAACAACCGTCCACTTCCACTAAGCTTCAACCACAACGGTCCACTTCCACTAAGCTTCAACCATAACCTCCACTGCCACTAGGCATCAACCACAACCGCCCACTTCCACTAAGCTTCAACAACAACCGTCCACTTCCACTAAGCTTCAACAACAAACATCCACTAAGCTTCAACCACAACGGTACACTTCCACTAAGCTTCAACAACAACCGTCCACTGCCACTAAGCTTCAACAACAACCGTCCACTTCCACTAAGCTTCAACCACAACGGTCCACTTCCACTAAGCTTCAACAACAACCGTCCACTTCCACTAAGCTTCAACAACAACCGTCCACTTCCACTAAGCTTCAACCACAACGGTCCACTTCCACTAAGCTTCAACAACAACCATCCACTTCCACTAAGCTTCAACAACAACCATCCACTTCCACTAAGCGTCAACCACAACGGTCCAATTCCACTAAGCTTGAACAACAACCATCAACGTCCACTAAGCTTCAACCACAACGGTCCACTTCCACTAAGCTTCAACAACAACCGTCCAATTCCACTAAGCTTCAACCACAACCGTCCACTGCCACTAAGCTTCAACCACAACCGTCCACTGCCACTAAGCTTCAACCACAACCGTCCACTGCCATTAAGCTTCAACCACAACATTCCACTGCCACTAAGCTTCAACCACAACCGTCCACTGCCACTAAGCTTCAACAACAACCGTCCACTGACACTAAGCTTCAACCACAACCGTCCACTGCCACTAAGCTTCAACCACAACTGTCAACTGACATTAAGCTTCAACCACAACATTACACTGCCACTAAACTTCAACCACAACCGTCCACTGCCACTAAGCTTCAACAACAACCGTCCACTGCCACTAAGTTCCAACCACAACGGTCCACTGCCTCTAAGCTTCAACCACAAACGTCCACTGACGCTAGAATTCAACAACAACCGTCGACTGCCACTAAGCTTCAACCACAACCATCCACTGCCACTAAGCTTCAACCACAACCGTCCACTGCCACTGAGCTTCAACCACAACCGTCCACTGCCACTAAGTTTCAACCACAACCGTCCACTGCCACTAAGCTTCAACCACAACCGTCCACTGCCATTAAGCTTCAACCACAACCGTCCACTGCCACTAAGCTTCAACCACAACCGTCCACTGCCACTAAGCTTCAACCACAACTTCCACTGCCACTAAGCTTCAACAACAACCGTCCACTGCCATAAGCTTCAACCACAACCGTCCACTGCCACTAAGCTTCAACCACAACGGTCCACTGCCACTAAGCTTCAACCACAACCGTCCACTGACACTAGGCTTCAACAACAACCGTCCACTGCCACTAAGCTTCAACAACAACCGTCCACTGCCACTAAGCTTCAACCACAACCGTCCACTTCCACTAAGCTTCAACCACAACCGTCCACTTCCACTAAGCTTCAACCACAACGTCCACTTCCACTAAGCTTCAACCACAACCGTCCACTTCCACTAAGCTTCAACAACACCGTCCACTGCCACTAAGCTCCAACAACAACCATCCACTGCCACTAAGCTTCAACAACAACCGTCCACTTCCACTAAGCTTCAACCACAACGTCCACTTCCACTAGCTTATCAACAACCGTCCACTTCCACTAAGCTTCAACCACAACGGTCCACTTCCACTAAGCTTCAACCAAACTCCACTGCCACTAGGCTTCAACCACAACCGCCCACTTCCACTAAGCTTCAACAACAACCGTCCACTTCCACTAAGCTTCAACAACAAACATCCACTAAGCTTCAACCACAACGGTACACTTCCACTAAGCTTCAACAACAACCGTCCACTGCCACTAAGCTTCAACAACAACCGTCCACTTCCACTAAGCTTCAACCACAACGGTCCACTTCCACTAAGCTTCAACAACAACCGTCCACTTCCACTAAGCTTCAACAACAACCGTCCACTTCCACTAAGCTTCAACCACAACGGTCCACTTCCACTAAGCTTCAACAACAACCATCCACTTCCACTAAGCTTCAACAACAACCATCCACTTCCACTAAGCGTCAACCACAACGGTCCACTTCCACTAAGCTTGAACAACAACCATCAACGTCCACTAAGCTTCAACCACAACGGTCCACTTCCACTAAGCTTCAACAACAACCGTCCAATTCCACTAAGCTTCAACCACAACGGTCCACTTCCATTAAGCTTCAACCACAACCGTCTACTGCCACTAAGCTTCAACCACAACCGTCCATTTCCACTAAGCTTCAACAACAACCGTCCACTGACACTAAGCTTCAACCACAACAGTCCACTGCCACTAAGCTTCAACCACAACTGTCAAATGAAATTAAGCTTCAACCACAACATTACACTGCCACCAATCTTCAACCACAACCGTCCACTGCCACTAAGCTTCAACAATAACCGTCCACTGCCACTAAGTTTCAACCGCAACGGTCCATTGCCACTAAGCTTCAACCACAAACGTCCACTGACGCTAGGCTTCAACAACAACCGTCCACTGCCACTAAGCTTCAACAACAACCGTCAACTGCCACTAAGCTTCAACAACAACCGTCCACTTCCACTAAGCTTCAACCACAACCGTTCACTTCCACTAAGCTTTAACCACAACCGTCCACTTCTACTAAGCTTCAACCACACCGTCCACTGCCACTAAGCTCCAACAACAACCATCCACTGCCACTAAGCTTCAACAACAACCGTCCACTTCCACTAAGCTTCAACCACAACGGTCCACTTCCACTTAGCTTTATCAACAACCGTCCACTTCCACTAAGATTCAACCACAACGGTCCACTTCCACTAAGCTTCAACCACAACCTCCACTGCCACTAAGCTTCAACCACAACCGTCCACTTCCACTAAGCTTCAACAACAAACATCCACTAATCTTCAACCACAACGGTACACTTCCACTAAGCTTCAACAACAACCGTCCACTGCCACTAAGCTTCAACAACAACCGTCCACTTCCACTAAGCTTCAACCACAACGGTCCACTTCCACTAAGCTTCAACAACAACCGTCCACTTCCACTAAGCTTCAACAACAACCGTCCACTTCCACTAAGCTTCAACCACAACGGTCCACTTCCACTAAGCTTCAACAACAACCATCCACTTCCACTAAGCTTCAACAACAACCATCCACTTCCACTAAGCGTCAACCACAACGGTCCACTTCCACTAAGCTTCAACAACAACCATCAACTTCCACTAAGCTTCAACCACAACGGTCCACTTCCACTAAGCTTCAACAACAACCGTCCACTTCCACTAAGCTTCAACAACAACCATCCACTTCCACTAAGCTTCAACCATAACGGTCCACTTCCACTAAGCTTCAACCACAACGATCCATTTCCACTAAGCTTCAACCACAACCGTCCACTGCCACTAAGCTTCAACCACAACCGTCCATTTCCACTAAGCTTCAACCACAATGGTCCACTTCCACTAAGCTTCAACAACAACCGTCCTCTGCCACTAAGCTTCAACCACAATCGTCCACTTCCACTAAGCTTCAACCACAACGGTCCACTTCCACTAAGCTTCAACCACAACATTACACTGCCACTAAGCTTCAACCACAACAGTCCAGTGCCAATAAACTTCAACCACAACCGTCCACTTCCAATAAGCTTTAACCACAACCGTCCACTTCCACTAAGCTTCAACCACAACAGTCCAGTGCCAATAAGCTTCAACCACAACAGTCCACTTCCAATAAGCTTTAACCACAACCGTCCACTTCCACTAAGCTTCAATCAGAACGGTCCACTTCCAATTAGCTTCATCAACAACTGTCCACTTCCACTAAGCTTCAACCACAACGGTCCACTTCCACTAAGCTTCAATCACAACCGTCCACTGCCACTAGGCTTCAACCACAACCGCCCACTTCCACTAAGCTTCAACAACAACCGTCCACTTCCACTAAGCTTCAACAACAACCGTCCACATCCACTAAGCTTCAACAACAACCGTCCACTTCCACTAAGCTTCAACCACAACGGTCCACTTCCACTAAGCTTCAACAACAACCATCCACTTCCACTAAGCTTCAACAACAACCATCCACTTCCACTAAGCGTCAACCACAACGGTTCACTTCCACTAAGCTTCAACAACAACCATCCACTTCCACTAAGCTTCAACAACAACCATCCACTTCCACTAAGCGTCAACCACAACGGTCCACTTCCACTAAGCTTGAACAACAACCATCAACGTCCACTAAGCTTCAACCACAACGGTCCACTTCCACTAAGCTTCAACAACAACCGTCCAATTCCACTAAGCTTCAACCACAACGGTCCACTTCCATTAAGCTTCAACCACAACCGTCCACTGCCACTAAGCTTCAACAACAACCGTCCACTTCCACTAAGCTTCAACAACAACCGTCCACTTCCACTAAGCTTCAACCACAACGGTCCACTTCCACTAAGCTTCAACAACAACCGTCCACTTCCACTAAGCTTCAACCACAACCGTCCACTTCCACTAAGCTTCAACAACAACCGTCCACTTCCACTAAGCTTCAACAACAACCGTCCACTTCCACTAAGCTTCAACCACAACCGTCCACTTCCACTAAGCTTCAACCACAACGGTCCACTTCCACTAAGCTTCAACAACAACCGTCCACTTCCACTAAGCTTCAACCACAACGGTCCACTTCCACTAAGCTTCAACAACAACCGTCCACTTCCACTAAGCTTCAACAACAACCATCCACTTCCACTAAGCTTCAACCATAACGGTCCACTTCCACTAAGCTTCAACAACAACGGTCCACTTCCACTAAGCTTCAATAACAACCGTCCACTTCCACTAGGCTCCAACCACAACGGTCCACTTCCACTAAGCTTCAACCACAACCGTCCACTGACACTAAGCTTCAACCACAACGGTCCACTTCCACTAAGCTTCAACAACAACCGTCCTCTGCCACTAAGCCTCAACCACAACAGTCCACTTCCACTAAGCTTCAACCACAACGGTCCACTTCCACTAAGCTTCAACCACAACATTACACTGCCACTAAGCTTCTACAACAACCGTCCACTTCCAATAAGCTTCAACCACAACCGTCCACTGCCACTAAGCTCCAACAACAACCATCAACTGCCACTAAGCTTCAACAACAACCGTCCACTTCCACTAAGCTTCAACCACAACGGTCCACTTCCACTAAGCTTCAACAACAACCGTCCACTTCCACTAAGCTTCAACCACAACGGTCCACTTCCACTAAGCTTCAACCACAACCGTCCACTGCCACTAGGCTTCAACCACAACCGCCCACTTCCACTAAGCTTCAACAACAACCGTCCACTTCCACAAAGCTTCAACAACAAACATCCACTAAGCTTCAACCACAACGGTACACTTCCACTAAGCCTCAACAACAACCGTCCACTGCCACTAAGCTTCAACAACAACCGTCCACTTCCACTAAGCTTCAACCACAACGGTCCACTTCCACTAAGCTTCATCAACAACCGTCCACTTCCACTAAGCTTCAACAACAACCATCCACTTCCACTAAGCTTCAACCATAACGGTCCACTTCCTCTAAGCTTCAACAACAACGGTCCACTTCCACTAAGCTTCAATAACAACCGTCCACTTCCACTAGGCTTCAACCACAACCGTCCACTTCCACTAAGCTTGAACCACAACCGTCCACTGCCACTAAGCTTCAACCACAACGGTCCACTTCCACTAAGCTTCAACAACAACCGTCCTCTGCCACTAAGCCTCAACCACAACCGTCCACTTCCACTAAGCTTCAACCACAACGGTCCACTTCCACTAAGCTTCAACCACAACATTACTCTGCCACTAAGCTTCAACCACAACAGTCCAGTGCCAATAAGCTTCAACCACAACCGTCCACTTCCAATAAGCTTCAACCACAACCGTCCACTTCTACTAAGCTTCAACCACAACCGTCCACTGCCACTAAGCTCCAACAACAACCATCCACTGCCATTAAGCTTCAACAACAACTGTCCACTTCCACTAAGCTTCAACCACAACGGTCCACTTCCACTAAGCTTCAACAACAACCGTCCACTTCCACTAAGCTTCAACCACAAGGGTCCACTTCCACTAAGCTTCAACCACAACCGTCCACTGCCACCAGGCTTCAACCACAACCGCCCACTTCCACTAAGCTTCAACAACAACCGTCCACTTCCACTAAGCTTCAACATCAAACATCCACTAAGCTTCAACCACAACGGTACACTTCCACTAAGCTTCAACCACAACGGTCCACTTCCACTAAGCTTCAACAACAACCGTCCACAGCCACTAAGCTTCAACAACAACCGTCCACTTCCACTAAGCTTCAACCACAACGGTCCACTTCCACTAAGCTTCAACAACAATCGTCCACTTCCACTAAGCTTCAACAACAACCGTCCACTTCCACTAAGCTTCAACCACAACGGTCTAATTCCACTAAGCTTCAACAACAACCATCCACTTCCACTAAGCTTCAACAACAACCATCCACTTCCACTAAGCGTCAAGCACAACGGTCCACTTCCACTAAGCTTCAACAACAACCATCAACTTCCACTAAGCTTCAACCACAACGGTCCACTTCCACTAAGCTTCAACAACAACCGTCCACTTCCACTAAGCTTCTACAACAACCATCCACTTCCACTAAGCTTCAACCACAACATTACACTGCCACCAATCTTCAACCACAACCGTCCACTGCCACTAAGCTTCAACAACAACCGTCCACTTCCACTAAGCTTCAACCACAACCGTTCACTTCCACTAAGCTTTAACCACAACGGTCCACTTCCACTAAGCTTCAACCACAACCGTCCACTTCTACTAAGCTTCAACCACACCGTCCACTGCCACTAAGCTCTAACAACAATCATCCACTGCCACTAAGCTCCAACAACAACCATCCACTGCCACTAAGCTTCAACAACAACCGTCCACTTCCACTAAGCTTCAACCACAACGGTCCACTTCCACTTAGCTTTATCAACAACCGTCCACTTCCACTAAGATTCAACCACAACGGTCCACTTCCACTAAGCTTCAACCACAACCTCCACTGCCACTAGGCTTCAACCACAACCGCCCACTTCCACTAAGCTTCAACAACAACCGTCCACTTCCATTAAGCTTCAACAACAAACATCCACTAAGCTTCAACCACAATGGTACACTTCCATTAAGCTTCCACAACAACCGTCCATTGCCACTAAGCTTCAACAACAACCGTCCACTGCCACTAAGTTTCAACGGCAACGGTCCACTGCCACTAAGCTTCAACCACAAACGTCCTCTGACGCTAGGCTTCAACAACAACCGTCCACTGCCACTAAGCTTCAACAACAACCGTCAACTGCCACTAAGCTTCAACAACAACCGTCCACTTCCATTAAGCTTCAACCACAACCGTTCACTTCCACTAAGCTTTAACCACAACGGTCCACTTCCACTAAGCTTCAACCACAACCGTCCACTTCTACTAAGCTTCAACCACACCGTCCACTGCCACTAAGCTCCAACAACAACCATCCACTGCCACTAAGCTCCAACAACAACCATCCAATGCCACTAAGCTTCAACAACAACCGTCCACCTCCACTAAGCTTCAACCACAACGGTCCACTTCCACTTAGCCTTATCAACAACCGTCCACTTCCACTAAGATTCAACCACAACGGTCCACTTCCACTAAGCTTCAACCACAACCTCCACTGCCACTAGGCTTCAACCACAACAGCCCACTTCCACTAAGCTTCAACAACAACCGTCCACCTCCACTAAGCTTCAACAACAAACATCCACTAAGCTTCAACCACAACGGTACACTTCCACTAAGCTTCAACAACAACAGTCCACTGCCACTAAGCTTCAACAACAACCGTCCACGTCCACTAAGCTTCAACCACAACGGTCCACTTCCACTAAGCTTCAACAACAACCGTCCACTTCCACTAAGCTTCAACAACAACCGTCCACTTCCACTAAGCTTCAACCACAACGGTCCACTTCCACTAAGCTTCAACAACAACCATCCACTTCCACTAAGCTTCAACACCAACCATCCACTTCCACTAAGCGTCAACCACAATGGTCCACTTCCACTAAGCTTCAACAACAACCATCAACTTCCACTAAGCTTCAACCACAACGGTCCACTTCCACTAGGCTTCAACAACAACCGTCCACTTCCACTAAGCTTCAACAACAACCATCCACTTCCACTAAGCTTCAACCATAACGGTCCACTTCCACTAAGCTTCAATCATAACGGTCCACTTCCAATTAGCTTCATCAACAACTGTCCACTTCCACTAAGCTTCAACCACAACGGTCCACTTCCACTAAGCTTCAATCACAACCGTCCACTGCCACTAGGCTTCAACCACAACCGCCCACTTCCACTAAGCTTCAACAACAACCGTCCACTTCCACTAAGCTTCAACAACAACCGTCCACATCCAC
The DNA here is from genome assembly GCA_014843695.1 of Archivesica marissinica. Taxonomy (NCBI): domain Eukaryota; kingdom Metazoa; phylum Mollusca; class Bivalvia; order Venerida; family Vesicomyidae; genus Archivesica; species Archivesica marissinica. Next base: position 59,513,849 of record CM026402.1, read on the forward strand.
TAAGCTTCAACAACAACCGTCCACTTCCACTAAGCTTCAACCACAACGGTCCACTTCCACTAAGCTTCAACAACAACCATCCACTTCCACTAAGCTTCAACAACAACCATCCACTTCCACTAAGCGTCAACCACAACGGTCCACTTCCACTAAGCTTCAACAACAACCGTCCTCTGCCACTAAGCTTCAACCACAACCGTCCACTTCCACTAAGCTTCAACCACAACGGTCCACTTCCACTAAGCTTCAACCACAACATTACACTGCCACTAAGCTTCAACCACAACAGTCCAGTGCCAATAAGCTTCAACCACAACCGTCCACTTCCACTAAGCTTCAACCACAACATTACACTGCCACTAAGCTTCAACCACAACAGTCCAGTGCCAATAAGCTTCAACCACAACCGTCCACTTCCAATAAGCTTTAACCACAACCGTCAAATTCCACTACGCTTCAACCACAACAGTCCAGTGCCAATAAGCTTCAACCATAACCGTCCACTTCCAATAAGCTTTAACCACAACCGTCCACTTCCACTAAGCTTCAACAACAACCGTCCACTTCCACTAAGCTTCAACAGCAAACATCCACTAAGCTTCAACCACAACGGTACATTTCCATTAAGCTTCCACAACAATCGTCCACTGCCACTAAGCTTCAACAACAACCGTCCACTGCCATTAAGTTTCAACCGCAACGGTCCACTGCCACTAAGCTTCAACCACAAACGTCCACTGACGCTAGGCTTCAACAACAACCGTCCACTGCCACTAAGCTTCAACAACAACCGTCAACTGCCACTAAGCTTCAACAACAACCGTCCACTTCCATTAAGCTTCAACCACAACCGTTCACTTCCACTAAGCTTTAACCACAACGGTCCACTTCCACTAAGCTTCAACAACAACCATCCACTTCCACTAAGCTTCAACCATAACGGTCCACTTCCACTAAGCTTCAACCACAACGATCCATTTCCACTAAGCTTCAACCACAACCGTCCACTGCCACTAAGCTTCAACACAACCGTCCACTTCCACTAAGCTTCAACCACAACGGTCCACTTCCACTAAGCTTCAACAACAACCGTCCTCTGCCACTAAGCTTCAACCACAACGTCCACTTCCACTAAGCTTCAACCACAACGGTCCACTTCCACTAAGCTTCAACCACAATTCCACTGCCACTAAGCTTCAACCACAACAGTCCAGTGCCAATAAGCTTCAACCACAACCGTCCACTTCCAATAAGCTTTAACCACAACCGTCCACTTCCACTAAGCTTCAACCACAACAGTCCAGTGCCAATAAGCTTCAACCACAACAGTCCACTTCCAATAAGCTTTAACCACAACCGTCCACTTCCACTAAGCTTCAACAACAACCGTCCACTTCCACTAAGCTTCAACAGCAAACATCCACTAAGCTTCAACCACAACGGTACATTTCCATTAAGCTTCCACAACAATCGTCCACTGCCACTAAGCTTCAACAACAACCGTCCACTGCCATTAAGTTTCAACCGCAACGATCCACTGCCACTAAGCTTCAACCACAAACGTCCACTGACGTTAGGCTTCAACAACAACCGTCCACTGCCACTAAGCTTCAACAACAACCGTCAACTGCCACTAAGCTTCAACAACAACCGTCCACTTCCATTAAGCTTCAACCACAACCGTTCACTTCCACTAAGCTTTAACCACAACGGTCCACTTCCACTAAGCTTCAACCACAACCGTCCACTTCTACTAAGCTTCAACCACACCGTCCACTGCCAATAAGCTCCAACAACAACCATCCACTGCCACTAAGCTCCAACAACAACCATCCAATGCCACTAAGCTTCATCAACAACCGTCCACTTCCACTAAGATTCAACCACAACGGTCCACTTCCACTAAGCTTCAACCACAACCACCACTGCCACTAGGCTTCAACCACAACCGCCCACTTCCACTAAGTTTCAACAACAACCGTCCACTTCCACTAAGCTTCAACAACAAACATCCACTAAGCTTCAACCACAACGGTACACTTTCACTAAGCTTCAACAACAACCGTCCACTGCCACTAAGCTTCAACAACAACCGTCCACTTCCACTAAGCTTCAACCACAACGGTCCACTTCCACTAAGCTTCAACAACAACCGTCCACTTCCACTAAGCTTCAACAACAACCGTCCACTTCCACTAAGCTTCAACCACAACGGTCCACTTACACTAAGCTTCAACAACAACCGTCCACTTCCACTAAGCTTCAACAACAACCATCCACTTCCACTAAGCTTCAACCATAACGGTCCACTTCCACTAAGCTTCAATCACAACGGTCCACTTCCAATTAGCTTCAACCACAACGGTCCACTTCCACTAAGCTTCAACAACAACCATCCACTTCCACTAAGCTTCAACAACAACCATCCACTTCCACTAAGCGTCAACCACAACGGTTCAATTCCACTAAGCTTCAACAACAACCATCCACTTCCACTAAGCTTCAACAACAACCATCCACTTCCACTAAGCGTCAACCACAACGGTCCACTTCCACTAAGCTTCAACAACAACCGTCCTCTGCCACTAAGCTTCAACCACAACCGTCCACTTCCACTAAGCTTCAACCACAACGGTCCACTTCCACTAAGCTTCAACCACAACATTACACTGCCACTAAGCTTCAACCACAACAGTCCAGTGCCAATAAGCTTCAACCACAACCGTCCACTTCCAATAAGCTTTAACCACAACCGTCCAATTCCACTACGCTTCAACCACAACAGTCCAGTGCCAATAAGCTTCAACCATAACCGTCCACTTCCAATAAGCTTTAACCACAACCGTCCACTTCCACTAAGCTTCAATCACAACGGTCCACTTCCACTTAGCTTCAACAACAACCGTCCACATCCACTAAGCTTCAACAACAACCGTCCACTTCCACTAAGCTTCAACCACAACGGTCCACTTCCACTAAGCTTCAACAACAACCATCCACTTCCACTAAGCTTCAACAACAACCGTCCACTTCCACTAAGCTCAACCACAACGGTCACTTCCACTAAGCTTCAACAACAACCATCACTTCCACTAAGCTTCAACCACAACGGTCCACTTCCACTAAGCTTCAACAACAACCGTCCACTTCCACTAAGCTTCAACAACAACCATCCACTTCCACTAAGCTTCAACCATAACGGTCCACTTCCACTAAGCTTCAACAACAACGGTCCACTTCCACTAAGCTTCAATAACAACCGTCCACTTCCACTAGGCTTCAACCACAACGGTCCACTTCCACTAAGCTTCAACCACAACCGTCCACTGACACTAAGCTTCAACCACAACGGTCCACTTCCACTAAGCTTCAATCACAACCGTCCACTGCCACTAGGCTTCAACCACAACCGCCATCTTCCACTAAGCTTCAACAACAACCGTCCACTTCCACTAAGCTTCAACAGCAACCGTCCACATCCACTAAGCTTCAACAACAACCGTCCACTTCCACTAAGCTTCAACCACAACGGTCCACTTCCACTAAGCTTCAACAACAACCATCCACTTCCACTAAGCTTCAACAACAACCATCCACTTCCACTAAGCGTCAACCACAACGGTTCAATTCCACTAAGCTTCAACAACAACCATCCACTTCCACTAAGCTTCAACAACAACCATCCACTTCCACTAAGCGTCAACCACAACGGTCCACTTCCACTAAGCTTCAACAACAACCGTCCTCTGCCACTAAGCTTCAACCACAACCGTCCACTTCCACTAAGCTTCAACCACAACATTACACTGCCACTAAGCTTCAACCACAACAGTCCAGTGCCAATAAGCTTCAACCACAACCGTCCACTTCCAATAAGCTTTAACCACAACCGTCCAATTCCACTACGCTTCAACCACAACAGTCCAGTGCCAATAAGCTTCAACCATAACCGTCCACTTCCAATAAGCTTTAACCACAACCGTCCACTTCCACTAAGCTTCAATCACAACGGTCCACTTCCACTTAGCTTCAACAACAACCGTCCACATCCACTAAGCTTCAACAACAACCGTCCACTTCCACTAAGCTTCAACCACAACGGTCCACTTCCACTAAGCTTCAACAACAACCATCCACTTCCAATAAGCTTCAACAACAACCATCCACTTCCACTAAGCGTCAACCACAACGGTTCACTTCCACTAAGCTTCAACAACAACCATCAACTTCCACTAAGCTTCAACCACAACGGTCCACTTCCACTAAGCTTCAACAACAACCGTCCACTTCCACTAAGCTTCAACAACAACCATCCACTTCCACTAAGCTTCAACCATAACGGTCCACTTCCACTAAGCTTCAACAACAACGGTCCACTTCCACTAAGCTTCAATAACAACCGTCCACTTCCACTAGGCTTCAACCACAACGGTCCACTTCCACTAAGCTTCAACCACAACCGTCCACTGACACTAAGCTTCAACCACAACGGTCCACTTCCACTAAGCTTCAACAACAACCGTCCTCTGCCACTAAGCCTCAACCACAACCGCCCACTTCCACTAAGCTTCAACCACAACGGTCCACTTCCACTAAGCTTCAACCACAACATTACACTGCCACTAAGCTTCTACCACAACCATCCACTTCCACTAAGCTTCAACCACAACCGTCCACTGCCACTAGGCTTCAACCACAACCGCCCACTTCCACTAAGCTTCAACAACAACCGTCCACTTCCACAAAGCTTCAACAACAAACATCCACTAAGCTTCAACCACAACGGTACACTTCCACTAAGCCTCAACAACAACCGTCCACTGCCACTAAGCTTCAACAACAACCGTCCACTTCCACTAAGCTTCAACCACAACGGTCCACTTCCACTAAGCTTCATCAACAACCGTCCACTTCCACTAAGCTTCAACAACAACCATCCACTTCCACTAAGCTTCAACCATAACGGTCCACTTCCTCTAAGCTTCAACAACAACGGTCCACTTCCACTAAGCTTCAATAACAACCGTCCACTTCCACTAGGCTTCAACCACAACCGTCCACTTCCACTAAGCTTGAACCACAACCGTCCACTGCCACTAAGCTTCAACCACAACGGTCCACTTCCACTAAGCTTCAACAACAACCGTCCTCTGCCACTAAGCCTCAACCACAACCGTCCACTTCCACTAAGCTTCAACCACAACGGTCCACTTCCACTAAGCTTCAACCACAACATTACTCTGCCACTAAGCTTCAACCACAACAGTCCAGTGCCAATAAGCTTCAACCACAACCGTCCACTTCCAATAAGCTTCAACCACAACCGTCCACTTCTACTAAGCTTCAACCACAACCGTCCACTGCCACTAAGCTCCAACAACAACCATCCACTGCCATTAAGCTTCAACAACAACTGTCCACTTCCACTAAGCTTCAACCACAACGGTCCACTTCCACTAAGCTTCAACAACAACCGTCCACTTCCACTAAGCTTCAACCACAAGGGTCCACTTCCACTAAGCTTCAACCACAACCGTCCACTGCCACCAGGCTTCAACCACAACCGCCCACTTCCACTAAGCTTCAACAACAACCGTCCACTTCCACTAAGCTTCAACATCAAACATCCACTAAGCTTCAACCACAACGGTACACTTCCACTAAGCTTCAACCACAACGGTCCACTTCCACTAAGCTTCAACAACAACCGTCCACTGCCACTAAGCTTCAACAACAACCGTCCACTTCCACTAAGCTTCAACCACAACGGTCCACTTCCACTAAGCTTCAACAACAACCGTCCACTTCCACTAAGCTTCAACCACAACGGTCCACTTCCACTAAGCTTCAACAACAACCATCCACTTCCACTAAGCTTCAACAACAACCATCCACTTCCACTAAGCGTCAACCACAACGGTCCACTTCCACTAAGCTTCAACAACAACCATCAACTTCCACTAAGCTTCAACCACAACGGTCCACTTCCACTAAGCTTCAACAACAACCGTCCACTTCCACTAAGCTTCTACAACAACCATCCACTTCCACTAAGCTTCAACCATAACGGTCCACTTCCACTAAGCTTCAACCACAACGGTCCACTTCCACTAAGCTTCAACCACAACGGTCCACTGCACTAAGCTCCAACAACAACCATCCACTGCCACTAAGCTTCAACAACAACCGTCCACTTCCACTAAGCTTCAACCACAACGGTCCACTTCCACTAAGCTTCAACAACAACCGTCCACTTCCACTAAGCTTCAACCACAACGGTCCACTTCCACTAAGCTTCAACCACAACCGTCCACTGCCACTAGGCTTCAATCACAACCGCCCACTTCCACTAAGCTTCAACAACAACCATCCACTTCCACTAAGCTTCAACAACAAACATCCACTAAGCTTCAACCACAACGGTACACTTCCACTAAACTTCAACAACAACCGTCCACTGCCACTAAGCTTCAACAACAACCGTCCACTTCCACTAAGCTTCAACCACAACGGTCCACTTCCACTAAGCTTCAACAAAAACCGTCCACTTCCACTAAGCTTCAACAACAACCGTCCACTTCCACTAAGCTTCAACCACAACGATCCACTTCCACTAAGCTTCAACAACAACCATCCACTTCCACTAAGCTTCAACAACAACCATCCACTTCCACTAAGCTTCAACAACAACCATCAACTTCCACTAAGCTTCAACCACAACGGTCCACTTCCACTAAGCTTCAACAACAACCGTCAACTAACACTAAGCTTCAACAACAACCATCCACTTCCACTAAGCTTCAACCATAACGGTCCACTTCCACTAAGCCTCAACCACAACAGTCCACTTCCACTAAGCTTCAACAACAACGGTCCACTTCCATTAAGCTTCAACCACAACCGTCCACTGCCACTAAGCTTCAGCCACAACCGTCCACTTCCACTAAGCTTCAACCACAACGGTCCACTTCCACTACGCTTCAACAACAACCGTCCTCTGCCACTAAGCTTCAACCACAACCGTCCACTTCCACTAAGCTTCAACCACAACGGTCCACTTCCACTAAGCTTCAACCACAACATTACACTGCCACTAAGCTTCAACCACAACAGTCCAGTGCCAATAAGCTTCAACTACAACCGTCCACCTCCAATAAGCTTTAACCACAACCGTCCACTTCCACTAAGCTTCAACCACAACAGTCCAGTGCCAATAAGCTTCAACCACAACCGTCCACTTCCAATAAGCTTTAACCACAACCGTCCACTGCCAATAAGTTTCTACCACAACCGTCCACTGTCACTACGTTTTCTATTTCTCCATAATTACTGCAATACATCCCATTATGTTTTGAGATTTATACATTTAACGTCGCACCAACAGCTTAGGTCATATTGCAACTCTCCAGCATTTGTTGGGGCGGAACATCCCGGATGCCACTCCGAGCAGTATTTCAGGCAAGGACGGGTACACAGGTAATACCACCGACCTACCACAAACCAGCTGAAATAGTAAACCTATTAATTTGATGATATGCTTTCAGAAGTTTTAACTCCTCTTCTGGCTATAAATTGTGGTATATGTCAAAGCTGCTGCCATCTCTTTAAATGTCTGCGTTGTGGACGAATATTTTTAGAAGTAATATATTCCATTTCCAAATTAGCGATTCCAACTTGAAAGTAATAATTATTATCAAGTGTTTTGAAAATAGCAATACGAAGAATGCTGAGGACGGAAATCAGTTGCGAAGACAGGATTAGCTATGATAAATCCGCTTGAAAATAATTGAAATTTTATCATAATTCGCCGTATTTCCGGACACAACCAGTTTTTGAATTTGTTTGAAAATTAGAGCATCGCTGTCAGTAGCAGGTACTTGGATTATATGGTAGACGGTAAAACTGTCAAATACGAAAATAAGCCAAAACAGATCACTATTCATCTTTTATTTTCGAAAATATGTACATACTGTTTTTATTAGTCTCATGCACGTGTTACCTAAACATTTCTTACACCGAGATGTATCCAGAGAAGTATGTGTTTATTTTTGCAACTGGAGAAATCTATACATCTCGTCAGTAAGCTTACCACCTGCATATTATTATCTAAAAATAACTAATGCAACCTTCTAGAAAATCTATATATAAATGATAGGTTTCTGAAACATAAGACATCTATTACACTCTATTACACTTTCATCCATAGCATAACTATATACATCTTGCACGTCATCATTTCATGTGCTAAAGAGTTGTGCTTTTAATGATCACAATTCCACGTGTTTACGGAAACCGCCATTCTACGTACCTGCAGTCAAACCGTTCGTCTTAAGCAAAGTCAAGGTAACATCGAACAAGTGTTGTTACTTAAAAAAGATGACCACAAATACACAGATCTGTATATGTAACAGATATCTGTAGCACACATATCTGTATATGTAACAGATATCTGTAGCACACAGATCTGTATATTTAACAGATATTTGTAACACACAGATCTGTATATGTATATATATTGTTATTGCAATAGCCTTCGAGAAAAGAAACCATTTATTCTATTAAGCACTTTTCTCCGCAAATATTATAGTAATTGGTACTTCTACACATCTTATATATTTCAGAATGTTCTTTGATATACCACTGCCCATCATGATTTTAAAATGTTTATATGTTTGTGAGCTCATGGGCATATTGCCTCTTGTTCAAATAAATCTATCTATATTTCGGGATTTACGCCTGCATCAGCACCATTTCGGGCTATATCGCCGTCAGGCAGTTTACCTAACAACACCTTTCCTGGGCAGGCTCCAGCGGTTAACCAGTACTTGGGTGCACCGACCACCGTAAGAAAGTGCCAACTTTTCATATAAATGAGACAAGGCCTGAGCGGGGCTCGAACCCGTGACCATCAGTGATGATAGGTTACAGTGGTATACAAGTCAGCGACCTTAACCACTCGACCACGAAGGCGGACATCTGTATATGTAACATATATCTGTAGTCCACAGATCTGTATATGTAACTTAAACAGATATCTGTAGTACACATATCTGTATATGTAACACATATCTGTAGTACACAGATATGTATATGTAACAGATATCTGTAGTACACAGATCTGAATATGTAACATATATCAGTAGCACACAGATCTGTATATGTAACAAATATCTGTAGTACACAGATCTGTATATGTAACAGATATCTGTAGTACACAGATCTGTATATGAAACAAATATCTGCAGTCCACAGATATGTATATGTAACAGATATCTGTAGTCCACAGATCTGTATATGTAACAGATAGTTGTCGTCCACAGATCTGTATATGTAACAGATATCTGTAGCACACAGATCTGTATATGTAACAGATATATGTAGTACACAGATCTGAATATGTAACAGATATCAGTAGCACACAAATCTGTATATGTAACAGATATATATAGTACACAGATCTGTATATGTAACAGATATCTGTAGTACACAGATCTGTATATGTAACAGATATCTGTAGTACACATATCTGTATATGAAACAAATATCTGCAGTCCACAGATATGTATATGTAACAGATATATGTAGTCCACAGATATGTATATGTAACAGATAGTTGTAGTCCACAGATCTGTATATGAAACAAATATCTGCAGTCCACAGATATGTACATGTATATGTAACAGATATCTGTAGTACACATATCTGTATATGAAACAAATATCTGCAATCCACAGATCTGTATATGTAACAGATAGCTGTAGATCACAGATCTGTATATGTAACATATATCTGCAACCCACAGATCTGTATATGTAACAGATAGCTGCAGATCACAGATCTGTATATGTAACAGATATATGTAGTCCACAGATCTGTTTGTATAACATATCTGTTTGCAAAACAAATATTTGAAGTACACAGATATGCCCAATTAAATAATAATTTACACACAATGAATCAGCTTTCATTATATAAACAGAGAATCTGGGCCCCGTTTTATCAACAACGTCGGTCGCAAGTCGATATTATCTTAAGACCGCTACTTGCGATGTTTCCTGCGACAATCGTACGACCGTTTTATCAACACGGTCGTAAGTCTTTGGTCGCAGCTAAGATTTTCTTTCATCGTACGACCTTAAAAACAGTGACACAGTCCGAAATGTAAACTTCCGGTGCACACATCTTCGCGCGCAAATGTCAACATCGGACATGTTTAAAATACGGCGCCCCTGTATATATTATTCATAACTTCTTTATTTCTTGGAATATGTTAATATTTCTTATATCGAATTAAACCTTACGCGCAGTCCTCTCCAGACATGCAATATATATTAAATCCAATATGACGTAGTTGGTCAAATCCGTAGAAGAGATTTTTTAACACGCCGGTATTGGAAAGGAAAACACGGCCCCACTAAATCTTCCGTGTTACTGTGAATGTATAATCTATTTCAGTATAACTGGTATGATTACATCGTGCAACAATATTTTAAATCTGATACGTTGTTTTCATATATTGAATTGTTAAACATTTCAGACTTTTTATTATACTTTAAATAACTTATACATCGTTTTTGCGTAAATGCAAAACAGTGCTCCCACCCCAAAACGTCTTTGCTAATAGGATTATGTTGTTAAATATTATTTCATTTTCAAGGGTATGTTCCAGATTTGTGTCTGTAAATAATGTTGAGGCAATTGAATAGGGCCTACGGTATTTACATGTTACCACAATATCTAGTGATGTAAATACTGAATAGACTCCATTCATTAATACACACTTTTGTATCAGAATGTCTTTTTATAACGGCGATTCTAGCATATATAATATACAAATGTACAAGCTGTCATAGACTGGTCATACATTAGTCGTATATATCTGTGTGATGAGATTAATGGATAAAATACAGACGGGTCAATAGTTCAGTGGTGAACACATTGGTCTGTAGATCCACGGTTCGATCATCAGTCTTTATGTCCGTGAATAACACCGTTCACGTAAAAAAACCAGATACTATTCTGGCATGGGTCTCTTGTTTGTTTTCGGGGTTTAATGTATCACCAACAGCTCAAGTAATATGGTGACTTTCCAGCTATTATTGGTGGAGGAAGATCCTGGGCGCCCCTCCATACAGTAAGTCAAGTGTGAAAGGTCACCTGCCTGGGTAGAACCACAAACATTCCGAATAGTTTCCTTGCACGAAATAATCCGACACCCCTGGTGAGAGTCTAAACATCAGCTGTGAGAGGCAAGTGATTCGAAGTCAACAACATTAACCAATCGACCACATACTCCGTCTCTGTCTCTATCACTGCAATATCCTCAAAAATCTAAAATGACTAATCTCTTCAAGAGGCGTCGCTCATATGGGCAACCGGTAGCGACGATAATTAAGCTCAAAAACACAATAGATCAAAGACGATGATAAATGGTCGCTTTAACTACCAAATTGTTGTCAAGTTAACTTGGTCGGTAAGTTATATTGAAACTAATTATAACCAGCACAATCATGGATGTTAGGAAGTAGAAATAAAACAACGGAACTATTCTAAATTTCATTATTTATAATGTCACTGCAAATATACCCCAATATAATTTTATAATACATATAGAGATACATATTGACACTTGTAACATTACTGATAATATGGGTAATGCAGTTTTTAATCCTCGCATATATGGAATAGAATTATCATAGAATTGCCAAGATGAATTGGTTTAAACAATATGTATTGCAAACCATAACACACATATAACATACAACAATATACATAATGAAAAGGATTAAGTAGGAAGCTAAAAGTAACAATGCTTTGAATTTGTGGTACAAAGAATGTGTTTGTTGAAATGTTGGCAGCACGTACGTTTAAGGACTCGAGCAAAGTCATTTATTACGTCACATATTGTTGTCTAAGTACGATTTAGCCCCTGACACAGTTGCATCATTTTCTATCATAAAAACACTTTTCAGCCAAAATAAAAAGAAAATTTGTTTGTTAAGTGAATGATCGAACAATACTAAAAAACATAGAAAGCTATTAATACCACTCGTGACTAGCTTCACACTTGGTAATAATGCTTTCAATGTTCATTTGGTGAAATATTATTCGATCATACACTGAAACAAACACATATCTCTTATAATTATATCGTAGGAACAAGACAGAAAAAACAATAAAAAACTAGATCACATGGGCTTTTTACCCCGTTCGAGACCCCGCTATACCATACTAAAATCATAGTCTTTCAGATGAGAATTTAAACAGAGGTCTTGTGCCGGTGCTTTACACAATGCAAATAAAAGAACCAGAGGAGACATCATTGCACTATCCTCCAAATCTAATATAACTAATCTCTTCAGTATGTGTCGCTAAAATGGGCAACTGATATGATAAATAAACGTAAAACACTCACAGGTATTCATGTATTATGTATATCAACATATATATTGTATCGGATTGCTTTGTGTAATGTTACAGCTTCTGTTACAGTGTAGTGGGACGTACATGTATATTGAAGCAGTTACATTTTCACACCAAAGTCTGTCTGTCACACCCTATGCAATCTGATACAACAAATTATATTTACTGAGAATCTATTTTCGTGTTTTGTTGCATCAACATTTCTGATTTCATAGTAAAAGAAGATTTGTTGCACAAGATATAGATTGAAAATCTGTAGTGAACACACACAGTATGATAGACAATCTTGTTTGTACACAGGCTTCAATACCATATAATTACCAGGGTGTTTTCATGCACATCTAATTTTGCTTGTTTGGCATACATATATATAATATCTATCTATTGTTTGCTTTATTTGTGGAAACCTTAAATTTCTTTCATACTTTTTAAAACTGTGTCGCTTGTCAAAATGAAATCTTAATAGTCTATAAAAGAAAAGTACCAAACAGTATGCATTTGTATCACCGGATAGTTGCTCAGTTTTCATCAGTTTTCAAGATGTCTAAACTGTAAATATGACAGCTAAGATTAGTGTCCTTAAATAAAGTGGTGTTGACAGAGGCACTAACTGATCTGTTGAAATAGTGTTGTTCTGTATAATATGGCACTTCCGATAAAAATCCTGCTGTACATCAATTAAAGCCATATCATCAGGGAATATACAAGAAATAACATATAAAAACTCTATTAACATCTCAAAGTTCTACATTTCCATCTGATATATTTGAACACTGGAATGATTGTGAACACAATTTAGACATGCATCATTAATATTAAGCATTTGTGAGGGTGGACCTGACAGATATTAATTTTTTTAAGAACAATGTATAAGTGATAAGTACAGTGTATGTACACTAATAAGATGGAAACTATTCCATAAATCTGGGTTGCTGTGACGAAACTAAATATATTTGGAGTTCGGCCTAATTCTGTTTTTGAAAAAACTATGGTTAACTTTTGTGTTTTTACATCGTTCTTCATTGTTAATGTTAGAATAATCAACTGTATAAATATTATTTACTTTACAACATTTTCGAAACAAGATTATAATATTAAGCACTCTCGTTGAAAGCGTATAATTATGTAGTCTTGTGTGGGACATAACCGGAGAAAACTCACATGTCCGATTTGGGGACCACCGTACCATCTCACACACTTCTCAGTCAGTGTAAGGAACCCGGAATGCATTGACTAGAAGAGAGCGTGCTAATCACTACGCTAATCAGACAGCTAATCGATTTAACTTAGCAATTAATGATCATGTCGAAAAGAGTTATGAAATCTGCGACTTTGGACAATACATCACCCTTTGATAGGTATCTAAATCAATAAGCATCTGAAATGAACAAAACGTTTCAACTATTATTGATACATAAAACAGTAAGTGTTTTCAACACTATAATTATATTACAATGCAACTTTGTGGTCATTGGTTGTGGTAGTAGTTCGTAACCCAATATACATGTAAACACAGAGTTCGATATATTCCGATTATTATATTGAGGGAGTGCCGAAATCACCAAGAAGAAGAAGATTGATTTCAAACTGAACAGTGTATCTATATATAATTATGGTCATCCCGACTCATCGTGTCTATCATCGCATTAAGATCAATCATGACAACTTGTAATATGGATTACACTTCTTTTGGCTGTCCAATTTGCGCAGTAGTTAGCCATGCTCGCTTCTCACCAATTCAACCCTGGTTCGATGGACAGTATGTGATATGGTACGGTGACATATTGAACAGGACGATTTCCTCCGGGCGTCCGTGGCATGGTGTCGGATTTGGAATCAAACTGTCCCATGTTCGATACTCGGTCAGTCCACGTATGTAGTGTCATTGAGCAAGTCACCTCACATACATAGTTTAGTACTGGTTAACCGCTTAAGTCGGCTAAGCCTGTCCAAAAAAACATTTGCATTTGGACACGTGGGGACGTTTAATTATGTGTACGAATACTGTAGCAATACACGAGCATTTAAAAAGAAACAGACGACGTTATAAACACAAGCATTTAATTCCCTACCTGCACACTGTATCAATTTACTTAGTTAATGCGTTGCAGAAACATAATACGTATCGTTATTCAGTTCCAAAAACATAATAAGTCATGACTTGTGTGTAGTAGTTCGATATAAATAGCGATATATTCTTATGGAAGTAGCGTCCCTTGTAATCTTAAAATAGAAATAAGGGCCTACTGTACAGAAATGTGTACGCAAATAACACTGATATGCACCTTAATAATGCAAGATATAGAAATGTATCAATTTCACTTTACCTAGGTCAAACCGGGTATCGAATGAGAGTGGTTGGTCCCCTTGTCCAAGTCATTCCCCCACCATATCGTCAAGCAAGACAATCCATAGCCTCGTCCTGCGATATCGGGACAGGATATTGGTGTCACACGTCTCCAATGTCTCTACCGGTCCTGAATATGCTTGCATCACGTCTCTGATGCACGGATTCTGCTGATTCGGTCGCCATTTTTAACACTTTTTCCGAAGTTGCGACTGCATCGAACCAGTCGTAAAGTTAAGACTTTATTTACGATATCTTAGCTGCGACTTTGTTGATAAAACGGACCGTGGTCTTAACTTAGACGTTACGACGGGGTAACTCGGTCTTAAGCAATAATCTTAACTAAGACTGACTTACGACCGTTGATAAAACGGGGCCCTGGGTTGCAGGTTATAAAACTTTTCTCAGATCTCAAAATCAAGCTCCAGAGATTTGATTGGTTGATTGTGAGATTTACTCTTAGCTGAACCAATCAGAAGTTTGAGACTGAGTTTGAGATTGGAGAATAGTTTTATAACCTTGGGACCTTGTCAAATGTAGTAAATATTGAGACAAGTTTCATCATTTTTTTAAATAGCAACTTGATTTGTCAAAAGTAATATTTTGACTACAGCTTAATGCGTGACCTTGAACAAGCAACTAGTCAAGATGACCTCAAATGAAAGAACCACCTTGAAAACATTACATAGCACAATATTGTAGCAACGTTTGATCAAGATGTTCAAACTAATTATCACTCTCAGAAAGTTAGAAAAAAACAAGTAACTATGGGTACCATATAATCGTAGTTCACGTAATTTCAAATCTTTTGGGAGTTATCCTAATATTATGTGTGTCTTGACGGTGAACTGACATTGTTGTGTCCCGGGATTTGTGCGGTATGGTTGCCAGGCAATCGATTTGAGTGCTACTGGACTGTCTCGTATCTCTGGGAGTGCATAACTCTAAAGAAATTTGTATAGATGAACCTAGTCTTGTACTTGCAGAGTCATAGATGTTAACTGTAGAAAGTTGTATAGATGAACCTAGTCTTGTACTTGCAGAGTCATAGGTGTTAACTGTAGAAAGTTGTATAGATGAACCTAGTCTTATACTTGCAGAGTCATAGGTGTTAACTGTAGAAAGTTGTATAGATGAACCTAGTCTTGTACTTGCAGAGTCATAGATGTTAACTGTAGAAAGTTGTATAGATGAACCTAGTCTTGTACTTGCAGAGTCATAGATGTTAACTGTAGAAAGTTGTATAGCTGAACCTAGTCTTGTACTTGCAGTCATAGATGTTAACTGTAGAAAGTTGTATAGATGAACCTAGTCTTGTACTTGCAGAGTCATAGATGTTAACTGTAGAAAGTTGTATAGATGAACCTAGTCTTGTACTTGCAGTCATAGATGTTAACTGTAGAAAGTTGTATAGATGAACCTAGTCTTGTACTTGCAGAGTCATAGATGTTAACTGTAGAAAGTTGCAGGTTGTCAAGAAGTGTTGTGACGGTCGTAATTCATCACAGGGAGGAGAGTTCTTGTTTAAGTTAACCTCATTCAATCAATTATGCACGGAAAGTGAAAATGAAACAGATTATTTTCCTATACAAAATGTCCGGAAGGCATGTTCTGCCACTGACAAATGTGTTGTTGAGCAATACTGGGAACTTTCATTCCTCAGACTGATCGATTGTATGGAACAATCAGCCGGTGATATGTCACTCTCAGACTGATTGCCTGTATGGAACAATCAGCCGGTGATGTGTCACTCTCAGACTGATTGCTTGTATGGAACAATCAGCCGGTGATATGTCACTCTCAGACTGATTGCTTGTATGGAACAATCAGCCGGTGATATGTCACTCTCAGACTGATTGCTTGTATGGAACAATCAGCCGGTGATATGTCACTCTCAGACTGATTGCCTGTATGGAACAATCAGCCGGTGAGGTGTCACTCTCAGACTGATTGCTTGTATGGAACAATCAGCCGGTGATGTGTCACTCTCAGACTGATTGCTTGTATTGTACAATCAGCCGGTGATATGTCACTCTCAGACTGATTGCTTGTATTGTACAATCGGCCGGTGATGTGTCACTCTCAGACTGATTGCTTGTATGGTACAATCGGTCAGTCAGTCAGTCAATTTTCATTAACTTTATCATGTTTTAATTAATAAATTACTATATCCCAACAGATGTTCTACATTATCTACAATGGATATTTCACTGTAAACATTTGTTATCATTTAATTAACCTGATGTTGATAAAATCACATTAATCATACCACAACATCTGGTTAGGGAACAACAATAAAAACAAAGGATTCCAACTAGAATGACCAATATAATTAGACTTTATCTGTCAAGGGAGGTAATAGAATAACAAGCAATGTCTCTCATTGTATTGACAAAGTGTGCATTGGGTTCTAGGAAGGATATGCGAGGGATTTATGACAAAGTGTGCATTGGGTTCTAGGAAGGAAATGCGAGGGATTTATGACAAAATGTGCATTGGGTTCAAGATCAATAAATACAGAGACCTAGATGTAGAGGTATTGCTAGATCATTACTGGGACAGAGACCTAGATGTATTGCTAGATCATTACTGGGACAGAGACCTAGATGTAGAGGTATTGCTAGATCATTACTGGGACAGAGACCTAGATGTAGAGGTATTGATAGATCATTACTGGGACAGAGACCTAGATGTAGAGGTATTGCTAGATCATTACTGGGACAGAGACCTACAGGTATTGCTAGATCATTACTGGGACAGAGACCTAGATGTACATGTATTGCTAGAGCATTACTGGGACAGAGACCTAGATGTAGAGGTATTGCTAGATCATTACTGGGACAGAGACATAGATGTAGAGGTATTGCTAGATCATTACTGGGACAGAGACCTAGATGTAGAGGTATTGCTATATCATTACTGGGACAGAGACCTAGATGTACAGGTATTGCTAGATCATTACTGGGACAGAGACCTAGATGTAGAGGTATTGCTAGATCATTACTGGGACAGAGACCTAGATGTAGGCTACAGGTATTGCTAGATCATTACTGGGACAGAGACCTAGATGTATTGCTAGATCATTACTGGGACAGAGACCTAGATGTAGAGGTATTGCTAGATCATTACTGGGACAGAGACCTAGAGGTATTGCTAGATCATTACTGGGACAGAGACCTAGATGTAGAGGTATTGATAGATCATTACTGGGACAGAGACCTAGATGTAGAGGTATTGATAGATCATTACTGGGACAGAGACCTAGATGTAGAGGTATTGCTAGATCATTACTGGGACAGAGACCTAGATGTATTGCTAGATCATTAATGGGACAGAGACCTAGATGTATTGCTAGATCATTACTGGGACATAGACCTAGATGTATTGCTAGATCATTACTGGGACAGAGACCTAGATGTATTGCTAGATCATTACTGGGACAGAGACCTAGATGTACAGATATTGCTAGAGCATTACTGGGACAGAGACCTAGATGTAGAGGTATTGCTAGATCATTACTGGGACAGATACCTAGATGTAGAGGTATTGATAGATCATTACTGAGACAGAGAACTGATGTACAGGTATTGCTAGATCATTACTGGGACAGAGACCTAGATGTACAGGTATTGCTAGATCATTACTGGGACAGAGACCTAGATGTAGAGGTATTGATAGATCATTACTGAGACAGAGAACTTATGTACAGATATTGCTAGATCATTACTGGGACATAGACCTAGATGTACAGGTATTGCTAGATCATTACTGGGACATAGACCTAGATGTATTGATAGATCATTACTGGGACAGAGACCTAGATGTATTGCTAGATCATTACTGGGACAGAGACCTAGATATATTGCTAGATCATTACTGGGACAGAGACCTAGATGTATTGCTAGATCATTACTGGGACAGAGACCTAGGTGTATTGATAGATCATTATTGGGACAGAGACCTAGATGTATTGCTAGATCATTACTGGGACAGAGACCTAGATGTATTGCTAGATCATTACTGGGACAGAGACCTAGATGTATTGCTAGATCATTACTGGGACAGAGACCTAGATGTATTGCTAGATCATTACTGGGACAGAGACCTAGATGTAGAGGTATTGCTAGATCATTACTGGGACAGAGACCTAGATGTAGAGGTATTGATAGATCATTACTGGGACAGAGACCTAGCTGTAGAGGTATTGCTAGATCATTACTGGGACAGAGACCTACAGGTATTGCTAGATCATTACTGCGACAGAGACCTAGATGTACAGGTATTGCTAGAGCATTACTGGGACAGAGACCTAGATGTAGAGGTATTGCTAGATCATTACTGGGACAGAGACCTAGATGTAGAGGTATTGCTAGATCATTACTGGGACAGAGACCTAGATGTAGAGGTATTGCTAGATCATTACTGGGACAGAGACCTAGATGTAGAGGTATTGCTAGATCATTACTGGGACAGAGACCTAGATGTACAGGTATTGCTAGATCATTACTGGGACAGAGACCTAGATGTAGAGGTATTGCTAGATCATTACTGGGACAGAGACCTAGATGTAGAGGTATTGATAGATCATTACTGGGACAGAGACCTAGATGTATTGCTAGATCATTACTGGGACAGAGACCTATATGTAGAGGTATTGCTATATCATTACTGGGACAGAGACCTAGATGTAGGTCAGGTATTGCTAGATCATTACTGGGACAGAGACCTAGATGTATTGCTAGATCATTACTGGGACATAGACCTAGATGTATTGCTAGATCATTACTGGGACAGAGACCTAGATGTATTGCTAGATCATTACTGGGACATAGACCTAGATGTATTGCTAGATCATTACTTGGACATAGACCTAGATGTATTGCTAGATCATTACTGGGACAGAGACCTAGATGTACAGATATTGCTAGAGCATTACTGGGACAGAGACCTAGGTGTAGAGGTATTGCTAGATCATTACTGGGACAGATACCTAGATGTAGAGGTATTGATAGATCATTACTGAGACAGAGAACTGATGTACAGGTATTGCTAGATCATTACTGGGACAGAGACCTAGATGTACAGGTATTGCTAGATCATTACTGGGACAGAGACCTAGATGTAGAGGTATTGATAGATCATTACTGAGACAGAGAACTGATGTACAGGTATTGCTAGATCATTACTGGGACAGAGACCTAGATGTACAGGTATTGCTAGATCATTACTGGGACAGAGACCTAGATGTAGAGGTATTGATAGATCATTACTGAGACAGAGAACTGATGTACAGGTATTGCTAGATCATTACTGGGACAGAGACCTAGATGTACAGGTATTGCTAGATCATTACTGGGACAGAGACCTAGATGTAGAGGTATTGATAGATCATTACTGAGACAGAGAACTGATGTACAGGTATTGCTAGATCATTACTGGGACAGAGACCTAGATGTACAGGTATT